>JAOTRA010000006.1:10749060-10791969 GCA_026260255.1 Pseudolaguvia tuberculata | reverse complement strand
CACACACACACACACACACACACACACACACACACACACACACACACACACACACACACACACACACACAGAGCCAGCTGATTAAAGCTCTGCGTCCTGCAGTGCTGTTACACACAATGATGTTTTGCATCAATTCCTGACAAATCGCAAGCGTAATGCTCTAGATGTAATTCAAGGACAAGGCTTGCTTCCTGCGTCTTATTATTCTGTGACACGATCTATAGAGCACGCATTTACACACACTGTTTCGGATGTCAAAAGGAAATAACATCAGTCACAGTACGACACTGGAATTAAAGCTGCTGCACATTTTGGAAAGGTGTTTTCCTGTCCAAGTATGTGCATTGAACCTTTTCATGCATTTATTTTTTTATTCAGAAATATTTACCATTACCATCCAGCATTTAAATTGGATGTATTCGATGGAACTGTCCTTATGAGCATGTCCTTGCACATGTCTGACCCGGACAGAAGGACTGAAATGATGTGGTGCATTAACGTCAGTCTAATCAAATCTAATGTGTATATACACTTACACATTCATGCAGTTATTCAATCAACCTATTTACATGGAAGCAAACCAATCGCAGTGGTCAAGGTGTTGGACTGCTAATTGAAATATTAGGGTTGGATACCCAGCACCACTATGACAGTTAAGTCCCAATTGCTCAGTTGTATAAAAAAAATACAAAATGTAAGTTGCTATGGATAAGGGTATCTGCCAAATACTGTACATGTACTTTGACTTTTCAAGTGCATTAAGTACAAACCCGATTCCCAAAAAGTACAAATTGGGAATAAAAACAGAATGCAATGAAGTGCAAGTTTAAAATTTTCAACATTTTATTCAGAATACAACATAGATGACATATCAAAAGGAAAAAATAAGTTGATTTTAAATTTCATGGCATCAACACATCTCAAAGTTTGGACAAAGCCATGTTTACCACTGTATGTAATGCCCTCTTATTTTTATAACACATCTGCAAACGTATGGGGACTGTGGAGACAAGCTTCTTTAGTTTAGGAATAGGATTATTTTCCCATTCTTGTCTAATACAGGCTTCTAGTTGTTCAACTGTGTTAGGTCTTCTTTAAGATGTCACATCCTAATCTTTATGATGCGCCAAATGTGAAAGATCTGGACTGCAGGCTGGCCATTTCAGTACCCGGATCCTTCTCCTACGCGTGATCTGGCATTGTCATGTTGGAAAATGCAAGGTTTTCCCAGAAAGAAATGACGTCTGGATGGGAGCATGATGGGAGCACTTCGATATAGCTTTCAGCATTGATCGTGACTTTCCAGAAGTGTAAGCTGCCCATACCACATGCTCTAATGCAACCTCATACCATCAGAGATGCAGGATTCTGAACTGAGCGCTTATAACAACTTGGGTTGTCCTTGTCCTCTTCAGTCCGGTTGACATGGTGTCCCAGTTTTCCAAAAAGATTTCAAAACTTAAAATTTTGATTCATGGACCACAGAACAATTTCCACGTTGCCACAGTCCATTTTGAAATGTCTCACTTTCAACATTTAATATGTTCTCAATTTTATTCTGAATAAATTATTGAAATTTGAAACTTCAACTTTCTTGCATTGTTTTTATTCATAATTTGTACAGTGTATCAACGTTTTTGGAATCGGGTTTGTACTAAAAGAAACAAGTTTATCATGATCACACTTTAAATTGTTATATCTGACGTGTTTTAATACCCTGACTATATCAGAATGACCGATGTAGTGGGAACCGAGGTGGAGGCTGTGGTAAGATTGTTGTTGAAGATCAGGGTTTAATTCCCAGTTCCACAAAGATGCCACAGCTTAGCAAGCCCTTTAACCTTTAACAATTGAGATTAATGTAAATCACTCTGGGTAATGGCGCCTGCCAAATACCTTTTAATGTAAATGCTAGTATTATGACTAGTATGGAAAATGTAGAAGAGTACTTGTTTCAGTAAGTATGTACTTGATTAAACATAAAAGTAGTAGCTGTCTGTATTGAGCTCTGAATTACAGTCCTGTTCAGCAATGCCATGTTATAGCCTGTCTAGCTATGTAGTTCTAAAATTTGGAAATCTACAAAGATCTGTGTTATTCTATAAACGTGAGTGCCTAATAATGTGTACTAATGAATGAATTAATTAACTTTGTATTTACTATGGTGCATTATTATGCTGGAAATGGTTAATAGAAAATATTTAAATTGTCTTCTATTAAATGTATATGCTATTAGTCACTTGCCATTTTGTAAAAGAAAATAAATTTTTTGAGTCAACAATTTTTTGCCAGACAGAGGTTGGCTATACGGATGGCACCTGTCACTTGTTTCCTAGATTTGTTGCCTGAACTTTGGATTATATGGGTCAGTGCAGAATGTTGACTTCAGTATGATTCGGTGTTCTTGCTGCAGTGTGTAAGAAGAGTCGAGCTGCATGACAAAATCTCTTAGTATTGAATTACAACCTGCAATGCTGCATGAACACCTGCATTCTAGTTCTCATCTTAGATGTTCAACATATGTAGGTTTGCACTAGTAGATTGTTAAATCCATTTCAGCATCTTCCCAGATAAGATTTTTTTGCATAGAAGATGCCACTGTATGTTAAATGCATTACAGCTACCAAATATCGTCTTTTCACTCATTTATATAATAAATATATATAAAAAATGTAATCAAAATAAAATTTCATTAATCAAACTAATTGTTTGGTCAGTTTTCCATTTTAATCTTTACTGAGCTGCAATGACTTAACAACCTGCTTTCAGCTAATTACCTTGTTAGTATCCTATCTTATCCTGCCCTGTCCTGCAATCTGAAGATCCTGTAAGATAATGCAAGACATAATTGGACATATCCACTTCAGCTGAGGTTCCAAACTATCTTTAATTGAACCCTCTTCTCAAAAAACGGTCAATGGCAGAGCTGTTTTTTTTTTTATTATGATATGATTATACAGATTTAATCATGTGTGATGTAAAGAGCGGAATGCTAGACAGAACTCTTGGACGTATTTTTGTGTTATGGACGTGTGATTAAAGATGTATAATGGGGTGTGTGTGTGTGTAAGAGAGTGACGGACAGAGAGAGAGAGAGAGAGAGAGAGAGAAGGAGAGAATATACTAAAGAAGAACAGTAACAATAGAACAAGAGTTGAAGAAAAAATAGGTGCAGACAAATGAAGAAATGTGTACGTGATGTGTACCAAAAGAATATCGTTGGGAATTAAGAGGAAGGTGTAGAAGATAATGGTAAGAGCAGCCATGTTGTGCTTTTTAGAGACTGTGGCAATGAGGAAGAGACAGGAGACGAAGATGTTGAGAAACATCATGTTTGACGTTTCGAGGACAAGGTCAGAAAGGACTGATTAAAATGTTTTGGACATGTGCAAAAGAGAGACAGTAGAAAAATTGGTAAAGAAGGCTAAGAGGAGGGTTTGTATGTCAACCAGAAAGGCTATGATTTATTATTTTGTTTTAGAGTAGAGTATAGGGAACCCAGCCATTAGGGTTGCACAAGCCAATGCATTCTTAGAGCCTGTCCTAAGCCCCGATAAATGGGGAGGGTTGGGTTAGGAATGGCATCCAGCGTAAAACTGCGCCAAATCAAAAGAATCTCATACCGGATCGGTCTCGGCTCGGGTTAACAACGACCGCCACATGTATTGTTAGCCGACAGGGTACCGGTGGAAAATGGGCTACTGTTGGCCAATGTAGGAGAAGGAGAGGAGGAAGACTTCTACAGACGGCAGGTGAAGGAGAAGTGGAGGAGAGCAGGAGGTTAGGGTGGGTTCTTTAAATGTTGGTACTATGACTGGTAAAGGGAGAGAGTTAGCTGACATGATTGAGCGTAGAAAGGTGGATATGTTGTGTGTTCAGGAGACCAGGTGGAAAGACAGTAAGGCCAGGAAGATTGGTGGTGGATTTGAACTATTTTATCATGGTGTAGATGGAAAGAGAAATGGTGTAGATGTAATCCTGAAGGAGTAGATTGACAGTGTCTGATAGGGTGATGAAAGTGAGGCTGGAATTTGAGGGTGTAATGATGAAATATCAGTGCTTATGCTCCGCAAGTAGGTTGTGAGATGGAGGAAAAGCAAAGATTCTGGAGTTATTTAGATGAAGGGTATGAGGAATATGGTTTACTAAAAGTGTTTGTTTAAAAAAAAAAAAAAAAAAAAAGTAAATTGTTCTTTTTACGATTGGTTTCATTTTACTATAGTTATGTTTTTCTGTATTTGTATTGCTTTATTATGATTTTGTATTTTTAGTTTAAATACAGTATGATTTACTAGTATGTTTGTATATTAATACAAAAGTTTAGGCAACCCTTGATAAATAACCAATTTTGGTAATTTTCATTGACGCATCACATTTACACAGTCTCTCTTGGAAATAGAAAAAAAATGCACAATATTTTCAAAAAACATTGATGTATAGTTACTGCTTATGCCATAAATTGAACAAAAATAAAAAATATAAACATTATAGCATTGTGCAAAAGTTTGGGCACTTTATATAATTAGTCCTTAATAATACCTTAGTACTATCTGGTAGATATCGCTGCTTGCAAACACTTTTTATAGCCAGCTAAAATATTTTATTTTTTGTACTTTATTCTTCCTTACATATTCAATGATCTTTAAATCAGGGGAACTGCAATGGCCATTCACAAACCTTCAGCTTGCATGTCTTGTGGTATTTCATAGTGGTTTTCAAGGTAAGTTTCAGATGATTGAAGTGTAGGACCACCAGAATCAGGAACTCTCCTTATGGATTCTGCTGAAGTTGCACGTCATGTTTATTTATTTGCGTCTATTTTTTTTCTGACTTTTATTCACATGCCTTTTATTTCTTACTTTTTCTTACCTTTTTTCTTCTAACTTTTAAGTTATTCTTTAACTCCACTTTTGGCATTCAGTGTGGAAAGCAAATGAAGAATTTCATTGTATAGGCAAACCTGTTCACATGACAATAAAACTTTGAATACGGTTGTAGAAGCCATTCTCTTTTTCATTTTCTTTTTCTTTTCTTTTATGGATGGTGTAATGTTTGCTTATAAAATTTGCTGGTATTTAGTGGAATCCATTCTTCAATCCACTAGTGCATGATAGACCTACCCCTCATGCTTAGTGTTCTTTTCATGACATGCTGTTTCTTTTTTGTTCTCCAAACATGCCTTTGCTGACAGCACTTTGCCTTTGCCACAGCACTTAGAAAATGCATCAGGCTTCTGTAAATGTTCTGTTGCATACTTTTAACAGGATATTATGATTGGGACGCAGATAAGGTTTTCTTCTTCTAACTCTTCTATGAAGGTCTTGTGTGCAAGCGTTGCTGTACAGTGTAATAGTGCACCACCACTTTACAGTCTAGTAAATCATCCTGGTGGTGTTTTTTTTCAGTCAAATGAGGTTTTGATTCGTCTTTCTGATGCACATACAAGCAGTTCTGAGTTTTCTTGGTCTTCCAAATCCCATCTAGACCTCCACAGTTCCCCTGTACTGCCATCTCTTAATTACATTTCACCGTGGAAACTGCAAGCTGACAATGCATTGCTATCTTCTTGTAGCTTTCTCTTACATTGTGGGTATGAATAACTTTTAATTTTTAGATTCTTAGACAGATGCTTAGAGGAACTGATCCGCAAGTATGTGCACAAGATTTCGAAGTCAAAGTATTTGTAAAGCTTTGAAATTGTTTTTTCCTAATGACAGTTGTTGTCGTGCATCACGTCTAACAAACTGATTAACTGTAAAAAGAATCAGAGACTCTGGAAACCTTTTGTGTAGTGCCATGTTTTTCATTCATTCATTCGTCTTCTTACCCACTTATTCCCGAATCCGGGTCACGGGGGTCTGCTGTGCCTATCCCAGCACACATAGGGTGAGAGGTGGGGGTACACCCTGGACGGGTCGCCAGTCCATCTCAGGGCCACACATAGACAAACCACCATTCACTCCTATGGACAATTTAAAATCACCAATTCACCTAATCTGCTTCTTTTTGGACTGTGGGAGGAAACCGGAGCACCCGGAGGAAACCCATGCAAGCGCAGGGAGGACATGCAAACTCCACACAAAGATCCCGGCCTGGGATTCGAACCTGGGACATTCTTGTTGTGAGGCAACTGTGTTATCCACTACGTCACCGTGCCGCTCTAATTTTATTTATTTTTTTTTATATTCAATTTGTCACAAGAAGTAACTATGCATCAATGTTTGCCAAAAATATTGTGCATTTTTTCCAAGAGAGGCTGTGTTTACATCTTTTCAATTAAATTCATGAAGGGGTGCCTAGATTTTGCAGACTGTATATATGCATCTATATATGTACAAGTATTAATGGCATTTTTCATCTTGGCCCATAGCAGCTTTAATTTGTATTGCAATCAATCAAATAACATGTTTGAACACTTTCATTTCCTGTGTGATAAATTCAACAGGTTGTGAAAGGCTGAGATGAGAAATAATAAATTAGTGACCTGTGCAGTTTCACTATCTTGTTTGGTTTTTATCAGAATGCCACAAAAGATTCCACAGACAGGCTACATATACAGTTACTGGTCATTTATAATTAGAAATGCTGGTCATATAAATAGAAAATCTCAAAAATATCTTTCACTAATTTCCATTCAAGAAGTGAAACTTGTATAATGTATACATTCATTCCACTCAGAATGATATAATTGATTTCAAGTGTTTATTTCTATTAATTACCAGGGAAATTCAGCACACCAGACCATCAAAATACAGATAAGCTCACAGCTGTTATGAAAAATACCCTGGACCGTTAGAATACCTCAGCAATGTCAAAGGTTGATCGCTGATCATGCTTTGCTGCATTGATGCAGTAATTTGTGCAAAAGAAGCCCCAACTAATAATTTAGTGTAAAAATAAAAACATACTTTGAACGGAAGTTGAATGGTAAACACAGTTCATATTAAAAATCAATTCTTTTAAAATATTCAAATGTTTTGAAATACTGGATTTTTGATTGTGTGAGACTTTAATTAATTAAATTTAAAAAAATGTAGGTCATGTGTACTGAATGTAAAATAATGTTTCCATGTGTGAATTCCATTGTATAGGTAGAACCGGGAAATTAATATGGTGATCTGTGTACGACAAAACACTAGACATTTTAAGAAGTTTAGGCCAAGGGATCTGTGTGATTTAAAGCTCAGTGTAATAGTGTGCACTTTAAAATAAAAAATTTTTTCTTCATTTTTTTCAGGTCATGGAATGATTGTAGATGAAGAGGCAAACACTGACCCCCATTGGGGCAGACAACTAATGGCTTTGGTGCAAAACAACGAGACTGTTGAGAAGAACTGTACTGCACCAGGTAAGACACTGAAACTCTAGTATCAGTCTTTGCAAATATACAAAGATCTTTGAGCGGTATAGTACTCCACTGAGTCTCAGCATTGCTGGTGTTTATATTTCAATGTGTATAAAAATAACTTTTGGAGTCCATTAACTCTTTAGAAAATTGGCAGCTGACAAGATTACGTAATAAAAATCCTGTCTAAACTTGCTCAGGATTACCTGCACTCCTGCATTCAGTTGTCCTCCATTGTTTTTCTTTTTTTTTTTCTTCTTTCTCTGCTTTATGGCGTCTACCTTTGATGTACAGATAATATGGCTTAAATCTGTTAATGGCTATAGCTCAGGAGGGAAAGCTGATTTTCCAGTAATAGGCTGCTGTAGTGCTGACTTGCATATCACCATCCCACACACAGCCTCTTTTTTTTATTACATCCAACACCTTCAGGCTGATTTAATGCACCATTTCTTTTGTTTATCAACTAAGCTTATGAATTTTAAATTTTTCAGGTAAATAAAAATCGACAGCCACAGCTAGAAGTTTATTTTTATTTGAGATATTGAGTATTAACCTAGTCTGATTATGGTATTTCTGTGCATCAGTTAGTTGTAAAGGTTGGAGGACAATTAGGGTTCAAACATGCTAGTAAAACCTTAAACTATATAAGCTGTCATTGACTAAGAATTGACATAATAAACAACCAATCACAAGTCATTGTCTAGTGTCCTGTTTAGCTATGTAAATATATAAAGTTGAGATTTAAGCAAATCATGCATATTAAATTCTATAAACAGATTTTTGTCCAATGTTTTTTCTAACAATGTTTATGCTGTGTATGAATTACATGTCATTGTTCGTCTTGCTATTGTGATCAGATGAATTTACACTATTCCCCACTGCTGTTGCAGGTAATTTGGCCTGATTACATGCGCACACACACAGTTGCGTTCTCCTTAATAGTTCTAAACAAAGCCTGATTTTGTGATCTCAGCAGTGTTCCAGTTAGCTGGGGACATTGTGCTGTTTGTTTGCCCCTCATGCTAGTTTTGTGACCTCGTTAAAGAATCTGAACACCATTCCTTGTTGAGTGGAAATTGGTTTATAATAGTTTTTATACATCAAAAAGTAATAGATGTCATCTAACTAATAAGCATATTAAGTAAGATCTTAACATTTCCTTTGAGTGCACTATAAAATTCCTCCTTAATAAAAATATACATTTCTTTCTAAAAAGCTGTATCTGCATTATAGATTCTCTTGGTAACGGCTTGGTTTTTGTTTAGTAATGCAGAATAAATAAACTCTTGTGTAGCCTCTCTCTCACACGCACTCCACCCTCTTGTCTGCATGTCCATCTGTTTGCTGTGTTTATTAGAATATTGCTTTTGCAGGCCTCAAATCCGGCACATTTTGACCAGCTGATGACACACTCCTATGCTCTAAAGCTACACACATGTAAGCGCACACACAACTAATCCTCCTGCGCCTTGATAGTGACTTTTCTGTGCAAAACAGATGTGATAAAGAAAACTAAAAACAATTCAATGCATATGTAATCTGGGCAGCTCATATTGTCACTGGTTTAGAAGACTGCTCTCCTTTTATAGTAACAGCTTTTTATGCAGTAAAATGAGAATATAATAAGATTTTTTTACTGCTTAAGAAAGTCAACAGTTTCAGAGTTTTTTAATAGACAATGTTTATTGAAATTTTTTTCAAGAGTTCGGGTCATGACTGTTATAAACCACACAAAATAGAAAAAGCACAGCCTACTTTAAAAAGACTGTATATACCCGCTTTTAAATTATAATTAACGAAATTATTATAGGTTAGTCTTTAATAAATGTAAATGTAATCATTCCTTTGTACAGAAGAAAGAAAAATATTACTTTTAAGTTGCTAAGTCAATTTTACACCAGGCTTGATGCTACTGGTAATTATTTTGTTATAAAAGTATGGCCCTCTGTGTTTTCATTGTTAAGTATTCACTGTGTTAAACAGGCATAAGTCTTTAACTGTGAAAAGTAAAGAACTCAAAATAAAGAACGCTTATATTGCATAACAACAAACAATACTTTGCAATGTGTATAGCAAAATCACTAGTTTAATTAGT
Source organism: Pseudolaguvia tuberculata (assembly GCA_026260255.1). NCBI lineage: Eukaryota > Metazoa > Chordata > Actinopteri > Siluriformes > Sisoridae > Pseudolaguvia > Pseudolaguvia tuberculata. Next base: position 10,782,526 of record JAOTRA010000006.1, on the reverse strand, counting down.
GTGCCATCTCCTCTTGACCCAGAACAATTCACTAGTATTTGGGCGATGGGACCTCTGGCAATGATACCTTGTGAGTGAGGGTTCTAGGATATCAGATGCTCTCACCCAGCTGCGTTCCTCCAGACCATGGGCCTCCCAGCTCCTCCTGGATCTTGGAGGATCTTGTGGACCAGATCAATGTCTATGTGGCCCAGGGGTTTCTGTAGATTGGGGTTGAAGTTATGATTTGTGTGGTGTGAGTAGGGAGACATGGAAGGCTTGAGAAATTCAGTAAGACTGGGGAAGTTCCCAACTGTAAGGAACCAGACAAAGGATTTAGGGACATGGGTACCTGTGGCATAAGTTCTTACAGGGCAGTCTAAGTCGCAAGACTCTGGTGCACTGCCACACTGGCAGCGATCCGCTTGTATGCGCTGTGCTCGTACGGCTTTTTAGAGTTGCACATGAGCGCACTCCCACTCTTCTGGGCATATTCAGCCTTGGGAGGTATTCACTCCAATTATTCTGTTCTCTTGAACAATATGACATCAGATTACCTCGCCAGCTCCTGGTTAAGATGCTTTGGTCAAGGTCAAGCTGATATTGATGTCCAGCTTTTTTGCAGTCGATCCAGTTAGTTACATCATCTGGCAGATGCTCTAATCCAGAACGCCTTACATTTGGTCTCCTTTGGTTTTTTTTTTTATTTTTTACAAATGAGCATTAAATGTGCATTAAATGCCTTGCTCAAGGGCCCACAGTGGTCACTTGGTGGAGATGGGAGTCGAACCCCGGTCTTTCTAGTATTCGTCCAACACCTTAACCACTAGGCTACCACTTAACACAGATCCAGACTCATGAGGTAAATTGTGGGCCAGATCGGGCACTATGTCCTCTGGTAACCAATACACCCTGAATACCTGATTGAACAGATGGGTGGCAGTTTCTATGGCATTAGTTAGACCTTTCATTGGGACCACCTGGCAGGCCTTTGGAAACCCATTCATTTTCTTGTCTGCTTATTCCCTAATTCAGAGTCACAGGGGTCAGCTGGTGCCTATCCTAGTGCACATGGGGCGAGAGGCTATCTTTGAAGAACTGGTTGTAGGAGACCCTCTAAGAGGTGTCGGTCCTGGCTTGGGTGTAGACTGGGCAAGCTGTGAGCTACGTTTCGACCTTGGAATGACAGTTTGGTCACCAGTTGATGTTTTCCACAATGTCCTGCATTTCTGCATTGCCTGGGTGCCCAGTATTGAGGGAGGAGTGCATCTAGGATAATAGTTGGTGCAGTAGTGCTCTGGGCACATATAGCTTGCAGTGGGGACATTTTCTGAGAAAGGTCATTGGTTTGGCCCGCCCTGATGTTCTCTTTAATTAACCATAGCACTGGACCAAGGATGAACTTAATGTAGGTTTTAGGTTTTGCAGTATGTTAAGGAGGATCAAGTGCAGAAGTAGGTTTGATTGGGCCATTCCATAGTAATAAGTTATCTAGCCATACAGCTCTGGTGACAAACGGGGGGAAAAAGTACCATGATTTTATGCGTAGATGCTCAACTTGTAAGCAAGCATAAAGTCTTTCTTTACGTTTAGCGCAGTGTCATTCCATTTAATTTGAATGGCTAGTGGGCGGAACTGAATGACTTATTCAGCTGCCAGGCAAAGTATTCAAAGTGGCGGGGACCACTGACTAAGTAAGGCACATTTGTTTCTTATTGCTATAAGCTATAAATACAAGTTTTATAGGGAATCCAGTATTTAAACAATTGTATTTGTAAAAGTCAACAAATTTCAATCCTGCAGAAAGAAAACAAGGCGTAAAGAAATTATGCCTTAAATTCTCCCGATGCATGTTTCTGTAGTTTTTCTAGCTTTGTGATGTGTTTTCAGTCAAGTTACATTTATTTGAGTAGCGTGTTTGAGATTTTTAATTCAGCTCTACACAATCACAAAAGTGTAATAATAAACATTCACTAAAACACTAAAATATTTGTAAATTAAGTGTTAAGCAGCCTTATCTGTATAAGGGACCTTTATCACTGCCAAATCTGGGCTTCTATTACTACGACCACAAGACGGATAATTCAAGTTCATCAGTCCCATATACATTCTTTCACAAACAAGGACCTCAATCTTTTTTTCATCTGGTCATCTGTGCATTATGATAAAGGTTTGCCTTTTACTGGCTCTAGTGTTGCTTTGTGATCTCTTGCTACTCTAGACCATCCTGCCAACTAGTCAGTCATTTTATTTTGAAACGAGACCCATCTCATTTATATTTTGTCTTGAAACGAGAAACAGACTAATATTTATTCCTCTTATGAGTTTCAGTGCCTGGTCTCAATGAAAAATGACTACTTGCACTGCAAAGAAATATAATTGCTGCAGATGGGTGTGTTCCATGTTTGCGTGCGTATATGAACGTATAGATTCTTTAAAACATTTATTAATCAAGTAATTCAAGTTTGTAAACATATGTTTTTCTATGGATCTATTTGACTGCATTTACTCACAATTCCAATTTTGTTCCATTTTCAATTCTGTGATTTGTATCCAATTTAAAAAAGAAAAACTAAAAAACTAACCCTTATTAAATATAAGAACTTTGGGAACAACCTACATTAGACCAAAAAAGAAAACATTGTTTATAGATTTTATTTTTGCTTTCTGCAAAACAATGGTCTTATTAGTTGAAAAAAAAGAGAGCCGTTGTTACAGCCTAGCTTGGTTTAAAACCATATCAATCAAAAATAAATGCACTTTAAAATAAGGTATACTCCCACATTTTCATCTACTCAAATATTTTTCATACATTTTTGAAACATGTTGCCAATGGTATGTTTAAGTTACAATATAATTACATAACTATATTTATTAAAAAATAGGACTTTTACCAGTTTCAGTTAGTCATTTGGCAGACGCTCTTATCCAGAGCAACTTGCATTTGGTCTCTTTTTTACAACTGAGCAATTGTGGGTACTTTGCTCAAGGGCCCGCAGTAGTTGCTTGGTGGAGGTGGGAATCGAACCCCGGTCTTTCTGGTACTAATCCAACACCTTAACCACCAGGCTACCACTTCCCACTTTACAAACAGATCAGGTAAGCACTTGGCAGACTTGATTATTTAATTTGTGGTAGTCATTCATGTCCTACATCTTTCTTCAGAATAATAAAGTATAGCCCAAAGAACTCTTGAAAGAACTGATTTTTTTTTTCTTTTAACTTTGGTGCCTGTTCAATGAATACTGCGCTGCAGTATTTGCTGTGGTTGCTGCATATGCCTGCAGGAAGGATGATGAATTTAAGTAGCAGAAAGAGACGTTTAATTAGTTGTGAAGTAAAGATAAGCGTCAAATAGAGCAAGTGATAATTGATATTGAAATCTGACCCTCACTCATCACTTGACTCAATTTGATTATAGAGATGTTTACGTGTGGGATCAAGTTATTATAGTGGTTTTTAAAGAATGGCTATTTAAAAATGTGTTGTACAATATCCATTAGGCAAAGAAATTCCATGATTGACTCCAGTTTGTGTAGTTAGAATGATCTTTTGTAGACTTTCCTGAATGTCTGTGATGCACTGAGCCAGCTGAGACCTATTAGATTGGTTTGATGCAACCTCATTTCTTGGCTGCGGTAGGTTGTGTGATCACCAATATAATGTCTGTTATTCCTTATTCTATGAATTTATCCTGTTTTACACAAAGCTATTGCGTATAAAATGAAAGTCTGATACACTAAAAAAAAACTTGTCAAGTGGTTCCACACAAGTGTGTTGTAGTTTTTGCAGGTAACAATGTAGTTCAATGAAGTAAAGAAATTCAGGTAATGCTGACAAAATTATTTTTAGAACATACAACACATTTAATATAGGTCACTACTGCATTTTAGCTATATGTATATTTTACTTGGTAATGTTACATTAGAATTATGAACTTTGGATACATATGATGAACACTTCACTTAATTATTTGCTCTAAAAGTAAAACTTATTCATTTTGCTTCCGAAAGTTTGATTATTTTCTTTGCAAACTGCTAAAACAATTTTTTTAAACAAACATCTTTTAAAGTGCAACTGCTTTAAAGAATTTAAAGAAAACTATTATACAAGGAATGTCCATTGAAAAAATGTCCCAAAAACTCCATTTCTGATATTTAGAATCAAAGAGCAAATAAAGCAAATTTTACTTAAGTGCTCTATTGTTGTAAACAACCACAAACAGTTTGTTTCAAACTTTGCTTTGAAAAATACAAAAACAATTTCTGATATTTCAAGTAGTTTAATCCAAAGAAAACATTTTTGACATCCACAAACAGTTTGTCTCAAAAAAACAAACAATAAACCACTAAATGTTTAATATTCACCTTGAAACTTAAAAATATTGTAATCAATTTTACTTACAAAAAGAAAGTTTGTCCAAAAGGCAGCATGTCACAAAATGCTACAGTGCTCAATTTTTTATCTCAAATTGTATACGTCTTTATTAAAGAAATATTGACACTGACCTTTAATCTTTGTAAATAACAATTTTAAAGAGAAAATTACAACTGGCACCAGATTTTAAAACTAAACATTTAAAAAAAGCTATATTTCTTCTTTCATTTGCCAAATGCTATGCTGAATTTTAGCCAAGAAGTATGTTCTTGAGAACTTGTATTTTATGTGACAGTTTCTGTTCATCAAGTCCCAGCAACAGTTTGGGGAAAAACTCAAATGTGTACTTCAGGTCTGAGGGATAACTGAGATTCAATCTATAAATGACTCCCAAAAGAAGAGCACAAGCCTTAGTGACATCGCCAAGGTTCTAAAGCACTTTCACTCCCTCAACAATCAGTTGAACATCTGATGGTGGGTCACAGGCTTCTGCCCCTTCAGGTCTGATGATGTAGATTCATTACATTATCGGCCATATTTCTCGCAGAATTTTCAAAGACTAAATGAAACACAAACAGTAATACTGTTCATTCAGTTTAATAGCATCAAAAAAAGTTGTAAATGTAGAGAATTTTTGTATCAACTGTCCATTCAGTGTTAGAGCTGTCAAAAGTACATGGTTCTGTACTTTTAAAAAAATGTGAAGAAACTAGCATTTTCTAAAGAAAAACACCATTAGTGTTCATGTGCTCAACGGATGTGACAGTGATTGGCAAGTGTGATAATCACTTAATGCAGTTCCTTAATATATCTGCTTAGAGATATGTCTTCAAAAGCTGCCATGAGTGAATGTTTTAACACTTTGTCAAGAGTGTGAAACAATGGTTGTAGCCAATCAGGGTCATCAGTCGAGCATGTGAACACTATGGCCAATCAGCGCTGTTTGAGAACATGTTCAACAGTGCAGAAAAATGCCCACACGAAATGCTGGCATCACAATTTTATAATTTTAGCACAGACTGGTACTGAAGTTACCAAAGAAGTTAAATATACTTTGTGTGTGTATATTTCGTGACTAAATTGTGAATATATGTGGTGGTACTTATAATTTCTTCCTGAGAACACTTACTGCATACTCCTTCATGAGGTTTTCATAGTCTTCATTAAGATACACAGAAAGTGCGTTGAGAACAAACCTCGTCGATGGAAGCCATCAGTTTACAAGTTTTGTGTAACTATGCAGTTTTGTCATAAATGTTTGAATTAGAGGGACAGTCTGCAGATTTAAGAGTAAGGATAGTTTTCAGGTTTAAAAACATGTCTAGGTTCATTCATTAACATTGGAACACAAGCATTTAGGCTTACTTAAAACTGTTATAGTTTTACTATCATATTTACCTCATGTTCACAAAACAGAGCTGGCCATCTGCTTTTGAAGTCAACAATGAAGGGCATCTCTTCAATTACTTCATGTCTTCTGTAAACACATTTTTTTTCCATTTTATTTTTAATAATTTGATGGTTGTCCCTTTTCTGAACCTCAGACAGCAATGCCAGTCGCTCTTCCTCTAGGCTTTGTTTGTTCTCTCCAGCTGGATAATCAGGGTAAAAATTTACTTCAGCCTTCTTTGGCTTTTTGACTTGGTTTGGATTTTTATTTTCACCGTTTGTTTTAAAGAATTTATTGTTACTTCAGAACAGCCAGCTGCTCAGTGTGTACGCCGATAGTTTGCCATCTTCCACTGCAGACTGATCTTCCAGCCATAGAACCCACCAACTGATCCCTTTTCCTGAAGGCATGGATGCATTGTGATCATTGCAACCTCTTCATATTCTTCAATCCTAGGGTATACTTTGTACTTAACTACTTCTGCAGACAGGGATTTCTGAATTTCTGATTTTAGTTTAGGTTTGGAATCTGTTAAGTGAAGTACCATCATTCAAGAACTCTTGGTGGGCTTTCTGCAGTTCCAACTCTACCTCATAGGGAAACAAAGGGATCAGGTCAGGTTTCACTCCTTATCTTTGTGGATGAAGACAGGTCAGAAGTAACATATGAGGGAGAAGCAACATATGAAGTTGTTTGAGAAACTAACAGGCAAGATGTTGATGGAGATGATGAGTGTATATCAGTATCCGCAGAAGAAAGAGAACATGCATCATATGCACTTTGTGCTACCCCTTTGACTGTTCCTTTGTCCTGGAGATATACAGTTGAGGTAAGATTCAAGAAATCATGATAGTCTGTATCAAGATACTACAGCCTGAAATTCCCTTTGACACCACATTGTTTCCTAATCTCAAATTTAAACTCTTCAATAGATTCGGGTATTCCAGTTGGCAACGTCAATTTAAATTAATCGCTGTCTCCTAGAACAATTTTTAACTTTGCTGGACCAGTCATTTTCTGTGTTTGAACAATCAAAGAGAAAAAAGAAAACTGGTTAAGCATGTGTATGTACCTATTCAAGGTAACCATACGGTTAACACCAACTTTATAATCACAGAGAGGATAACGGCCTGCCAATTCACCCAGCTCGATGATGGAAACATCCCTTGGATGTGTTTCCAATTCAAAGAATCGATAGTGCTCATTCTACCAGGAACCTAGCTTTTTTGCTTTACTGGGATGACTGCATAAATTACATGAGCTGATGTTTCCTTGACAAAGTTTTGGTAATATTTTTGAAAGTTAGTATGCCCTAGTTACTCGTTTAAAAAAAACAAAACTGTGCTTGGCTTCAAATCTCATTGTCCAGAATGAAACAGGTGAACCAAATAGACAAATCATCGCTGGATAGTGTCCCAGAAAGTGATGCTTTGGCAAAAGTTTTCTTTCTGGAAAAAGTATTCAGATATTTTGCTCTCAAAGTAAAGTAATGCAACTGACTCACTAGTATGCACAGCACACACAACAAGTTCAACAACGTCCTTCAAGAGAAGAATGAGTTCCCAAGCTGGGTTTTTTCCCCCACTTGAATGGGAATTCCTGAATCAGTTCATTAAGCTGATCATACGTGAAATATTTCTTCTTTGTAAAAATTCCAATGCATCCAGCCAACTCAACAGGCACTATGCCTTCTAGGAGATCATGAGCCACATCTGGGGGAAAACCACTAACTTTAAAGTATGAGAGGTTCTCAGATAAAGGACAAGCATTTTTTACACCACAGTATGCTTCTCCTTTCGTACATGCATCTGCTACATGTAAATCATGCTGCTTTTAAGATCTGAGAGGAAAAGCGCCATCTCTGACCTCCTTTGACTGAATATCTGTGCTTGTTGCAGTGCAAAACCTACAAAAATACTCCCCTGAAAAATTTTCAACAAAACCTGCTTAAGCATGTGCACCAAGAATGTCCACAACCACATACTGCACTGTGCCTCTGATAAATGTTTTCAATTGATTGACAAACACGCACTGCTGCTCTAAAGTGATGAGATCATTTACAAGAGGCTCAAATATTTTTCTATAGCCATAGGCCTTCACATCACTTTTACATAACTGTGAGATAAATTGATGAACTACAGCCTGGTGGTAAGTTCCCTAAAATCCAATAACCTACACACATCTTATGCTTCTTCTGTGACGTTCCAAATGGATTGCACAGCTCAGTCATCTATGTACAGACACAAGGAGAGTCTAAGCTCAGTTCCTGAGAGAAACTCATTATCTTTAAAGTGTGTATATGTATATATATATATATATATATATATATATAGATAGATAGATAGATAGATAGATAGATAGATAGATAGATAGATAGATGGATGCATAGATGGATGCATAGAGCAAAGTTTGCTAGTGCAAATTATTTTTGTACGAGTGCTGCTTGCATTGCATTGCGTCGTCTCACAGCATGCTACTCGCATTTCTTGCATTGTGTGACTATGCTGACACTTTCCAGGACAAGTGAAAGTCAGAACGAAGGTTTGGGTTGCACATTTCGAGGTGTTTTCATGTAAAGTTTTATGTTACACATAATAAGGAAGAGAACATGCCAATGATGAGGATTCGTTTAAGTGCTTTCTCTAGTCTTGCTCTTGTTCATTTATTCATGAATTGCTTCCAGTATATGGGCTTGGTCTACATGTCTGCATGTTTAGTGTGCACTTGTGTTAAATAATCCAGTATTTCTTTTTTTTTTTTTTTTTTTTTTTTTAAAAGAGCTCAGAAGACGTACACTATCGGCTTCCATGTACTCCAAAGCTAGTTTATATTGACAAAGGTGTTGAGTTACCTGATTAATACATTAGTGTGTATGTGTGGTGCTGGTAATCGAACCCCAATCTTCCAGTTGTTAGTCTAAAACCTTAACCACCATTATGATAAATGTAAGATAAAAGCAAACGCATCAGTGATTCCCCAAGATTTAATTTCTAAAACATATTGGAGAAAAGAAAAATTGTCACTAACCATGTCAATGCTTTATTTCATGACTAGAATTTAGAAACTAATTTCTTTTTAAAAAATTTGTTGACTGTCAATTAACGCAAGCAGTGTGTACACTGTGGGTAAATTTACCACACAGTACTCTGAGATATTGATTAGTTGGATATCTTCTGTAAACTACTATGCTGGTGTGTTTAAGTGTGGGGTAGGATGCTGCCCAATATGGTGTAGGGGGACATTGAGCTATTCACAGCAATTTTGGAGCAGATGCCCTTATGGCATACCCCTTACTGTTTACATACATAATTAATAACGGCTGGGTTTTCATCAGTAATAATCTTTTAAAAAAAACCCTTTGATATATTTTAGCTCATATTTCATCTTTATCAATGTTAAAATAACACTAACCTTCACATATGTTAAATATGTAGTATCCCAGCACAAAAATTATTTCAGGAAACTTGTGTGTGATTCTGTGACATGCACTATATGGCCAAAAGAGTTTGTTCACCTACCTTGACTGGCATATGAACTTAAATGACATCCCATTCCTAATCCATAAGGTTCAATATGACGTCGGTCCACCCTTTGCAGCTTATACTCTTTTGGGAAGGCTCTTTGAGTTTAAGAGTGTGCTTGAGAATTTTTGCCCATTCTTCCAGAAGCGCATTTGTGAGGGCACACACTGATGTTGGACAAGAAGGTCTGGCTCTTGGTCGCCACTTTAATTCATCCAAAAGGTGTTGTATTGGGTTGAGGTCAGTCAAGTTCATCCACAACAGACCAAGTCATCTAAGTCTTTGAACCGTGCTTTGTGCACTGGTGCATGCACAGTCACTCAAGAGAACGCTTCTCCGCTGCTCTTGTCCATCCAACGCTTTGCATTGCACGTGGTAATCAATGGTTTGTATGCAACTGCTCGGTCATGGAACCCCATTCCGTGAATCTGCCTGCGCACCGTTTTTGAGCTAATCTGAAGGCCACCTATAGTTTGGAGCTCGGTAGCAATTTACTCTGCCGAAAGTTGCAGACCTCTTTGTATTATGTTTCAGTATCCACTGGACCCCACTATATCGGTTTACGTGGCCTACCACCTCATGGCCGAGTTGTTTCCAAACACTTCCACATTCTTATAATACAGCTGATAGTAGACTGTGGAATATTTACGAGCAATGAAATTTCATGACTGGATCTGTTGCACAAGTGGCATCCTATCATAGTTCCATGCTAGAATTCATTGAGTTCGTGAGCGATCCATTTTTCACAAATGTTTGTAAAAACCATCTGCATGCATAGGTGCTTGAGTTTATACACCTGTGGCGATAGAAGTAATTGGAAGAGCTGAGCGGTTGGTGAGTGCTTTTGGTAATATAGTCTTAGTTTCAGTAATCATGTCAAGGAAAGAAGTAAATTGACATATCCGCTCAAAAACATCTTTCCAGTCAGGACCTGGAGACTCTTGTTCATGGTTATTCAGTAAATTGGTCTTCCCAAATAGACCACGACTCCTGCCAGGATTTTGATCAGAACCAGAAAATTTGATATCACATACCGGTTATCAGGTCTTTACACTGGATGCCAGTTACATTTCGTATTGATTTTTAAAGTACTGTTACTTGTTTATAAATCACTCAATGGCATATGTGACCTAAATACATTTCAGATAATAGAATATAAACCAATCAGGTCATAAGGCTTAAGTCAGTTATACATGTCAAGGGTTCAGTCAAAACAAAAGTGCTAGCACAGTGGTTAATGTGTTGGACTACCAATTTGAACACTTGGGTTCCATTCCTAGCACCACCAAGCCACCATTGCTGGGCTCCTGAACTAGGCAACAAAGGTGCAACAAGGGTTTGCTCCGTTGTAAAACACTGAATAATGTAAGGGGATACGGTTGTCTGCCAAATACTGCAAGTGTAAACAAGGAGAACTGCTTTTAGCTATAATGCAGTCCATAGTTGGAACCAGCTTAGAATAGTTGCTAATAGTAAATCCAAACCTACCACCCCTTTATTTAGTTCTGCATTTACATGAGTTTTGTGCTTACATCCAAACTAGGTGTAAATATTCTTAGCTGTTTTCAGTTATTATGAAATCTTTATTTATTTTAATTGCTCAGATTTTCCTTATGTCAAGCACTTTGAATTACTACTGTGCATAAAATATGCCATATAAATAAAATCGCCTTGCCTTGTCTGAAAATACAGAACACTTCTTAACTTATTCAATTGAGAAATGATTCCCGGGCTGGGGGTCTTTCTGTGCAGAGTTTGCCGGTTTCATCCTGCTGATGCTAAACTGCCCATAGGAGTGAGTGTACAGTATGGTTCCCCAACCATGTATGCCCTGCGATAGACTGGTGACCTGATCAGGATGTACTTCTACGTTTCTCCCTATGTACACTGGGATAGGCTCCAAGAGACCCTTGTGACTCTGTATTAAGGAATAAACAAGTTAGAAGATGAATAAATAAAATAATTAATTTTAATTTTAAAAACTTTTATTGGTACTATAAACCTTTTATATAACAAAGCCTCTAGCCTATCTCCACTTAATAGCTGTTCTTATTCCCCTCTAATAATAAAACAAAGTTTGTTTGAGTGATCTTTTAGTCCAGACTCTTCCCTATCATTTTTAAAATCACTCTTGTTTTATCTGGCCGTTTATTTCCAGTCATCTAAATGTTTATTACTTTTTAAGTTGCTATCTTATTTTTGTTTTTTGTCTGTTGTATGATTTTCATGTACAGCAACATTGGTCAGACTTTATTATTACAATTTTTATTAACGTGTGCATAAAGATTTGTAAATTCAATTCACAACACTGTTGCCTTACAACAAGAAAGGCTCAATTCCGGGCAAGGGATCTCTGTGCATGCGAGTTTGCATGTTCTCGTTGCATGGGCGTTCTCCAGGTACTCCGGTTTCCTCCAACAGTCCAAAAATATATACATTAGGCTGTTTTTTTTTTTTTTTTTTTTTTTTTTTTTTTTTTTAAAAATCCCTGTGATGAACCGTGTTAAAGTTATACCCCTACCTGTCGCTCTGTGTGCTTGGGATAGGATAAGAATAAGCAGGTTAAATGAATGAACAAATGAATGAATGAGCCTTAAGTTGAAATCAATTAATCAATGTCAGGAATATTTTCTTTCTGACTTTTCAAAAAAGAGATATAGTTGAGTTGAGAACTTGTTGCCTGTGGAGTCATTACCTCTACATTTTACAGGTCTTTTGCTTGAAAAAACTTAACAGGCTAAACATGGTCCTCTTTATCCACCTTAAACTTGCTGTGGTAGACTGTGTATAAAGTAATCTCTGATAGCAGCAGGGCGTTTATATTCGGAATACCTTAATGGACTAAAATTGGTGGCAGTGCATTAATATTGAGTTATTGCTTTAATTAAATTTAGTCATATATTTTCCAGTCCAGTGGGTCCATAGAGCATTAGAGGATATAACTGCACTTTGTATTCTTGTCACAGAGGAGTGCGAGGACTTGTGCTTGACCTTTTAGAAGGAGCTGTAATACCCAGTCATGCTGAACAGTATGAGCAGATTGCCGCATGTATTCTGTGTGTGCGCATGTTTGGGGCAACAGTTATCACCATGATATGTAATAGTTGCATTTTAAACAGCCAGTATGATTCAGGGCTGATTCATTGAGTCACTTTGTATGATCTAGTTTTACACTGAGACATGGTCTTTCTATTTTCTTTATTTTTCAATGATCTTCATTTAAAAAATGTAAAAATTATGAGCAGTAACATTTTTTTAATTTATTTTAAATTCATTTTTACATTAATCTCATTATTGCTTTTTATTTGTTAGCCAGCTATATTTCAATCAGGGATGTGACTGCTGACACGTTCCTCCCTTTCCTGCCGCTCATTCTGAATCACAATCACGCTCCTTTTTTTGCATACTGAAGATTCATGATCATTGGCTAATGTCTCTGTGATTGACATGACCACCATCTCTCGCACCCAGAAAGAAGCCAGGTTTACTGTATAAGCTACTCTGGCTATGGTATTCTCAGGATTCAGACTTGAATTCTTCTGGGCGATTAAATTTTTTTTCTTTCTGTTGTGCAACTCTGGACCTCTGCAGTGCAGTGTTTTTTTTTAGTGTCACTTTAGGAATGGGGTTTTGTTGGTATTATAGGCACACTGTCAAGTCAAAAGTTTTGTCATATTTGTCGTATATAGCAGAGCAGTACATTGTGAAATGAAATGATGTTTCTCCAGGACCTTTATACGTCACAGGTTGCATAAAGGTTTTTTAGAACACATTTCAAACCTGGTGACACACTGCAGTGATTCTTTTGATAAAATACAAATGTTATTGTGTGTGTTTTATATTGCAGCTATACACGAATTTCCTGACGACTATTTCACCAACTCCGAGAGGAAAAATGGAGCAGTGCTACTTCATATTTTTGCGGTGAGGAAAACGGCTCTCTGTCTATTGCCCACCCTTTTTTTTTTTTTTTGTATCTTTCTCTTATCCTTTCCTGTCCTCCTTTAATTTATCCCCCACACTTTCACTCTATTCATCTCTCTCTCTCCACCTCTTCCACCTTCATTCACTTTCACCTGTATCTTTCTCTTTCTTTTGTCATCTCCATCTATTCTGATTTACTTCCTTTCCCCTTCCAATTTCCCATTTATTTCCCTTTACACTTTTACCTCCTCAATTCATCCATCTCCACCGTTTCTCTTTACTCACTCCAGCCTTCTTTTCTTTAAAATTTTATCTTACTGTATTTGTTTTTCATTAAAACTTTTATAAATCCCTACGTGTGAGGACTGTACATCATTTCATCTTACCAAGTTCACATTAAGATGTTTAAATAAGCTTTCAAACAAACATTTTTATGATGAGTTTAAGCATCTTTGTACATCAAATGTAAAAGTACATTTGCTATTCTTTTTTTTTTTATCCATAAACTGTGAGGAAAAAGTGCTGAAAATGGATAGACATCCTGGGTTACATAGATATTGCACAATTTTTCATATTCTGAACAATTAAGTTAAAATTTTTTGCTAAGTCGAAGATAACATTCAGAGACACAAGTGCTGCACCAGATTGTCTGCCCCATCCGAACACTACACTGAAACCCCGCATGCCCAGTTTTCAGCAGCTCAAAGCTGCTCTTTAAGTAACACACTATTATGTTGTAATAGCTTTACAGCTCTCGTTCTCTTCTTTGAATTTGATCAAATGCTTTGTGCAGTTTCACCCCTACAGTGGATATCTAGTCCTGATTCAGCTGTAGCAGCAATATATGAAGATAGCTCCATCATTTATTCATAATTTCTGTTAAAACGTATTGATCGAGCTTGTGTATGTTTTAATCAACAATGATTAAAGGCCAGTTTTTTTTGACCAGTGTAGGTTTGTAGCTGCCATCTGTCCAACAAGCATAGTAACTCTTTATAATACACATTTATTTATTAATTGAATGGTTTTAAAATTAACTAATTGGTCAGAAATTATTATAAAACTTTAAATGCTTAAAATGCAGGTGAAAATAAACCTGTAATGAAATATAAAAAAAACTAATGCCAAGAAATTGTATTTTTTATCCTTAATAGTTTTTAATGTTCTGTGTAACTAACTTTACAACTTACAATTTTACTAAGCATAGCAGAAAGCATAATAGCAAAAAGCACATAACGTCTTGTCATGTATGTGTGTTTTTAGATGCATTTATTTGCATTTAATATTATGCTTATAAATTACTTGCTACATCCCTCTTAGCATCTTTGCAGAAAGTGTACCCACAATGGACTCACTTGGACCCAGTTGAGATGCTAAGATAACAGTTGTGAATAAAGGTTTAAGACTCTACAATTCTGTGGATGTGTGAGAATAATCCACTGTATGTGTACCCCACAGGCTCTGTACATGTTCCTGGCACTGGCGATTGTGTGTGATGACTACTTTGTTACATCTCTGGAAAAGATATGTGAGGCAAGATTACATTTACAGTATTTAAAGGCTATTATCACACTGAAATTCAGGATCCAGCCAAACCGTAGCATGTTGCTTTAGAAACAATACTTGTGTGTTTCTTTCTTTATGGACTGTGGGACATGTGTAATGTTTGCTCTGTGTGTGTTATGTAAATGTGTTTTATATACATTGTGGTATTTGTCGCGTGTGTGTGTCTCCGTTTTGTAAACTGTATGTAGATTTATTGGGTTTTTCTCTGCAGAAGTTGGATCTTAGTGAGGATGTAGCAGGAGCTACCTTCATGGCTGCAGGAAGCTCGGCTCCTGAACTCTTTGCATCAGTTATAGGTAAGGACAGCAACAACGTTGTATAAAACTTTGCTTAAATTATTCTAATTTGGAGCCTAATTTACAGATTTAAGTGTACATTTGCAGGTGTGTTTATTACTCACGGTGATGTTGGAGTTGGGACCATCGTTGGATCTGCTGTATTCAACATCCTTTGTATCATTGGTGTGTGTGGGATATTTGCTGGACAGGTATGTGTACCTTGCTGTTTGCCACCCGCCGCCCATGGGCCTCGTTTTCTGCCCTTCTATATGTGGACCTGCCTGTTTATCTGTTTATTGTATTTGCATTCTCTTTGCTGTATTTTTACTTATTTATTTTAAAATGATCACTTTTAGTGTTATCAGATCAGTAAATCTACACAGATTATTTTGTGCACTTTTTTTAAAGTTGCTTTTAGGTGTGAATATTTTGGAGTAAAGAGTTTGTACATTATCCAACTCAAGATGGGAAATCTTGGTCCTGGAAGGACCATGATTGGTCCTACAGAGTTTACACCTCAAACAACTAATCAAGATCTTTATTGAATTGAAACTAGTGCAGAAACAGAAAGGAGCTAAACTTTGCTGGGTACTGGTATTTCAGGAACAAGATTACCTACTCCTGGTCTAACAAATGGTTTCTTAAATGGACCGACGTCTTATACTTTGTTTTCCAGTTTTCACGCACATGAATAGTGAAATTATTGTAAAAATGTGCATTCCTCCATGCCAACTTGCGTGCATTTTTTTTTTTGTCTGTTGCTGCCATAAAATGTATTCTACCTCATGTCTACCTGTAAGGTTCCTGCACAATGCACGTTTGTTCATTCGTTCATCTTCTTACCCGCTTATTCCCCAATTCAGAATTATGGAGGAGGTCTGCAGGTGCCTATCCAGCCAAACATTTAAACGCATTTTTTTGTTTTTGTAATGGAATCGGATTGATTAATGTATAAAAGCGCCTCTGAATAACAATCCGTGCAAGTGAGTCAAAAATTTCCATTCAAAAAATTTACAAATATGTGAAGCACAAATGTGTGAAGTACAAATGTTGTAGCTAGGTGGCCTGGGTCTACCACAGGATTCCTACGTTCTTACCAACAGCTCAGTTGAGACAAGGCTTCAAGATAGCACCACCTGTTCTGTCCACACATTGTCTGTGCGCAGCAGCTCTTAGCTTAACTTCAATTTTGTCAGATTCCACTCAATTTAGTTTTTATTCATTTGTTTCTATCTCCAATAGTAGATGACTCATTACATATTTAAATTAATTCATCTGAGGGACATGACAAGGTGAAGGTTTGTGCTTGTGCATGTGTGCTCAATTTCATTGTGTGTATAGACAAACCTGTAAATCTGCTTATGGAAAATACCAATGTATTAGTATTAATTAATACGTCTTTGTACATGATGCTCCAGGTGTGTCTCGGACAAAATCTGAATGCACCACAAGGGGGCAACAACGAGCCATTTTAAACTAATCTTTGCATGAAAAAAGTTGAGCTGTCATTTAAAGTCAGAATCTTTGTTACATTCGCTCTTCACTTAATTTAAGAATGTGTTTATAATTAGTTTCAGGAATACGCTTTTTAAAAATAATTAACTAATTAAAATTGATTCAGATTGGTTCAGTTTATGACTCAGCATTTGAATTCAGCTATGTTGCATAATCCCCCCCCAAAAAAATACATAAATAAAAAAGTAAAAATCGTTGGTTTGTTGTTTATCTTGCCATGCACAATCATTCCAAATAGTCTTTAAATCATGTATATCTACATGACAGTGAGGTTATATTAACTTTAACTGTGTGTACTTGCGTGGTGTCAGGTGGTGCTGCTGACATGGTGGGCTGTGTTTCGTGACTCGCTCTATTACATCCTGTCTGTTGTGGCACTGATTGCTGTAAGTCCTGCTGCAAAAACAAATTCATGACTTAAAGCAACTTTGAGTGCTAATGTTTTTAGTAATCTTACTTTGCTCTTTTATTTTAGTTTATCTTTGATGAGAAGATTGTTTGGTGAGTCTGTTTTACCTGTGTTTTTCTGCTGTGTGCGGTAAGCAGAAATTAATTTTTACGCTTGGTTGTCTGATGTCTAGGTGGGAAAGCTTGGTGCTGGTGGTCATGTATTCAGGATACATTCTGATCATGAAGTGAGTATAAGGAGGGGATTGTATTATGTCATCCTTTTAATTTCCCTAATTCCTGATATATGACTGACCCGGGGATCCATGAAGATTAACGACATTTTATCTTGACACTGAATGACAAAAATGGGATGCTTTTTATTCATGTTTTCTATTTGATTTTTCTTTTCCATGCACAACATCTCCTTTATCTTTGTGTATCTCTACCTATTAACTAGAGGTCTCTTAGTCTCTGTAGATTCCTCTTTATATATGCAGGAATGACAAAAATTCTTGTGTTTACAATTGGTTAAAAGTCCATATGTATGTGGTTGGTAGGACCAAAATTCGATACTCAGGCAAGAGGAATTTTATGTCACAGTAAAGAATATTTCATGATGATAAACTTGAATACGTCAGAAATGAAAAGGACTTTACAATTACATTGCTGTATGGACAAAAGTAGCGTGTTATTGAGGTATAACGTAAGCACTACTAATGAATCTTAAATGTGACAATAGAGACTTAAATGTAGCATCTTGCTCATGCTCAGATGCAGCATTTCAGTTGACACTATTAGTTATTTGCATGTCGTAATGTATGTTTTTGTTATGCAACCCTTGACTTTTTTTTTGTATTTTTTTTGTCTTTTAGGTTTAACTCCTCCATGCAGAAGTTTTTTACTGGGAAAAGCAAAAAGAATGTTGCTAACGGGAACGCAGCAAGTGGAACTGAGTTGGAAGACGGTAACATATCGTTTTGGGGAATTCCTCATTACCTTTGTTCAGTTCAGGCTGGGATTTGGGTGAGGTTAAACAGACAGGCTGATCGTCACTCTTTGCCATTTTGGTCCATCTTTTAGTTTATAAAATTGTTGAATTTATTAAATCGCATACATTCAGCAAATGGGAAATAACCATTAGAACAAAACTGATCTTTTACATTGGTAGCTAATTGAAATATCAGGATTTGATTCCCCTGAGCAAGACCTTTAACTCTCAAATGTGTTTTTTTAAATTATAATGTGTATAATAAATTTTTAAGAAATTTACTTTAATGTTTTATTAAACATGCTTTTCATATTTTCAGCAGGGATGTCCTCCTGTGGCTGTATTTTTTTGTGTATTTGTGTAATAAGGATGTGAGTAGGAACATGCTTTTTTGCTGCATTCTGATAAAAAGGTAATCTTCCGTGTCCACATTCTCTCTCTAAAACATCCTCTCTCTCTCCCCCCCTTTATAAATTCTGACGCATATTCTTTGTTTTGGTCACTTCTGCTAATTTGAGCTTGCTAGCTTGTCTGTTTAGCCTTACTAAACCATGTTCTGTTTCTATTTGGCCATTGTAAAATGTATGTTGTTTATTATAATGTATGCTGTTTACTTGCATAAGAACTGTTTCGTATAATTGTTTCTTTTCTTCATTCTTAATAGCGCTGAATAAAACGAGTATATTCCTCTTGCTTCGGCATGTCATAATGTGTTTCTGCTGTACTGTGTGTAGTCAAACCTAGCAAGGCCTTCACTCGTGGCTCAGTTATCATGGTGGATGAAATAATCAATGCGAGTCCGCCAAATTATCGCTTTCCTGAGGCTGGGCTTCGTATCATGGTTACCAACCACTTTGGACCCAAAACTCGTCTACGCATGGCCAGTCGTCTCATTATCACTGAGGTGCGATTTACCAAGGCACAATACAACATTTAAATGATTTGTGTGCCGGCACCTAGTGGTTACCACTGTTGCCTCACAATGTCCTGGGCAAGGAGTCTTTCTGAGCGAAGCTGTTTGGCTAATTGCAGCCCTGCAATGGACTGGCGTCCATTATGTATTTTTGCCTTTCGGCCTATGTGCCCTGGGATAGACTCTAGCAGACCCCTGTGACCTATGATGGATGAATGAATTTGTTTAATGTTCCTTAGCCATATATTTGGTGAATAGTGTATATATAGAAATACACTGTGTATTTACACACACAACATAAAGTAAACCACAGAAGATAAATGAAACAGCATATCAGGTCGGCAGTCCATCTCAGGGTCACACATAGACCGACCACCACACACACACCACAAGTTTTTGGACTGTGGGAGAAAACCAGAGTACCCGGCGAAAACCCACACAAGTGCAGGAGAACATGTACCTCTGCACAGAAAGAAAGACCCATAAATCAAACCCATGACCTTACCCATAAATCAAACCCATGACCTTCTTGCCTCACAGGATGTGCTAACCACTGCGCTGCCTCCATGGTAGAATTTACATATATTTTAGCATAAATATAAAGATATTACTGCATGATACTGTAAATCATTTAATAGAAATAGGCTTGGCCTTGTTGCCAGTGCTTAAATCGCATTATCTCAGTGATTATGGTAATCCTTTTGATTTGCAGAGGCAGAAGCTGGTGAAGGGAGCTAATGGCATTGAGGTAGCAGTGGTGGACGGAAAGAATGACATTGAGAATGGGAACGTGCCTGAGAACAAGCCAAGCGAGGATGATGATGGAGAAATTACCTCACCGTTCTCTATACCAAGTAAGAGAGGGATGAAAGAGATGGAGGTGAAGTGTGTGATGGTCAGGTGTAAATATCACAGGTAACTTGCCAGTCTCAGATTAATTCAAACTTTATAATTTAAGGTGGAAAGTTGTTGTAGTTGGCAATAAGGAACCATTAATACTATTCTATTTTAATGGAGAAATCTTGGCATGCTGTTCTGTCTTTTGAAAACAATTAGGCTAATTAAAATCCAAGTTAATCTGAATACAGAATTTGCCCATGGATATTTTATTTTTGTCAAAATAAGTGTTTAGCAAACCCATAATTAAGTGGGAGATGGCAGCATCTGTTGTCATGGCAATTTAGTATTACTAAAAAATTTTTATTTAAATTGTAACGATTGTTAAAATTGTTTCCCCACAATGATCTTATCTTCCAAATGGAAATCTGGACTAGAGCACAATATCTTTGCTGCAGCATTGGTAATCTACTGTATGTCTAATCAGAATGGAGGAAGAAACAAGACTCTGTCTGGTGGTCAGTTCTTCTCTGTCACAGATGAAGTTTTGGTTCTTTGCCGCTGTCTCTTCTGACTTGTTTAGTTGGGGACGCTTAGTTTCCAAATATTAATCGAAATGTTCTAAATGTGCTTATTGAGGTTATGCGTTTGCATAGTTAGCTGCACAGCAAGAATTCCCGTGTTTGATTCCGGGGAATGGGGTCTTTCTGTGTGGAGTTTGCATGTTCTTCCAGTGCTTGCATTCTTCAGTTACTCTGGTCGCCACCCATATTCCAAAATACATGTACATTTAGGTTGATCACTGATTCTAAATTTCCCATAGAGTGAGTGTGAAAGTGTGTGTGGTTTTTATCTATGTATGGCCCTGCGATGGATTGGCGACCTGTCCAGGTTGTACCTCTAACTTTTGCCCTATGTTCCCAGACCCCTGTGACCACAAATTATGTAATGAGCAGGTTAGAAGATCTTAATGTTGTTTCTTTCATGATGTTATAGGAGAACGTTGAAACAATCTCAAATACACTATAGAATTAAGTGGGAAGTGGTAGCCTAGTGGTTAAGCTGTTGGACTAATACCACAAAGACCGGTGTTCGATTCTCACCTCCGCCAAGCAACCACTGTGGGCCCTTGAGCAAGGCCCTTAACCCAGTTGTAAAAAAGAGACCAATGTAAGTCGCTCTGGATTAGTGTCTGCCTAATGCCTAACTGTAACTGTAAGTGACTTGACTTAAAGCAAAATCATAAATAACTGTAAAAAAAACCACATTTGAAAGTAAAGAAACTTTCTTTGACCGAATTGCATGCAATTTTTAGAATTGAATGTTTTTTTTTAATATAAAGATTATCAAAAAGTCTTTTTAATAAGCAGTCCACAGAAAAAACTCAAGTGTTCATAATATTCTAAAGAAAGCTTGTTTCAATCAAAAGTCATGTCTTCTGTATTATACCCTGCTCTTAACAAACATTTCAAGAGCTACACCAGTTGAAATTCCAGACTGCTATATATGCTTTTTAGGAATTCTTACGAAAATTCTTAGAGCATAATTTCCTCAAAGTGTTTTGTGTGTGTCTAGAGGGTTGCATGAACAAGACCAAATGGTTGATCTCATGGCCTCTGCTGCTTCTGCTCTTCTTCACCATTCCAAACTGCTCCAGACCACGCTGGGAGAAATACTTCATGCTGTCCTTCATTCTTTCAACTGTCTGGATCGCAGTCTTCTCCTACTTCATGGTGTGGATGGTAAGTGTGGTAAAACTGATTCTGTTCTTCTTCATTTTTACCATAATTACTTGGTTTGTCAGTCCTCCAGCCTGATTATTATTTTAGGTGACTATCATCGGGTACACGCTTGGTATTCCAGACGTTATTATGGGCATCACGTTCCTGGCAGCCGGCACTAGCGTTCCAGATTGTATTGCCAGTCTGATTGTTGCTCGCCAAGGTTTGTCTCTGCTATTCAAATATGCTGAGTGTGTTGTTTTTTTGCTTTTCCATGACTGCCAATATTTAAATGAGTTCCTGGAGCTCTGACAATGGAGCTGACTCCAGGTTAAACAAGAGGTTTATAGGAATCTGCTTCTTCCGATACTATACTGTTATCATCTACAGTGACCTTCATAATGAGATTATCCCTTATATGAACTCGGATAGACTAGTAAGTAAGCAATTAGAAAATCCTTAGATTAGCTTCCATTAAACATTCTGAAAATCAGACGGTAAGACTTTTAGCCAAGACTTAGTCCTTCCATCTAGCTAAAATGAGCTAATATGACAGTACGTAGGGTAGGCAGACTTGTTAGCTTATGTAAGCTGTAAGTTCAGGCAAAGAAGATTATTAGCATTATTATTCATAAGAAAGAGAAACCCCATGGATTTTCTGTGTTAAGCTTATGTTAACTGTGGAAAATGCTTATAAACTGCATAAGAATTTTGAGAGGATTTAAAGATGTATCCAGAAAAATCACACAACATTTAATACATAATTGTTTCTGAATCTGTTTACAATGCCTAGTTTCTATTGTTTTCAAATTTACTTTATCAAAATAAGTTTGATGGATGCAGGTTGTGTTGCTTGGTTCTGAAATTGTGTGTACACATACTGCAGGTCTGGGTGACATGGCTGTGTCTAACAGCATTGGCAGTAACGTCTTTGACATCCTGGTGGGACTCGGCTTGCCGTGGGCTTTGCAGACGATGGCTATCAGCTACGGCTCAGTGGTAAAATCATCCACTTAGTAATCGCTTAAACCAGTCATGCGTCATTAACTCTGTGCCAGAAAGTTTTTTGTTAAAGACTGATATTGAAATATCATGCTTTTCTAGTAGACTTCTGCATAATAATTTTTACTGTGGTAGGACATCTCATAACTTTTATTTAGATGCCATCAATATGTTCATTTAGGTGTTTAAGTGTTCATTAGGTGTTTAATAAACAACCCCAAGCTCTGCCTATATTCATCCTGATGTGGAGGAAATGAGACATGACTAACATGATTTTATTTTAATCCTAATTTCAGTGCTGTATCCTTTAAAAAGAGTCTGACAATGAGAATGTCTGTTTGTGAGTGAGAACATTTTAATAACGTTTGCATTAATCAAGCTTGCAGCTGTGTGGATTAAACAGCGGAATGTTGGCGTAATGGTTATTGTTTCAATCTTTTTCTTTTTTTTTTTTTTTTTTCCAGGTGGTGATTAACAGCCGAGGGTTATTGTACTCTGTTGTGTTGCTGCTCGGCTCAGTCGCTCTCACTGTGGGTGACACCCCCCCCCCCCTCAACATCCTTAAAGATAAACCAGTGCACAGTTGCTTTAGCTGACTCTGATAAAAATCAGTTTTTACTAAAGTTGCAGTTGTCTTGCTGTTAAGAGTGTAAAGTTTTCATAAGAACTGAGAAGAGAAGGAACATGGTGCGCTGTAAACTCACACTGATTCTATAATAAAGCCCAAAGGGACACAGTTAATTTAAATATTGTATATTTAAGAAAAGTGAGTTACATCTCGGCAGTTGATCAATAATCTGGTGTATAGAAAGCTAGATCACACATAGCATGGGTTGAGTCAATGTTTAGCCTGAGAAAAAAAACTGTACAGCTAACTTTTAAGGAAGGATTCCCCTGTGCCAATGCTTTAGTAGTTTCCCCGCTGGTTTCTGCTACTGAAAGTCTTTGTAAAGTTACTTTCTGAATTTTTTCTCTCCAGAACACTCTGCATACAAAATCTGCATACAATTATTAGTTTTCATTGTGGTCATATCACATCATATGGTATCTTTAATATTATTTTTAATTTAATTTGGTCATTTTTTGTTATCAAATGTTGTTATGATTTATATATGATATGATGGAATAGTTTGTAAGGAAGAGGCAGCATGGTGGTATAGTGGTTTGCACTGTTGCCTCATAGCAAGAAGACCTAGGTTCAATTCCCAGGCAGGGGTCTTTCAGTTTTTGCATGTTTTTCCTATGTTTGTGTGGGTTTATTCTGGGTCCTCCATTTGTCTGCCACAGTCCAAACACATGTACATTAGGATGATTCTAAATTGCCCATAGGGGTGTGTTTATGTGGCCCTGTGATAGACTGGTAACCTGGCCAAGGTGGATCCCTCCTGTTCTTTGCCCTTTAAGAGAGCTGGGATAGGCTCCAGCAGACCTTTGTGACCCTAAATTAAATGATTGTATGAAAAATGTTTGTAAGGAAGTTAGTTTATCGCTGCTATAATGTAAGTGATAACAGGAACTAAATTCTATAAATTCAGAGATTTTAGATATTTATCTGTAATAAACATGTTATGTTTCCCTCCTACTTTCTCAGTATTAATCCTTAGTTTTTCTAATTCGTATCTTTTTTTTTGATAAACTAGTTATGAGATTAGTATTTAATTTTCTGTTTTTACATGACTGTGTTTTCAGATTCTGGGAATCCACATCAATAAGTGGAAGCTGGACTTTAAGCTGGGTGTATATGTGCTGATTCTATATGCCGTATTCCTCTGCTTCTCCATCATGATCGAGTACAATGTGTTCACCTTCGTCAACCTACCCATGTGTCGGGAGGACCATTAGAATCGTCTTTTCTATCTGTCTGACTCTAACCTTTTATCTCTCGTTATCTTTGTCTTTATTCTTCTCACTCTTGCACGCTCTCTCTCTCTCTCTCTCTCTTTCTGCCTCTCTATTTCAGCCTTTTTACTAGCCGCTGGTCTTCCACTGTAGTATCGAAACCATCATTACCTCAATGAGGGCTGGGATGTTGTTCTTTACAGTAAATTATGTATTTTGTTTTCAATGACAAGTTTGATGCTTCTCTGGTGACAAGGAGCTTGTCTCATTTATACCAGGTCACTCAGAGTTCATCTCATGGTCCAAGAGGACTATCTTCTTGTTGGCAGCTCTGCTATACTTAAAATAAAAAAAAGGAAAAGACAGACTAAATCTGTACAAAAGTATGGATTTGTTGGTGTTATCCTATATAATTATATAACCTTCCTTTTATTTATTTATGTATTTGTTTATTTATTTTGCTTTTTCCACTGTCTAATGGTATTAATTGACACATTTTATTTACTGTATTACACCCTTCACACATGCATGTTTTTCTATTTGGTAATACTATGATTAAATTGCATTTATTTCTGTATACGTTTGATTCTTTTTTGTAATAATAATGCAAACCCTTTTTTAAATTTTTATTTTTTTTACAGGAAAAGTGCTTTCAGTAAATTGTCAGCGTGTCCATATCTTCTGTATCTTTATCACAGTATGAAGCAGTTTGTGGGATGCTACCTATCTGCATAGTGATGGATTCTTTTGAACAGGCATTGAATCTTAACTCTTACTCTTTCTCAGATATGGGTTTGTGCTTTTCTAAAATTGTCAGGTGTGCATTTTTACACTTTGCTGTATAGATAATTGCACCTTAAAACATGCCTCCCAGCTAGTTCTGTTGTACGTACACCACATTTCCTTTTTGTGAAGTGTGTAGAATGATTCTAGTACAAACAACAAGTGTTAACCCTTAATGTTGACTCTTCGAGCACAGCAGTTGAAAGCACATGCCCTCTCCATTCACAAGCGCATGATGGGATAGTTCAGTGATCAAACCCAGTCTGAACCAGCAGCAGTAAAACAAACTCTTTAGTTTTCGTTGTTCTTGCGAAGTTAAATTTGCTAAGCATGTCGAAATTTTTGTGCAGGGTTTGCTACTACAACATTCATATCTCGATAACACTTTCACATCCTGGAATGAATGACAAAAAACGAATCATTTTTTCTGGATGCACGATTTAGCAGCTGATTTAGGAATGACTAGAATGTTTTGGATGTGGATGCTATGCAAGGAAAATAGGCGATACAATTTCCACCTTTTTCCATTGGTGAATGACTTGAATCCATGTTCCTTTCACTTTCTGAACATGGGGCATGAAGAGACTTTAGGTTTTGAAGCTGCTAATTCCTGGAGAACCCGAACTCATGCTGTTATAATACATCTTATTATTTCCAGAGACTTTAATTCTCTCGCTTAAGCACATGAGCAGTTCTAATTTGTTTATTTGAATGGCAGATTGTTTGAGGTTTCTTTTAGTGGACAGCAAAAAAACTCTCTAGTGCCATTTTCTACACTTTACATAGGAAAAAATGCTGAATATTCTTTTCCTTTGGTTTCCAATAAAAAAAAAACCCTTGTTTTATTATGTGAAAGAAAATACAATTTTGTTTATGGAGACTGAGGTTAAAAATGTCTAACTTTTTGCTGGTACAGTCTCTCTATATTTAATGTTCTTGTTCTCTTATACTGATACCCATGCCATACATGCAACGTACTGACTCACAACTCATGCATTTCCCAAAAAATCGGAATGTGTTGTGGAACACATTGCATATTTCATATGATCTTATGATATAACTATAGAACTTGGTGAGAAGGAAGTGGGGGAGTGGGTTCAGTGAAATGAACACGACCCTATGCACTGTGAGCTTACCATAATGTGTCTCTAATATGAAAGCTCTTTAAAATGAAAAATATATGTATAAATTTAATGTAAACTTGGATATCATTAATGATCTGTTTAACTTCGATGAATGTATTGTCTTGTTATAATGGATGTATCCATTATGCATTTTATTGTATAGCAATAACATTAAAATGGAAATGAATACTGTACATTTGTCATATACATCAACCCTTAAACAAGGGAAGCTGTTCAGATTAAACAATGCTGTATATATACGTCAAAGTTTTGAAACGTGATGTTTATCATTAGTTAACTCATGATGCCACCCAGACGAGGCAGATGGACAAAAGAGCTTCAGTATCCCATAATGCACAGTCTTCAAGAATAAATATCTTTTATATAATTTGTTCTGGCAGATGTGCATTATGGGATACTGGAGCTTGTTTCCCTCTTGCCTGATTACTCAGTGGGGGGAAAACTCTTTCTTTCATTTTAGGTAATGTGAGAGATTTCTGCTGTGGGTTACAGCTTTAATCAGCTCCTATCTCAGTATCCTACTCCTTTTTACTCTGATGTACCTGATTTCATCCAATCGATAAGGGTTTTAGCTTTTTTTTTTTATTTGCCTCAGGCCCTTTTGACGTCCACTCAGCGTTGATATTGAAGGTTTTTATTTCCTGACATCATACTCAATGATATCCTTTCAGTGGAATTAAGTTGAGGATGCTGTAGAACTGCATCTTAAAAATAATTTAAAATAAGGTCATTTATGTGGAATGATGTTAAATATAATGTAATGAATTGAAAACTTTAATAATGTATCTTTATAAATAACAGCTGGTGTTTCTTTCTCAGCTTAGCACTTAACTGTCAAACGTTAAGAATTCATATAGCGTATAACATGGATAGTAAGGAATTACATTGACTACCTTACATTTACATAAATATATTTTTGGTTTCTGTGGAAATGTTTAATCACATTTCTCACACACATTTTTCCTCATGTGTGCTTCTGTGCAAGAAATAAGACATACACTCAAACGTTTATTCTAAACATCCACACATTTGCAAATCCATTAAACACTAAACTAAATAAACCGAACAGCAAAACTGGGACATTCTCTATGCATTAATTCGGACATCTCACTTTTTCTTTTCTTTTGACTTTTTACTCTTGTAGAACATCTATACAAAAGCATCCATGTGTCTGTACATATAAAATGTAAAAAGAACCTTCCTTTTTTTTTTTTTTTTTTAAAGGAAGTGCTATTAAAAGGTAGAAAATAAAGACAGAGTTTAACTGTTAGAAAATCATCGGAGTGTGTGTAAGATTTAATTGTAAATGACATGTGATGTGATTTTAATTTCTATCAAAGGACTGAGATTGTCTTTACAGTGATCTGTTTTATATAAGCAGAACTCAGACTCTGGAGGAGACGGGACGTGAAAACTCACCAAGCAGTATAAAGTTCAGGGTTTTTGCTACTAGTGACTAGTAACTAATTACTAGTAGATTAAGAATTAAACTTGCTGCTTTCACGTGAGTAAATATTGTACATTTTACTTGAGTACAGACAACCTTGACCTTAAATAAATTCTATTTGGATGTAAGTTGCAATGTAGAATTTCACCACCAGGGGGAAGACATTGCTAAGTATTTGATAAAACGCGCTCATTAGTCAAGTAATAAAGTTAAGCCCACGTGCTTAGCTTATTTTAACTGAAAAGCCAATAAATATAAAATAAAATTGAATAAATTTTAATAAAATAAAATTGATTATTTGTAAACGTGGCTCATTTATTCAGTTTGATTATTCCATTTACACAGTTTTACACTGGCTTTGGGTAGTGTGATATGGGCTTTCCAGAGAATACAGTAATGTACAGTTAATAGAAAGGAAAAAAACGTGTGGCAGACTGTAACCATAAATTAAATGATTGATAAATGACAGTGAGATTTTAGTAGTAGGTTTAGGAGTGGAGTATAGCTGTGAGTGTTAAGTGTTCATGATTTGGACCGCCTGAGGGAGGAAACTGTTCCTGAACCTGGTGGTCCTTGTGTTTGATGCTCTGTAATGTAGATCAGATGATAAAAGTTCAAAGAGGGATTGTGCTGGGGTCCAGAGAGATTTTTTAGCTCCTTTCCTCATTCTGGTTGAATAAAGTTCTTGAATGCTGGTGAGAGTTGTAGCAGTGATTCGCTCAGCAATCCGGATGACCCTGTGTCGTCTTGTACTATTGGATAGCTCTATGTTTTATTAGGCTCAATAATTAAAAATAAAAAATCTCATCCCATAGAAAGTCTTTTTAGGACGTTCTCATGATTGCATACATCGATTATGCTGGTTCATAATCAGGGAAAATAATTTTAGCTGTTGTAGCTTTTAACAAGTATACACATTTACACATTTATAATTTACTGTATTCACTTTACTTCACTAGCATGATTATATTTTTTAAACAATCTTGCCTGTTCTTATATTTTATGCCCAACACGGATTTTATTTGAGTTTACATTGTCCTACTATTGTATAATTGATGTACTGTCTTTCTGATTTTGTCCTAAATGTAGCTAATTAGAAAAATATTAATTACCGTGCCAATTTCTATATCATTCATTCATTGTCTTACCCGCTTATTCCCTAATTCGGGGGTAATGGGGGTTTGCTGGAGCCTATCTCGGCTTACATAAGGTTTCATGCAAACTCCACACAAAGATCCCCGGCACTGAAATTGAATCCGGGACCTTCTTGTTGTGAGGCAGCCATGCTAACCACTACACCGCCGTGCCGCCGCACAATTTCAAATATGATTTACAGAATTGAGTCCAGACTAACCTTCCAGACAGCACAGTGTGAAGTTTGTATGTGTTTCTTGTGTTTACTTGATTTTGCTCGGGTTTCCTCCCACAGTCCAAAAACATGCACATTAGGTTGATTGGTGATTCAAAATTTCCCAAAGGTAGGGGTGTGTGTGTGTGTGTGTGTGAGAGAAATGGTAAATAGTGGGTAAATCTAGTAATGAGAGTAAATAATGTTAAATAATTCACTGATCAAAATCAGATATGTGTAAGACTATATAAGATATCTGGTCAAAATAATTTTTAATTACATAATTAAACATAATTGCTTAAGCATACA
This sequence comes from Pseudolaguvia tuberculata, assembly GCA_026260255.1. Lineage (NCBI taxonomy): Eukaryota > Metazoa > Chordata > Actinopteri > Siluriformes > Sisoridae > Pseudolaguvia > Pseudolaguvia tuberculata. Next base: position 10,753,254 of record JAOTRA010000006.1, on the reverse strand, counting down.
TTCTACACATCCAGAGTAAGCAATTAAAACTACATTTGTTAACTGGAATAGTCAAGTTGAACAACACAATAATTAAAACTGGATGTATTTGCTCGTTCTTATGCTAATTCATACACAATTTGGTTAGCTACCTTCCTAGATGTTACCAGATGTTTAGCTTACCTGTATATACGTTTGCAGGTTTGGCAGTTAAGTGCTGAATTGCTGATATCTGCATGAATTTAAAGCGATTAAAGATTTAACAATGAGGACAGTTGATAAATGAGGCTCATTTGTTTCTACTGCCTGAGATGTTGCAGTTGCTGAATAAGCTATGGAGTAGAGATGGAACTTGCTTCTGGAGTTGAATGTATTGCTGTTTTGTTCCTATTTTACTTATTACGTAATATTAATATTATTGTTTATTTATATTTTTGCTTTTTCTTTTTAATGCAATTATCTTCATGTAGATAACAGATTTGCACTTCACTTAACATACATGTTTTGAACTGTGGGAAGAAACCGGAGTAAATCCATGCAAGCATGCATAGCATAAGGAGAATCTTGCTGGGAGGTGACAGTGCTAACTACCAAGCCACCTTGCCATGCACTTTAATACTTTAGTACTATAACACGAGTAAACAATGTGTGTGACCTTGCACACTGGTGGTGTTTGGATTAAAGGACTAAGGATGAGTCAACTGCTGAGTTTGTGCAATATTACGAACATTTCTTGTCCAAATTTTTGCTAAACCTTGATTAACCTTGTTGCTCATCTGCAAAAAAACTTTTTTCAACTGAGAGGAAACTTGCCTTTCATTGGATTTTGAGTTCTCTTCAGTGAAGCACACTTACATTCAATGTTGTTTTGCACACATCTGGCCATGAAGCTAACAGGCTTGTTACAACATTTTTGGGTCCATGACTGTGTTGTCTTGCCTCTCGATGAGTTCCAAACCTCTAATGATATGAATGCAAGTGCTCTCAGTCTGTATGCATTCTTAATTCTCAGTAAGTAGTTAATGAGTTCTTGTGGCTCAGCATGGCTCTATGTAAAACCTTAGTTGCATCTTCTATCCATTTAATCTCACTGTTACTTCTGAAATATAGAGTTTGACAGCTTAGCTGCATTTGTTTAAAAAAGGCAGGGAGTAGGCCATATTCTGCTCCAAATTTTGAAATAGGTTACCGTTAACCATGAAACAATTTTTGTACAGCACAATGGTCAGTGACTTATTTTATTGTGCTTAACTAAACTAATGCAATAATAATATCCACATTTCTGGAAAGACTTTTCATTACATTCGTATTAAAGCTAGTATGTGTAGAATGATGAAGTATAAGGTGGTCAATAGAGGAGACTTGAAGTTCTTGTGCACAGGGCTCTTTGGGGGGCATTTTTGCCTTTATTGTTAGGTGGTGTAGTGGATAGCACGTTCGCCTCACAACAAGAAGGTCCTGGGTTCGATTCCTAGGCCGGGAATCTGTCTTTGCAGAGTTTGCATGTTCTCCCAATGCTAGTGTGGGTTTCCTCCGGGTACCTCCCACAGTCCAGAAACATGCAGATTGGGTCGATTGGTGATTCTAAATAGTCCATAGGAGTGAATGTGTGTGTGAATGGTTGTTTGTCCCCTGTTACCCCGGATTAGGGAATGAATGAAAATGAATGAATGAATGTTAGTACAGACGCATAAAATCAGTGAGATAAAGAGGTAGGACCAGAAAAGGCCAACTTGTGCATGGGTGCTCACGCCTTAACTCATGATTCCAGTTTTGGCAGAACACAATTATGTGGGTGTGCTGGTGAACACAAACCTTCTGCCATATTGATAATATGTACAACACAAACATCTCCCATGGAATGTGTACATTTGTAATTTCCATTTTTAGAAGAACAATAGCGATTGGAGCAAATTTCAAAACCTTTTTTTTTTTAAAACTTAACCCTCCCTCCAAAATTCTTGCTAGAGTAACATTAAAACTAATAGTTTTGCAGCAGTCCAAAGTGTTAGATAGAAAAATAGACATTTTCTTATTTGGACCAGCAGAGACGATGGGTGACAGCATAGACAGCATCTTCACCAATACTGCAGAAACCTGTTAAAATGGAAGTCATGCTGAGCTGTCTGAAAACCCATAAATATTTTGGGGACAAAATTATGGGATGGTAATGCACTACAAGGCCCTCCCAGCAAAGCCATTTATTTTTATCTTTGGCAAGAGGAGATCTATTACTGCTGGGTAGAAACATTTCTAAATCACCATCGTGGCAGTCACACCCACACACTGATGCCTTTTACTTTTAGGTGTGAGGAAGTGGAGTATGGTTAAATAACACATTCTACATTTCTAATCATTCAAATACCAAACAAACATTGTTATCCTCTTTTTAAAGAACATTAGCTCTCATGCTATAATAGTAGGTTTTAAATGTATTAAGGGAATATTTTGGAATTGGCCCAAGATGTACATTTGTGGCACAGTATATAGATTAATGGGAACTGATATGAAGATGTTGCTAACACAATCCATTACTTGATTACGCAGCTTGACATTATCCTTTGCATGAATCTTTATTAATAAATACAACAATTTAACTAACTGGGTTTTGAATTGTAATTTATCAACATATGTAACAAATAAGTATGAAGTCAATATTTTTTTCCTTTTTTGGCATCAAATGTTGTAGGCAGAATTCATTCTAAATAATTTAAATAATTAAAATTTATTTTTTATGCATGTGGATTTGAAGAACTTAAGGATACGGTAAAATGAGAGATTCACCACCTAGAAATGCTGATGCAATCATGACAACATTCCTATTCCTATAGCTTCTGTGACATTTTGTTTGGCCCATTTAAAGTAAGTCTAAAAAGGTTTTATTTTTAACACAAGAAGTACACGAAACTTACAAAAATGGAGCCCTTGTTGGAAAGGCATGGCCGGAGAAGCAATCAGTTTTGCAATTATGTTAATATTGACAGATCCTCCTGGGATCATGAAAAGCTGGAGGGCTCCAAGTTTTAAGAACTGCTGCTCTGACCTTGAGAATTTTTTGTTAGCTAAAAGTTTCTCTGAAAGTGTAGGCACATTATACACCTTATATTAACTTCATGAAAACAGTCTAGTCTTTTTCTAATAGCTAACTGGAAAGCTTCTCTTCTGACCTTTCAATTAGCTCTTTTGGTGTGTCTTTTAGTCTTATACTCTACACTTCTGACACTGATTAAACTCTTGCTACATACTAAAATGCTTGTAGTTCTGGGTGGATTTGTTCCTTTAAATTCGAATAAGATGCAGCAACCTTTCTGGAAGCACACAGTTGTCTTGTATGTTTGTGTCTGTTGTTTTATTCCTTTACATAACTCCCCTATGTGCAAAGCCTCTGAGATCGGTCAAAGCATGGTTTGCTAAGGTTAGAGTTGAAGAACTCCAGTGAAGTGAACATACTTCAACCCCTCTGTTTAAATATGGATGTGATGGTCAGGTGACCATGTAGTATACTCTATGTTGAGATTTAATTCATGATACACTGTTCAGTGATTTTTTTGAGAAAATGCAAGGAAATAACTATGCTAGATAATAAGATTTAACAAGGTAAAGAATTATAGCCACACAAGGACATTTAGTGATTTTAGCACATCTCCTCACATTAAAAATGATTGATTTTAGCTGATGAAGTCTTTATTGCATTACTTTAATAGCTATCCTGCAACATACATAACGATACCTAATTATAAGATGAAACTGACAGCGATTTCACTCTTTTATTAACATTCATAGCAGCATTTACTTTGAAAGTTTTAGCATCTTGTTGGATTTCAGATCAAACTGAAGCCAAAATGACCTATAGATTGATAGTTTTAAAAAGGAATCTGAAATTTTACAGAATTACATGTTTGAATAAGTGCGTACTGTTTAATATATTCGTTATTGTCCATTGGAGTGAGCCCGTTGTGCGCTGGCATAGGTCCAGAAGACACCTGTGACCCTGAATTAGCAGATTAGAAGAAGAATAAATATTTAAATAAAATGTTAAATGTTATTCATTCATTCATCTTCTTACCCGCTTATTCCTGAATTCGTCGTCACAGGTTCTGCTGCGCCTATCCCAGCACACATAGGGCGAGATGCAGGAGTACACCTTGGACAGGTCGCCAGTCCATCTCAGGGCAACACATAGACAAACAACCATTCACACACACATTCACTCCT
>JAOTRA010000006.1:10723741-10734982 GCA_026260255.1 Pseudolaguvia tuberculata | reverse complement strand
ACCCCAACTACCTGCATATCTTCCTTCACCACATCCATAAACCTCCTCTTTGGTCTTCCTCTTTTCCTCCTACCCGAAACCTCCATCCTCAGCATTCTCCTAACAATATACTGCATGTCCCTCCTCTGCACATATCCAAACCATCTCAACCTAGCCTCCTTCACCTTGTCTCCAATACATCCTACATGCGCTGTCCCTCTAATAAACCCATTTCTAATCCTGTCCCTCCTTGTCCAATGAAAATCTCAGCATCTTCATCTCTGCCACCTCCAGCTCCGCCTCCTGTCTTTTTGACAACGCCATTGTCTCTAAACTGTACAACATCGCAGGCCTCACTACAGTCCTATAAACTTTCCCTTTCACTCTTGCCGAAATTCGTCCATCACAAATCACTCCTGCCACTCTTCTCCATCCGCTCCACCCTGCTCTTTTCTTCACTTCTCTAACGCACTCTCCATTACTTTGCACCCCAAGTACTTAAACTCTTGTTTATTAATTTTGATTAAAGTAGTTAAAATCTGGAGTTGGTGAAGTAGTTCTATAAGGAATCGACATGTTCTTAGTAAGTATTAAGAAACAATATATAGAACCAATATATAGGTAGTCGACGACTTACGACTATGTTAAATTACCGTAAATATATTGTACCATGTAATGGTATTGTAATCATCTTAGTCATATGTTATCACCATTTTCTCTGTTCATTGTTCATTGTTATATAAGTGGGGTTGTGTTGGGGTTAAATAAGGTGGCTGGCCAGGTGCATTATCAAGCAGCAGTAAAATCTTGAAAGAAATTCCTTTCCCTAAACAATACTAAAACAATTCATAAACCAGTCTTCATGCGTCATCCATGCCTTATGGTTTGAACGAACGTAGACTGGCAAAGTGTGCTTATTGATATTCTTGAACGCCCGCAGGTTTTCTGAGTGATAAATTATGAAAGGCATGAGCTTGAATACTGCAATGTTCCCGCTAAACAGCAGAGTTGTATGTACATGCGTGCTGGCATTTGTGGCTAGAAAACCAGTCGTAAGTTGCATATGTCGACGTCTACCTGTAGCTGAAATATTAATGCTATAATGAAATAACAGTTAGAAAGGGTCTTCTTAGTGTTACTAATATTTCATTAGTCAACTGTTTCAGTGTTCACAATAACTGCAATAACTCATGAGAATTTACTAGATCTTATCCTCCTCAATCAGAGCATTAGTCTTTGTATTCATAAAAACTGTGAATGTATTAAAGCCTAGTGGTTAGCAATGTCGATGTGTGTGAATGGTTGTTTGTCTATTTGTTGCCCTGAGATGTACTGGTGACCTGTCCAGTGTGTACCCCTGCCTTACGCCCTATGTGTGCTGGGATAGGCGCAGCAGACCCCTCGTGACCCAGAATTCGAGAATAAGTGGGTAAGAAGATGAATGAATGCAGGTTGGCATCACCGGGCCACACATAGACGAACAACCCCCCCCCACTTCTTTAGAGTTAACACACAATTTAGAATTACTAAATCAACCTAATCTACATGTGTTTGGACTGTGGAAGGAAACCGGGGTACCCAGAGGAAACCCATGCAAGGGGGAGAACATGCAAACTCTGCACAGAAAGACCCCTAACCCTATGTATATCTAAACGAGATACGTGACCACATCAGATGCACCTAGCATAATAAATAAGATATACTGCACAGTTACTCAACAATTACAGTGGTGTGAAGAAGTGTTGGCCCCCTTCTTGATTTCTAATCTTTTTGCATGTTTGTCACACTTTAATGTTTCAGATCATCAAACAAATGTAAATATTAGTCAAAGACAACATGAGCAACCACAAAATACAGTTTTTAACTGAAGGTTTTTATTAAGGGAAAACAAAATCCAAAATTACATGGTCCTGTGTGAGAAAGTGTTTGCCCCCCTGTTAAAACATAACAAGGTTTATCACACCTGAGTTCAATTTCTCTAGCCACACTCAGGCCTGATTACTGCCACACCTGTTTGCAATCAAGAAATCAATAAAATAGGACCTGCCTGACAAAGTGAAGTAGAAAAGGTTGTAAAGCCATTTCTAAAGCTTTGGGACTCCAGCAAACCACAGTGAGAGCCATTATGCACAAATGGCCAAAACATGGAACAGTGGAGAACCTTCCCAGGAGTGGCCGGCCCACCAAAATTACACCAAGAGCGCAGCGACGACTCATCCAAGACGTCACAAAAGACCCCGCAACACCATCCAAAGAATTGCATGCCTCACTTGCCTCAATGTTCATGACTCCACCATAAGAAAGAGACGGGGCAAAAACGATCTGCATGGCAGAGTTTCAAGACGAAAACCGCTGCTGAGCAAAAAGAAAAAGGCTCGACTCAGTTTTACCAGAAAACATCTTGATTATCTCCAAGACTTTTGGGAAAATATTCTGTGGACTGACGAGACAAATGTTAAACTTTTTAGAAGGTGTGTGTCACATTACATCTGCCGTAAAATTAACACCGCATGTCAGAAAAAGAACATCATACCATCAGTAAATTATGGTGGTGGTAGTGTGATGATCTGGGGCTGTTTTGCTGCTTCAGGACCTGCAAGACTTGCTGTGATAAATGGAACCATGAATTCTGCTGTCTACCAAAAAATCCTGAAGTCTGGCCATCTGTTCGTGACCTCAAGCTGAAGCGAACTTGGGTTCTGCAGCAGGACAATGATCCAAAACACACCAGCAAGTCCACATCTGAATGGCTAAAGAAAAACAAAATGAAGACTTGAGTGGCCTAGTCAAAGTTCTGACTTGAATCCTATTGAGATGCTGTGTCATAACCTTAAAAAGACGGTTCATTCTCTAAAACCCTCTAATGTGGCTGAATTACAACAATTCTGCAAAGATGAGTGGACCAAAATTCCTCCACAGCGCTGAAACACTCATTGCAAGTTATTGCAAACGCTTGATTGCAGTAGTTGTTGCTAAGGGTGGCCCAACCTGTTAGTAGTTTAAGGGGGCAAACACTTTCTCACAGGGCCATGTAGTTTGGGATTTTGTTCCCAACAAAAATAATCATTTAAAAACTTTTGTGTTTACTTATTTTATCTTGCACTAATATTTAAATTTGCTTGATCTGAAATATTAGTGTGACAAACATGCAAAAAGATTGGAAATCAGGAAGGGGGGGGGCAACACTTTCACACCACTGTACATTTATTTGTAAATTGGTCAAACATTTTGCCTACATCTGAGTTTAACCCAAATTTTTCAAACCACCAACCCAAAAAGAAAAAAAGCAAGCTATATAACTGTAACCTACAATGTTACTTTCAAGACCGATAGGAAGAAATAAACAGCTTCACTGTAATCGGATTAACTAGTTGAGATGTACAATATGCGTAGTGCAGTAGTCCTCATTTGTAACCAGTCATTTTATTAGCGCTGTTTGGAGGAAACATATGGATGGCTTAAATCTCATTTCTATGCTTGTCAACTCAGTCATGTCAGAGCCTGTTCAGTAACAAATTAATGAAACACAGGCTAATAAGGAGTTGTGCATGAGTGGAGTGACAGAAGATCCTTTCAGTTGCAGAGAAACGTTTGCAAAATCTGTTATTAGCTTGCAAAATTTGACTAATTTTATTAGCTTAAAGAACTCTAAAAGCCAGAACATAAAATGTTTTCCCCTGCTATGAATAATATAACTAAACCAATCAAATTCTCATTATAATTTGTTCTGTTTACATTGCGTTTGAAACTTCACTTAAAATTTAGACATTGAAAAAATACATATACTTTCCTTTATAACTGTTGTTTTGCTCTTAATATATTTTTAAGACTTTCCTTAGAGAGGCTTAGATTTTCTTATCTTCACTGGATGGCTTTTTGTTGTATGTTATTGTTTATTTACTATTATTTTGATTAAAATATACCTTTGCAAAATTTATTTGTAAATTGGTCAAACATTTTGCCTACATCTGAGTTTAACCCAAATTTTTCAAACCACCAACCCAAAAAGAAAAAAAGCAAGCTATATAACTGTAACCTACAATGTTACTTTCAAGACCGATAGGAAGAAATAAACAGCTTCACTGTAATCGGATTAACTAGTTGAGATGTACAATATGCGTAGTGCAGTAGTCCTCATTTGTAACCAGTCATTTTATTAGCGCTGTTTGGAGGAAACATATGGATGGCTTAAATCTCATTTCTATGCTTGTCAACTCAGTCATGTCAGAGCCTGTTCAGTAACAAATTAATGAAACACAGGCTAATAAGGAGTTGTGCATGAGTGGAGTGACAGAAGATCCTTTCAGTTGCAGAGAAACGTTTGCAAAATCTGTTATTAGCTTGCAAAATTTGACTAATTTTATTAGCTTAAAGAACTCTAAAAGCCAGAACATAAAATGTTTTCCCCTGCTATGAATAATATAACTAAACCAATCAAATTCTCATTATAATTTGTTCTGTTTACATTGCGTTTGAAACTTCACTTAAAATTTAGACATTGAAAAAATACATATACTTTCCTTTATAACTGTTGTTTTGCTCTTAATATATTTTTAAGACTTTCCTTAGAGAGGCTTAGATTTTCTTATCTTCACTGGATGGCTTTTTGTTGTATGTTATTGTTTATTTACTATTATTTTGATTAAAATATACCTTTGCAAAATTATTCAGATATTTCAGTGCTGGCTATTGTTTTGCTTCTCTTTTGACATTCTGCTTTTGAACTCCACTGTTGGTGGAGTTCATCTTGCAGCATGTGCTTTCAATGCTTTTCCGAGTCTTGGCGAGAAAGCGACAGCTTTCAAAGAAACAACAAACAATTTGTGTTTTGGCACGCTCCTTCTTTGTGAAATGTGACAAAACCTTCATACAGTGTATGTAAACGATCGTATAAGACAGTTTTCCACCTAGAGACTCTTACCATTTCTATCTGATGTTTTCTTTTCAAAGCACGAACCCGGTTTGCTAGTTTGTTATCGAGCTAGCTATCTACTTATCTGCCTAGGTAGCTGACATACTCACAGAATTTTCTCACAAGGTGAACATTAAATATGCTGTTGACTAAATAATTGTTAGAACCCCACAGACCTGAGAAAATGTTGAAGACATTATACTAATGTTGAAGACATTATAATCCCAAAGACAAGAAATCCTCACTTTGCTATAATCTATTTTGCTAAATGAAGACTTGAATAGTGCTTCACTTCAATCGTGGCAAGGATTAATTGACTGATTAGCTGGTGGCTGTGGCTAATTTGCACAGCAATGTTGTCCATCCCATATGCAGCATTTTAATTGGACTTATTAATTAATTCAGTTAAAAATTCATTTCCAGATTGAAGCATATTGCCAACCCTGGTGGATGTTTGATAATTACAAGTCTTTTAAACTATTTCATTGATGAAATTTAACAAGCTTTTTGAAAGTTACACCTTACATTGACACCACTGTGGGTTTTGCCATTTTCAGTAATCGAATTACAAAGTGTAGCTGTCTCTAAAGTTATATTTCTGGCCGTTACTGCACTCACGCTAGTTCTGAGATTTAAACATTAATTTTTATTGAATATGCCAGAATTCTTATAGACAGTCAACCATTACTTCTGTTGGAACTTGAACAGAATTAATTCATTAGAATCTGATACAATAATACTAAGTGTCAAACAAGCCACCTTTTAAAATGGTTTACAAAATACCGCATTATGACGCTTACGCAAATAATCATGCATGTAGACTTGTTGTCTTGACTGTACTGAGTTTCAACCTAATTATGCATAATTATATTCTTGACTTTGCATAGATTTTTATTTCTGGGTGAAAAGCAGTATTTGGAAGGTACATGTAAATAGATAAGTAGGCCCTGCTATGGACTGATGACCTGTCCAGGGTGTACCCCTGTCTTTTGCCCCGTGTGCGCGCACTGGGATAGGCTCCTGAACTCCTTTAACCCAGAAGTAGGAATACAAAAACAATTTTCTAGTAAAATAAACTTGCATATATAGTTTTTATATTATTATATATAAAATTGCAAATGTCAGCAGTGTGTGTGTGTGTGTGGGTGTGTGTGTGGGGGGGTGTTTTCATAAAACTTTCATAAAACGGCCATTCACATTAATTCAGATAAAGCAGATTCTAGCAGATAATGACAAATATATTTACAAAAAGAGTCTTTTATCCTGAGTAAGTTCCTGCCTTTAACATGTGTTGAAACATATAAGCAACTAACATACCTAATGTTTAAGTTAACTCACGCCTTATGCATTTTTATCCAAACTTGCTGACTAGGACTGATACAACCTATAATACAATATCAGACATGCAGATGTTGATAATATAAGCTAGTTGCAGTAACCACAGTTGCTACCAATGATTTTTTTATTTTAAAGAGATGATCACATGCGGGATAAAATTCTTTGTAGAACATATAAATATCCTGTGACAATACAAAAGGCAACTCAAACTTTTACAAGCACCAAATGTAAATGTGTTTCAAGAAAGATTGCCATCTAACATACAACCTTAAGACTAATTTACAAACTGAGTGGCAGGTGGATTATAGGAATTTTTTCCATTTATAATTTTTTTTAATTCCCTTTTGTAATTTTTTGTGCATGAAGTGACTGCAGTGTTACAGCAGGGAGCTGTCTGTTTCGCTTGTATCATCTTCATTATCTAAGAAAATGGCCTCCATATGTGACTCTGGCATGTGTCCATGTCTTTTAGTGCACCAGGTGCTCTTGCTGTCTCCTTAAATTTAGAAGACCAATTAACATTTTGCCTCACTGACTCTCATAATTAAGTCATTCTTGGATACATGCTGATTCTAATGTGATTATATGGGCCCAGTTAGCATTTAACTGAAGATCGAGAGCTAACATTCACATACCATTGTTTATAAACTGCACTGCCTGTCCATAATAAAAGTCCCTCACAAGCTTAAGGTCAACCGCCTTTGTCTTGATTACAGCACACATTAGTCATGACAATGTTTGGATGCGTTTCTGCAACGTCACAAAATGTATTTCTGCCCTGTTGTCTTAATGTTTGGCTAAGATCTTGTATTGACAATAGGACAGTACAGTCGCCTCACAACAAGAAGGTCCCGGTTTTGTGTTGTTGTTTTGAGTTTTGTATTATTGTAACGCTCTGCTTTCTGGATGTCCAGCAAAGCTTGTAAATAAACTTCAGTTAGTTCAGAACGTAGCAGCAAGAGTCCTTACTAGGATCAAGAGATTCGAACACATCACCCCTGTACTATCCACACGATTCCGTATAGATTTTAAAATATTACTTTAAGCGTATAAAGCGCTAAATGGTCTCGCACCTCAGTACCTTAGTGAGCTGGTGGTGCCCTATGTTCCGCCACGCCCACTTCATTCAAAGGATACGGGCTGTCTGTCAGTGTCACAAGTGAATAAAGTTACAGCAGGGAGCAGAGCGTTTTTATATATTGCCCCAAAATTATGGAACAGTCTACCAGTTTATATCTGAGAATTAGGCACAGTCTCAATATTTAAGTCTAGATTAAAGACCCATTTATTTAGTCAGGCATTTCAGTGTTAGTCCTCTTTAGATAAAGGAGCAGACCAATGGGACTCATAGATATTGCGTATTATGGTGATCTGATGCTGTCTGGATGCTGTCCTCCGGACTCTCACCGATCACTCAGTTGTCTTCGGTGGTGGTCTGGTTACCTTACATATCAGGGATCTCTCATGTCTGTGCCTCCCTCTGGTTCTCCTTTTAGTTAGGCTGTGTTAGTTAGTTTGGACGGAGTCCTTTCCTGCACTGAACTATATCAGTATCTTATAACCTCAATACCATTTATACAATATATAACCATTTTTTATCCTCCCCACCCCTCTTCTGTCGAGGTATACATGCCGCCCCACCGCGTTGGATCCGGAGCGTTGTGTATCTGCTTGGTCATCACATTCCTGCGATACACACTTATACATTAATATCTGTTCAACCCAAATGAGGATGGGTTCCCTGTTGAGTCTGGTACCTTTCAAGGTTTCTACCTAATCCCATTCTAGGGAGTTTTTACTTGCCACTGTCGCCTCGGCTTGCTCATAAGGGACAAACTCATCTATTTATGATTCATTCTGTAAAGCTGCTTTGAGGTAATAACTGTTGTAAAAAGTGGTATACAAATAAAATTGAATTGATTTGAATTGAGTTTGCATGTTCTCCCCACCCATGATGTTGCTAGGCAAATACTTTGGTAAACAATAAACACAACCTACACTCCCAAATCAGGAAGTAGACTTCTGACAGGTGGGAATAAACGGGACACGTTAAGAAAATAGTCGGTGACAAAGCATTGCTGCATCACAGCTCTCTGGTGGCCTCATTAAATTTTATCCTTAAAAACTTTCTTTTGTACATACCTTCTTTTGAAACAAATAGTTACTTGATAAGTTAACACATAACAAATTTGTCCTGGGATAGGTTCCAGCAGACTTCTGTGACTCCGAATTAGGGAATAAGCAGGTAAGAAGATGAATGATTGAATGAACAAATGAACGTGTATAAATTAAACACAATAGCAATAACTAATGGGAAGTGGTGGCTTAGTGGTTAAAGTGTTGGACTAACATACAAAAGACCAGTGTTCGATTCCCAAAAGTAGATGTAAACTAATGCCTGATTTCCCAAATAAAACCTTGAATGGTGATCAACTTCAACTAGTACAGTTGATGAACTGGCTGATTCCCTGACTTTTATAAAGGCGTCTTGTCCTAATTACCCTGATCTGTTATTATAATCACTTAATTACTAGCTACTACATTTACCTTTGTGCCCTTCAATTCCTGTAAAACAGCCGAGATGAAGACAAGAGTACATTTAAATACATTTTAGAGTTACTATAAAATGGTAGGTCATGCCTGACTCATTGGGCCATTACTAGTGAATTCACAATATTATTAAATTATGTATATTCCACCTCTAAAATTTTAGATACTTGTATAAGATCTTATCATAATGGTCACTAATGTAAATACTGCCTGATCTGTGTATATACTAAAATAAAATCTTGCTGAATTAACTGATCTATGAATTAACTAAAATATGGACTCATACTTTGGTTGAGAATCAACTTAAAAAATCGGATTAACCACATATTGCTGTTTTCATTGTAGAAGTAAATTCTGCCGTGTATTCTGCATGACTGACTTTCAACACATCCCGGTGTCAAGTTTCCTTACGGCATAAGAATGAAATAGCAGAATCTTTTTAGTGTGCCCATGCTGTATATATACACATATGTATAGCTGGGGGGTGGCGGCGCAGTGGCTTAGTGGTTAGCATTGTCACCTCACAACAAGAAGGTCCTGGGTTCGATTCCAGGGTCGGGGTTCTTTCTGTGCAGAGTTTGCATGTTCTACCTGCGCTTGCATGGGTTTCCTCCGGGTACTTCAGTTTCCTTCCACAGTCCAAAAACATGCAGATTAGGTCGATTAGTGAGTCTAAATTGTTCGTTTAATAGTAAATTAATAGGAGTGAATGTACATGTGAGTGATTGTTTGTCTATGTGTTGCCCTGAGATGGACTTGCGACCCGTCCAAGGTGTACCCCTGCCTCACGCCCTTTGTGCGCTGGGATAGGCACCAGCGGACCACTGAATGAATGTACAGCTGGATTTAATCCAAATACACTGTTTTTAAAAGGAAAAACAATCCTCAACTGGTGTCAGGTTTCTAATATTAGAATCTACATTTCTCCTGAGAGTTTGATAACCTGTACCTATGTATCCCTCCTTTCAGTGTCTTGTCTTGATAAATCTTGTTTTCTTTCATTGCTTTTTTCTAGTTTTGCAAAAGCTATTCTCCCTGGAGATTTAAAAGTCATTTTGAATGCTTATTAATGTGAAACCTGTGGGGGGAAAAAGGTCCTGAAATTGCCTCTAGACCTTTTTATTTATTCCACAGTGTTATAATTCAGCGCACGCTCTCATTCTTTCCTTTTGAGGGAGGCTCAGTCTGACCATGAAATTAAATTACAAAAACAGCCTCATTGTTGTGCTGCTATTTCAAGTGTTTAGTTGAGACTCATGGTGAAAAGACCTTCTGCTCCTCACACTGACCCACTGTCATTTGGGAAGCCAAAAGATAATTTGATTCCAGAGAAAGTTGTCTGGCATTTGCAGCAGAATGGGTAATTGGGTCATTAGTATGGGCTAAACCGAATGCTGGGATGTGATCAGCAGCACATGGACACGTAGCTTAGGTGTGGATGTTTTTGTTCCAAGACCCGGCAGGCATCAGCCATTGGAATGTAAATAAAGTATAGATCACAATGTCCTTTTACGGCATGACAATTTTGAAAGATTAATTTAATGTTGTGATATTTCATCTAAACACATTTTCCAATACATTTATAGACCGAAAAAATCTCTACAGATAGTCTGAATACATTCTCTTCTAACTATAATATTAATTACAATATGCAGTATAAATAAAGCAAAATCTTTGAAAATTAATTTAACTTTGATTTACAGGCACAGAGGACAAAATCTTAACTGTAACTGAAAGATACAGAGGACATGCTGTGAACAGTATATATGATTGACAAATACAGAGGACAGGTCATTAACTGTGACCGTCAGATACAGAGCACATGTTGTTCACTGTGGCTGACTCTGTAGAGGACATGCCATTAATTGTGTAAACAGATAAAGAGGAGAATGCCTTGAACTGTGACCTGACAGTTTCAGAGGACATCCTGTTAATTGTGGCTGACAGATGCAGAGGACATGTCATGAACTGTAACTGACAGATGCAGAGGACATACTGTTAGTAAAACAGACAGGTTCGCATAAGTTTCTGAGATCGACAGGAACACAATTTTTACTGAGACAGACAGGCACACACTTTTTTACTGAGGCTGACAAGCACACACTTTTTTACTGAGGCTGACAAGCACACACTTTTTTACTGAGGCTGACAAGCACACACTTTTTTACTGAGACTGACAGGCACACACTTTTTTACTGAGGCTGACAGGCACACACTTTTTTACTGAGGCTGACAGGCGCACATTTTTATACTGAGGCTGACAGGCGCACACTTTTATACTGAGGCTGACAGGCGCACACTTTTATACCGAGGCTGACAGGCGCACACTTTTTTACTGAGGCTGACTGGCGCACACCTTTTTTACTGAGGCTGACTGGCACACATTTTTTTACTGAGGCTGACTGGCACACATTTTTATACTGAGGCTGACAGGCGCACACTTTTATACTGAGGCTGACAGG
>JAOTRA010000006.1:10681341-10695199 GCA_026260255.1 Pseudolaguvia tuberculata | reverse complement strand
ACGGCCAAGTAGGTTTGCACTTACAAGGAATTTGCTTTGGTGACAGAAACTAACAGTTGCACATTTCTAATTGACAGATGGACATGTGACCTGTCAAGGGTGTAAATAAAATAAGAATCAGAAAGAGCTTTACGGCCAAGTAGGTTTGCACTTACAAGGAATTTGCTTTGGTGACAGAAACTAACAGTTGCACATTTCTAATTGACAGGAAATAACAGTAAGAAATAAATAAGTAAATAAAATTAAAAAATTACATAAGAAATAAAAATTTAAATAGAAGATGAATTGCAGAATGATATTGCACAGAAAGAAAGAAAAAAATGCTGAGTAGAGCATTTAAGTGTTCCTGAGGTAGATATCTTGAAACTTTTCTTGTGCCTGGTTGTCCTGGTGCTTGTTGCTATGTAGCAAGGCAAAAGTTCAAAAAGTGTAATGCTCGGATGTGGGGGATCCAGCGTAATTTTCTTAGCCCTTTTCTCACTCTGGATGTGTACAGTTCTTGGACAGTGGGTAAGGGTGCACCAAAAATCCTTTCAGCCATATATGCACTGTGTATACGAACTCTGTAGTCTTTTGATGTCTCATTTTGTAGCTGAACCAAACCAGACGGTAATGGAAGTGCACAGTTCTGACTCGGTGATGTCTGAATAAAACTGTTTGAGCAGCTCCTGTGGCAGGTTGAACTTCTTCAGTCAATGTGTTTGTCCCACTTCAGGCCCTAAGAGATGGTGGTGCCTAGAAACCTGAATGACTCCACTGCTGCCACAGTGCTGTCCATGATGAAAATTGGGTGCAGGGTTTTTTCTCCTGAAATCCACAATTATCTCCACAGTTCTGAGCGTGTTAAGCTCTAGATTGTTATGACTGCACCAGACAGCCAGCTGCTGAACCTTACGTCTGTATGCAGACTCGTCACTGTCAATGATGAGACCGATGACCGTGGTATCGTCTGCAAACTTCAGGAGTTTGACAGAAAGGTCTTTAGAAGTGTAGTCATTGGTGTATAGGGAGAGGATCAGAGGAGAAAGAACACATCCCTGGGGGGCACCAGTGCTGATATTACGGCTGTGTGATGTGAATTTCCCCAGCCTCACTAGCTGTTTCATATTTGTGAGAAATTTAGTGATCCACTGACATGTAGAGCCAGGAACGGAAAGCTGGGCTAGTTTGGTCTGGAGGAGTGTTGGAAGATGGTGGTGTTGAAGGCCGAACTGAATTCCATGAACAGAATCCTTACATAGTCTACACAGGTTTTTAGACAGGCTGATGAAACTTTTCCTGGTACTTTTTTTTTATCTTCACTTATCTTAAGTACAGGATGGGGGGGCTGCTGAAGGTGTTGATGGATGAGTGTCGAGATGATCAAAATAGGTGTGAGGTTTGATACTGGCGGTTTCAAATCTGCTGTGAAACTCATTCAGGTCGTCAACCAGTTTTTGATTCTCTAGAGTTGGTGGGTAGAGTCTTGTAACATGGGAAATCTCTCAGGCCTTAAGAACTGATTTTCCAGCTTTTTAGAATAGCTACTCTAATCTCCTTTGTCAATGTGTTCCTGGCCTGATTGTACAAGTTTCTGTCCCCATTCCTGTAAGCATCATCTTTGGCCTGACGAAGCTGTCTGAGTCTTGCTGTGAACCATGGCTTGTCATTGTTGTAAGTTAAATGAGCAGTGGAGGGAATGCATATATATCCTCACAGAAACTGATATAAGATGTTTCGGAATCTGTGAGCTCATCCAAATCAGAGACAGCAGCTTCAAAGACTCTCCAGTACAATCGAAACTGGCCTGTAAGGGCAGCTCTCTTTCATTGGTCCATATTTTAACAGTCCTTACTACAGGCTTTGCACAAGTTTCTGCCTGTGTGCAGGGAGAAGATCAACAAGGCAGTGGTCAGAGAGTTTAAAAGCAGCTCTGTGGATGGAGCAATATGCACCCTTTAGCATTATCCTGTAGTAGTGGTCCAGCCTGTTTCTATCCCTGGTAGGTTATGTGATACATTGTCTGAAGTTTCTTTGTGGGGTTTGCTTTATTAAAGTCCCAGAGAACAATTATGACAGAGTCCAAGTGTTGTTGCTCAATGTCTGTAATACGATCAGCCAGCTGTTGGAACACCGCGAAGGAATGTAAACACTAACCAGTATAAACGAGAAAACTCCCGCAGCGAGTACAAGGCTTATAGTTAATCAGAAGCACTTCTAGATCAGGACAGCATCTTCATGACTGTTACATCTGTACACCACCTTTCATTGATTTTAAAGTATGTCCCACTGCCTCGCGATTTCCCTGCCAATTCTGTGTCACGGCCCTCTCAGCTGGAAGCCCAGCAGATGTAATGCACTGTCAGAAATGGTTTCATTCAGCCTGGTTTCCGTAAAACAGAGTGCAGCAGAGTTTAAAACGTTTGTTGTTCCAAGATAGCAGGAGAAGTTCGTCCATTTTGTTGGGTAGAGATCGGAGATTCACTAGATGGTTACTCAGCAGCGCTTGCGTCTCTTAAAGTGTTTTAATAGTGTCGCTGCTCCGCCAATGTCCAGCAAAACGTCAGAATAATCAAAAACTAGTTAAAAAAAAGAGGTAAGTTCTGCCGAACGTTCAACAGTTCATTTCTGGTGACAGTGACTGAACTTATGACACAAAAAATCCTGAACTTATGACAGGATAAACAAAAAAACAGTAGTGCAAATGGAGAGCTCAACAATGAGGCAGCCATCTGTGGTGCCATCTTGTCTGTATCCCCTAAAAGAGGGGGAGAGAGAGAGAGAGAGAGAGAGAGAGAGAGAGAGAGAGAGAGAGAGACAGACAGACAGACAGACAGACAGACAGCTGGAGAGAGGGGGGATGGAGAGAGAGTGAGGGAGACAGACAGTTAGACAGAGAGAGAAGTGGGTTAGAAGATGGATGGATGGATGGATGGATGGATGGATGGATGGATGGACGGATGGACGGATGGATAGATGGAAAAATATAATAAAATAAAATAAATAGAATAAATAACATAAAATTGCACAGTCGCCTCACAACAAGAAGTTCCTGAGTTCGAATACCAAGCCGGGATCTTTCTGTGCGGAGTTTGCATGTTCTTCCCGCGCCTGCGTGGGTTTCCTCCAGGTACTCCGGTTTCCTCCCACAGTCCAAAAACATGCAGATTAGGTCAATTGGTGTTTCTAAATTATCCATAGGAGTGAACGTTTGTGTGAATGGTTGTTTGTCTATGTGTTGCCCTGAGATGGACTGGCGACCCGTCCAGGGTGTACCCCCGCCTCCAGCCCTATGTGTGCCGGGATAGGCACAGCAGACCTCCGTGACCCCGGATTTGGGAAAAAGCGGGTAAGATGATGAATGAATGAACATAAAATTGAATAAAAATCTAAAAATATATAAGCATATAAAATATAAAGATACTAATTAATTGTACAGGTAGATGCTGAAATTGTTTATTGCAATATATATATCACACTGTTTTGTTGTTTTCCCTTCCTTTTCTGCTTTTCTGGTCAGTGTACGTCTACATTGGGTTGTTTTGCTGTTTATAGTGTGAATGTGGATACCAGATAAAGGTACCACTTCGGTCGTTTGGCAAAAAATTTGGTTAATAAAAAGAATTAATATCTAGTTTTAATACAGAAAAATGGTTTAAACTTCAGACAACACACATGCTTTTGATAAAGGATTAAGTGAAACTATGCATTTGCTTTCTGGCTGTAACGTTAGCTCTAGGTGATACATTGACTGCTGTTGCAGAGTGAATGGATTGTTGTATAACAAGCACTTAGTACAAATGAACCTGCTGTTACCTCCTTATAAGAACCTGACACACAATGAAAAAGCTTTGTGCTGAGCTCAGCTAAACCAAATAAAAAGGCCAAATATGTCTGTTAGTAGCGAGCGAGATGAGGGAGTATTGATCAGCTGGATGCTAAGCACTGTGTCAGAGAAGCTCTCACACACACACACACACACACACACACACACACACACACACACACACACACACATTGCTACACACATTGCTACACACATCCCTATCATTCATTAATCTATTAGTTAAGCAAAAAAACTAACATTTTAAATGGTTGTAAACACTTAAAATTGTTGTCAAAGTCATGTAAATAATCAGAATATTTTGATTAAATGGACAATTCTTTTAATTAATCAAACATTCAGTTGCAGATGATTTTTAATTTTCATGACTTCAGCAATAAAGGTTCAAGAGCAAATAAAAATTAACTGCATTCTTAAGAATTCGATAATTACTAGAAACAATGTTCCATTTCTATGAAGAGCGAAATTCAAGAGGGGTACACCATGAAAAGGTCGCCAGTTCATAACAGGACCACATATACACTCACACTCATGCCTGTGGACAATTTAGAATCACTAATCAACTAATCTGAAACACCTGAAATAAACCCATGCAAACACTGGGTGAAAATTAAAACTCCACACAGAAGGGCAATCAAACCTAGGAACTTGATGTGAGGCAACAGAGCTAACCAACAAGCCACCATGCTGCTACATACTATAAACAATGCCTAATTTGATTGTAGATTCAATTCATAATCTTTGGTATATAGCATCTGTATACATGTAAGTAATGTTTGGACAAAATATAGGAAAGAAACATTTGTTTTGCTTATTAAATCCCTTTATTCCTGGATAATGTTACCATTAACCTTGTCTTCATTTGTCATATATGTCAGTATTTATTGTGTGTTTGCAGTGTGCATGTGAGGCGTACAGACAAAGTGGGCACAGAGGCTGCGTTTCACCCCATAGAGGAATACATGCTGCATGTAGAGGAGCAGTTCCAGCTCATGGCCCAGCGCATGCAGCTTGACAAAAAGAGAGTTTATTTGGCAACTGATGATCCCTCACTGTTACAGGAGGCCAAAAGCAAGTGAGTGATTCAAATGACATTTTCATGTGTGTATGTGTGTTGGAAGGCAGGGGGTAGGTATAATGTAAAATTGAACAAATATCTCCACAAGAATAGGAATATCTAGTTGGGACACTTTGAGGATGTTTGTCTGACCCCTATAAAAACATGTTGATGTGTGTCTGTGTTACAGATACCCTGATTATGAATTCATCAGTGATAATTCCATTTCTTGGTCTGCTGGACTGCATAACCGCTACACAGAGAACTCTCTCAAGGGAGTCATTCTGGATATTCACTTTTTATCTCATACTGACTATCTTGTCTGTACATTCTCATCGCAGGTACACACACAAACATATACACACATGCTGTATCTTCTGAGCTTCAATTTTAACCAATTGTATTGGACTTTATTTGTTTGGTTTTATCATTTTTTTTAAAACTAGGCTAGAAGTAAATGTAAAGCTATTTTTCAAATACTTTTAAAATTTGGTCATCTCAGCTTGATTTACTGTGTGTTTGCCAGGTTTGTCGTGTGGCATATGAAATCATGCAAACGCTACACCCAGATGCTTCATCTTATTTCTACTCTCTCGATGACATCTACTATTTTGGTGGGCAAAATGCTCACAACCAGATCGCCGTCTTTGCACATCGGCCACGCACAGCTGAGGACGTGCCTCTGGAGCCTGGAGATGTTATTGGCGTTGCTGGAAACCATTGGGACGGTTACTCCAAAGGTGTGAATCGCAGACTGGGGCGCACTGGCCTGTATCCATCTTACAAAGTGAAGGAGAAAATTGAAACAGTGAGATACCCCACCTACCCCGAGGCAGATAAACTGCTCAACTCTGAAAATAGAGGAAAATAAACTAAAGACAGTAAGAGACTTTAAATGAAGAGACTGAAATAGACAGAAAGAGACAGGGTGAGAATAATCTCAAAGTATTTTTCTGTGTAAACCTTAATGGCAAAGGAGAGATAAATAAGACCTAGTCCACAAAGGTGTGTGTGTGTGTGTGTGTGTGTGTGAGAAAAACAATTTCAAGAAATAGGGACGGAGACAGAATTACATGGTATAGAATAAAACTATATCCAAAGACAGGGAAAGGTATATGAAAGAGAGAGAGATAGAGCCATGTTATAAAACATGACAGATAAAAGACAACAGTTCAGAAGCAAGAAAAAGCTTTTAAAAAGGGGACAAGACAATGGAAAAAAGACAATCCACACAGGCAGAAAGAGATGCTGATAGAAGTAATATAAGAAACAAGGATGAAAATAAAGGAAAAATGAAAAGAATTAAGACTGAGAAATAAAAGGATTGAAATAAAAAATAAGAAAAATTACGCTGACATGGAAAAAGACAGAAACAGTACAGACATGGTCTGGGAAATGAAAAAACTTTGAGAAAAACTTTGGGATTCAGACAGATAGATCCACACACTGTGTGTGCGTGCGTGCGTGTGAGAGTGTGTGAGTGAGATTGTTATCCGGCAAGAAAAGAAGGAGAAGAAAATCAAGATGTAAAATATCTCAAATATCTGGAGGCAAACAACCTGTACAGAGTCTGTGGAGACAAGAGAGATAATGACACATTGTCCACAAAGACACATTAAGTACACATGCTTGTGTTTTGACTTTGCACACTCTCCTGTATGACTGATATGGATATCTAAACTCAACAACCTCTGAGCCGTATTTACAAACCCACAACTCTGTCTCGCTTTATAATTTTATTGGTCTTTAATTATTTCCGGCTGGTTTAAATTAATTTTTAATCTTGTCTTTTTAGTCTCTTGCTTGTTTGATCATTGATCACTAAGAAACTTTGGGTACACTGCTAACTAGGAAGATAGTTTTTCCTTGCTTCTTAGAGGGCATGGGGACATCAGGGAGATGAATTCTAAAACATTTTGCCACTTCTTTATAAATAACCATAGGTTATTACTTGATGACACGTCCAGCATGTTTTAACTGAGACAATATTCATTCATCACCGATGTTATCATGGACTCGACATAAGGTTTTGTTTGTACCTTCATTTTTTGAACCCACACTGAAAGCAAAAGTTTGATGAATATAATTTATTCAAATATGTACATTGGTGCAAGATTTTACAAATATTTATTTTGTACATCCACTTTAATAGAAGCATGTGTTTTTGAAAAGACAGAAAAAACAAATACAGTTTCCATGCATTCACCCCAAGGATCCTAGCAATGCGAGGCAGCAGAATTATTGCTGTGCTATTGTGCTACACAGAAGTAACACTAATGATTTATCCGCCTGAAATTTCAATGAATAATATGTAACCTGGTCTACATATTTCTAACTAGTAGAGTAGATAATGTTGGTGTTTGAATTTAGTATAAACAATATAATTCTTCAAAGGTAAACCCTGTTTTAGGCCACATTATTTTAGTGTAGGATAAAAAATAGTACATGTAAACCACAGGCGTACGGCGCCAAAGACGTTCACATAAGCACCTTTCTTCTCATGCCGGAAGGCTTTTTGTGCATCTGTTGGTAAGTTCTAGTTATGGTTTCACTGTTCTTTAAAATAGTGAAGCAGGAACTTGGAAGTTGGCATTGCGTCAAGAATCTCTATTGTTTATACCCGGAAAAATATGGATATTCAGGATATTTGGACCTATTTTCTCTAAGATACTGTCCTTTGATACCAAATACACAGTTCCAAAAAATGCAGGGTCATAAAGTGTATGAGTTATCTGAGCCCCATGGATATTGTGTTTGTTTAATCAGGCTTAAGGCCATATGATTTAGGTAATGTAAAGGGTAAAAAAGAAAAGGTAGATCCTGGAATTTGGAGAGACCACCAATTTATTTAAAAAAAAAAAGTAATATAGGGTGTGTGAGGTTGAAGAGGCAATTCACAATGTCCAATAAACAACTGAGTACATGTTGATCTCTACTGTATTTAAGTCTTGACCATTGGATGAAAAGCCCTTGATGAAGTTCTTCCAGTGGGTTTAAAGAGTCTTAGTAGCAAAGCTACAGAGAAAGAGGGATCAGGATTTGGCTCGAAATATTAAAGGCATTGGACAAAACCTAAAAAAGTCTCAGAGTCCAACCACGGCTCTTTTACATTGTCTTCTTCTACTAGTACTGTATAAGGCATGCCCCATTAAATAGTGACTAATGGAAAGCAAAGATCCACTGGAGAGATTTTAGTCCCCATGAAATGTTATGTAGTTTACAGAAAGACCCTTAAGTAGTAAGGATTAGAGTAGTTTGGACTGGTTTGTATGCAAAAGGCTAATGTCTTAGAAGGCCGTGAGATGGCAATCACAGTAAAGTGGAAAACTTGGGTATAATGGAAATGTTGGGACTGTTTAAAAAAAGAGCAGGAACTTACAAACAAAAATGAAGAATATTAAATGGAATGGCTAATTTCACTAATGATATGACATCAACAAGGGTAATTATAAAAAGTAAACAGCTGACCTAGGGCCTTATAATAATTTCCGTGTGTTTCTTCTGTCTAACATTGTCACTTAACTTTTTTTTTTTAAATTTTCACCCATTTGGATTTTTGTGTGAACTATTAAAAATGTTTATAGTGGGCAAAGCATACATGATGTCTTGTGTTAAATGGCCAAAAAAGACAAGATTGAAAAATAACAAAACAAATTGAACAACAGCAGAAATTGCTGAGAAATGACCAGTTATGTTCCACACCAATAGTCGCATTAGCATGCTTGAAAAACATTTATAAGTTCCTCTCATTCTACTGCACAACATCAACGGAATAGAACCGAGAGAGGAATAATCCAGATTATTCAAATTTACTCACCTTCTTAGAGATTGATTATTATTTATTTATTACATTGCACAGTAGTTTTTTATTGAGACTGATTGAGATCTTTTAAGTAGGTACTAAAAATAAAAACAAGGATGTCTACTTTGTGTGTGTGCTGTAATTCAATCCAGTAAAACAAAGATGAAATCCAATCTAAAAGCAATTAGGATATTAAGATTTTAGTAAAATAACAAAAAAAAATCATTAACCAGAAATGGAAGAAGGAATGACAAAAGGTATAGAAGTAATATACAGGAAAAAAGGTAACAAAAAATTGAAGGGAAAAAAATCTTCTAATTAACAAATTATTGTGACATTTACATTTGCATTTACAGTATTTGGCAGATGCTCTTATCCAGAGCGACTTACAAAAGTGCTTTGAGTCTCTACTTACATTCATCAATAATGGTACCATGGATTACAAGCAAGTGAGCAAACTCGAAAAATTCTTAAGTTGGAAATGAGAGGTTTTGTTTTTTATGGTTTTTTTGTGATTAAATAAAAATTTTAGTTGAATGTAACCACATGGCCTTCTACACGCCTCATGCATATTTTTATTATTTTCTACTTATTGTAACTCATTATTTGAATCTAAGATTTCAATTTATCTTCCATCAGAGGGCAGTGCGGTGGTGTAGAGTTAGCACGGTTGCCTAACAACAAGAAGGTTATGGGTTCGATTCCCTGGGTTAAGGATCTGTAGAGTTTATACACAATTTCAAGAATGGACCAGCAGATCCAGCGCGGTGGGGTGGCATGTACACCTATCCAGAAAAGGGTGGGGGGTGGTAGTAGTGAGGTAGTTAGATCCTGATATAGTTCAGTGCAGAAAATGACTCTGGAAAAACTAAGTCACTGAGGTGCGAGACCATTTTTCACATAGTAATATTAATAATATTAATTTTAAAAAGTAATATAAATATTTTAAAATATTAACGGATTCTCGCCAGGAGCCAATGCAGTTTGGATAGAATAGGGGTAATGTGTTCAAGTCTCCTACAAGGAGTGTTCTGAACTAACTAACTAAAAATCATGTATCAACTTTGCTGAACATCTAGAAAACAAAGCGTTACAATAGTCCAGCATGGACATGATACAGGCATGGGCTAATTTTTCACTTAAAGATTGCAGATTCCTAATTTTAGCAATATATACCTAATGATAACGTATGCTATCCTAGTAATATTTTCTATATGGGCATTAAATGAAAGATCATATTCTAAGATCAAACCCAAGTCTTTGACTATTGCACTTGATGCTACAAGTTGCACTTGATGCTAAGGTTAAAAGTGTGATCACAAAACATAACTCTGACTACCTGATGTTCCAGTAAAAGAAAATCTGTTTTTCTAGATTTAGCAGCAGGAAGTTGTTTAACATTCATTAATATTCTTTACACATAATTCGAGTTTATTTAACTGACGTTCCGCTTCTGTTTGAGCTGATAAGTATAACTGCTTGTCATTGGCATAACAGTGAAAGCTAACATCATGTTTACAGATCAACTTGCCAGCATGTATAATGAGAATAGTAAGGGACCTAGCACTGAGCCCTGAGGAACGCCATAATTAAGGCGTTAACACGTCAAGTAGTCACCATTAAAATCTACAAATTGATAGCAATCTGTTAAATAGGACCTGATACAAGCAAGGTCCATCCTTTTTACACCTACTACTGTAGGAAATTATAGATAATTTTTCCGCAAAGAATCAAGTTCTGGTAAGGGAGGTTGTGATGGTCTCCAGATGGTTTTATTGGGGAATAAAACCATCTGGATTTGAAGGCCTTGAACCTTCAAATAGATTAATCATTTTGGTTCTCATGGGAAAAAGTGTAACAGGGAAGAGCCAAAAGATGAGGTGATGAAGTGGGAGGAGACAAGAAAGAAGTTTGATAAACTGAGAATTATAGAACACTGACTCTGAACTGAATATTGAAATGAGTGGGCTATTTAAGCAGGGGGAATCTTGCCAGTGGGGGCGCATCAGGGTGTGGTGTTTGGTGCATCTGGTTGCTCTCAGGCAATGAGAAGTAGCAAAAGCTTTGTGTAAATGTATGTGGGGGGGAAAAATTGTGATTAAAGAGTAAAAGTCCTGTAGGTAACGCCCCGACGCTATATCGATCAGGGGGCTGGACCCAGGTGGTTAAAAGGTTAAAAAGTCCTGTAGGTAACTGTAAGGTTATGAACGGGGTCCCGCCCCTCATGTGACAGCAGGGGGCGAGTCTCCGCCCACAGGCCGCATGGACTAACGAAGCTCCGCCCCCACACTGCGCTAGCTGTCACTTCAGCATGGACATGTTTGGCGTCGTCGTCCTGGTAACTGCGTTGTCAGGGTGATGACTTATTATTTAAGGTCACGCGCCAGCAAGCGCAGGTGTGGGTTATTGTCAATATACGGCATTCCCCAGTGTGTTTACGTTTTTGGACTACTTGGACTTTGCGAAGCTTTTGAACTTTGTTTAATTATTTTGTATTCGTATTCTCGTGTTTATTCGTCTGCGTCTTGTTCCGGTGTTTTGTTTGTTTTCGCTGCGTGTTTTCACTGTATATAAATCTGCACCCTCACTTTATTAAAATATCTCCCTTCACTGCATCATGGATCTCTTTTCTCTGAGCTTACAGCGTCGTTACAGAATAACCCACCACTTATGGATCCGGCGGGTAGGAATACTGCATTGGACTCTTTTTTGAAACCGTTTAGCCCAGACATTTTGTCTAGGCGACTAGCCGCGCTAGCTTTAGCCTTTGATGCTATGGAGGCAAACCAGCTGTTCACCGCTAGCCGGCTGTACACGCTAGCCTTCCAGTCGCTAACAGGGCAGGCTAACCTCCTAGCACGAGTGCTAGCGACAACGGGTAAGCATCAGAAGCCTCCAAATAAATTTGATGGCAAGCAGTAACGTTGTCAGCCATTTATCGCTCAGTGCCGCCGTTACTTCTCACGTACTCGCCAGTTTCCATCAGAAAAGGCTAAATGTGAGTTTTTTGTACTTTTTTTGAGCAATGAGGCCTTGCTGGCTATAGCGGCGATCTGGGATTTCTATTGGCGACAACTTGTGGATATTACCCACTTCATGCACTGGATTAATGAAAGCTTTTCCGGACCTACGGAGCCCTCTGTGCTTTCGCCAGAGTCCTCTGTGCCTTCGCCAGAGCCCTCTGTGCCTTCGCCAGAGCCCTCTGTGTCTTCGCCAGAGCCACCAGAGTCTTCGTTTTCACCAGCATCTTCGTCTTAACCAGCATCTTCGTTTTTGTCAGCCTCTTCATCTTCATCAGCACCTTCGTCTTCGTCAGCATCTGCATCTGAGCTCTCGTCAGCGTCTGCATCTGAGCTCTAGTCAGTGTCTGCAACTGAGCTCTCGTCAGCGTCTGCATGTGAGCTCTCGTCAGTGTCTGCATCTGAGGCCACGACAGAGTCTGCATCTGCACCAGAACTGTTAACAGTATTGTCTTTTGAGTCTCCTGTGTTGTCTTTTGAGTCCCCTGTGCTGTCTATTGTGCCCCCTGTGCTGTTCTGTGAGTCTTCTGTCCCTTTAGCATCCATCTCTGTTCATTCAGGGTCCCTCTCAGCCCATTCGGGTTCCCACTCTGTCCCTTCTGGGTCCCCATCTATCCCTTTATGGTCCCCCTCTGTCCCTTCAGGGTCACCCTCTGTCCCTTCAGTGCCTATTTCGGTCCCTTCAGTGCCTATTTCTGTCCCTTCAGTGCCTCTTCCAGGCCCCCAGTGTCCCTTTTGGGCCCCTCAGAGTTAGCTTTGTCCCCTTTGGGCCCCTCAGAGTTATCTTTGTCGCCTTTGAGCCCCTCAGAGTTAGCTTTTTCCCCTTTGAGCCCCTCAGAGTTTGCTTTGTCCCCTCTGGTCCATTTAGAGGTCCCTCAGGCCCCTTTGGTCCATTTAGAGGTCCCTCAGGCCCCTTTGGTCCATTTAGAGGTCCCTCAGGCCCCTTTGGTCTATTTAGAGGTACCTCAGACCCCTTTGGTCCATTTAGAGGTCCTTCGTTCCCCTTAAATGTCTCTCCAGGGCCTCCTTTGGTCCCCTCGGACTCTCTTGAGTTCCTCTCAGTCCCTACTGAGTCTCCTCAGGTCCCTATGGCCCTTACTGAGTCTCCTCAGGTCCCTAAGACCCTTACTGAATCTTCTGAGGTCCCTTTGGCCCTTTCCGAATTACCTGAGGCTCCTAAGGCCCTGTCTGAGGCCCCTAAGGCCCTTACTGAGTTTCCTGAGGCCCCTAAGGCCCTTACTGAGTCTCCTCAGGTCCCTATGGCCCTTACTGTGTCTCCTCGGGTCCCTAAGACCCTTACTGAATCTTCTGAGTCCCCTTTTGCCCTTTCTGAATTACCTGAGGTTCCTAAGACCCTTTCAGAGGCTCCTTCGGTCTTTATTGAGTTTCCTCGGGCCCCTTCGGCCTTTATTGAGTTTGCTCGCGCCCCTTCAACCTTTATTAAGTTTGCTCGGGCCCTTGCAGTCCCTTCTGAGTTTTCTGGGGCCCTTGCGGTCCCTTCTGAGTTTCCTCAGGCCCTTGCAGTCCCTTCTGAGTTTCCTCGGGCCCCTGCGGTCCCTTCTGAGTTTCCTTCGGGCCCCTGCGGTCCCTTCTGAGTTTCCTCGGACCCTTGCGGTCCCTTCTGAGTTTCTTCAGGCCCTTGCAGTCCCTTCTGAGTTTTCTTGGACCCTTGCGGTCCCTTCTGAGTTTCCTCGGGCCCTTGCGGTCCCTTCTGAGTTTCCTCGGGCCCTTGCGGTCCCTTCTGAGTTTCCTCGGGCCCTTACGGCCCCTTCTGAGTTTTCTCAGGCCCCTACGGCTCTTTCTGAGTTTCCTCAGTGTGTTTACGTTTTTGGACTACTTGGACTTTGCAAAGCTTTTAGGACTACTTGGACTTTGCGAAGTTTAATTATTTTGTAATCATATTCTCGTGTTTATTTCTTGGGTCTCCATGTTTATTCGTCTGCGTCTTGTTCCCGTGTTTTGTTTGTTTTCGCTGCGTGTTTTCACTGTATATAAATCTGCACCCTCACTTTATTAAAATATCTTTCTTCACTGCATCACGGATCCAGCTCTTTTCTCTGTGCTTACGGCGTCGTTACAGTAACGCTGTGTTAGACACTATACTAGTCTAATCCAGGGCTGACCCAGGTGATAAAGGTAATTGCGAGGTAACGCCC
>JAOTRA010000006.1:10626658-10641845 GCA_026260255.1 Pseudolaguvia tuberculata | reverse complement strand
AGAGTGTGTTGAGAAGGTGGAGAGAGTATTTTGAGCAGCTGATGAATGAGGAGAATGAGAGAGAGAGAGAAGGTTGGTGAGAGCAGCCATTAAGAGGATGAAGAGTGGAAAGACGGTTGGACCGGATGACATTCCAGTCGAAGCGTGGAGATGTTTAGGAGAGATGGTCGTGGAGTTTCTGACTGAATTGTTTAACAGTGTTTTGGAAGGTGAGAGGATGCCTGAGGAATGGAGAATGAGTGTTCTGGTACCCATTTTTAAGAATAAGGGAGAAGTGCAAGCGTGCAGTAACTACAGGGGAATAAAGTTGATGATTCACACCATGAAGTTATAGGAAAAAGTAGTGGAAGCCAGGCTGAGGGAAGAGGTGGACATCTGTGAGCAACAGTATGGTTTCATGAGTAGGGAGCAGGTTGAGAAGAATCTGGAAAGGTGGAGGTATGCGCTGGAGAGAAGGGGAATGAAATTCAGCAGGAGTAAGACTGAGTACATGTGTGTGAATGAGAGGGAAGGTAATGGAGTGGTGAGGTTGCAGAGAGAAGTGGTAGTGAAGGTGGAAGAGTTTAAGTACTTGGGGTCAACAGTGCAAAGTAATGGAGAGTGCGTTAGAGAAGTAAAGAAAATAGTTCAGGCAGGGTGGAGCGGATGGAGAAGAGTGGCAGGAGTGATTTGTGATTGACGAGTTTCATCAAGAGTGAAAGGGAAAGTTTATAAGACTGTAGTGAGGACAGCGATGTTGTACGGTTTAGAGACAGTGGCGTTGTCAAAAAGACAGGAGGCGGAACTGGAGTTGGCAGAGTTGAAGATGCTGAGATTTTCACTGGGTGTGACAAGGATGGAAAGGATTAGAAATGGGTTTATTAGAGGGATGGCGCGTGTAGGATGTTTTGGAGACAAAGTGAGGGAGGCTAGGTTGAGATGGTTTGGACATGTGCAGAGGAGGGACATGCAGGAGGTGCCAGGCAGGAGGAATAGAGGAAGACCAAAGAGGAGGTTTATGGAGGTGGTGAGGGAAGATATGCAGGTAGTTGGGGTGAAAGAGGCAGATGTAGCGGACAGGGTAATGTGGAGAAGAGTGATCCGCTGTGGCGACCCTTAACGGGAGCAGCCGAAAGGAGAAGAAGAAGAAGAAGAAGAAGAAATGTATTGAAGCAAATATAAATACCATAAATCTTTATTCATCTTCTAACCCATTTATTCCCTAATTCGGGGGTCACAGGGTCTGCTGGAGCCTATCCAAGTATCCCGTGGACATGTCGCTTGCAGGGCCACATATAGATGAACAATCACACATACTCACACTCAATCCTATGGGCAATTTACAATCACAAATCAACCTAAGGAAACCGGAGAAAACCCACGCAAACGGATGGAGAACATGCAAACTCTGCACAGAAGAGGTTAATCGTTATATGGGTTAACAGAAATAATTGTTTGAATTGTGATGGTGTTGTGATCTGCACTGCCCTATGAAACAAAGCCTTTGGCTGTGTATCCCCAAACACTAAATTAGCATTGTCTAAAGTATGTTATTAATTTTTGTCAAAAAAAATTGATAAATGAATGAATAAATGAAAAATCCCAGCAAAATAAATGTCTGTTCGTACTGTGGGACAAAATTCTATTGGTGAGCAAACCCGATTCCAATAAAGTTGGTACACTGTACAAATTGTGGATAAAAACAGAATGCAATAAAGTGGAAGTTTCAAATTTCAATATTTTATTGAACATATCTCAGAAAAGTTGGGACAAAGCCATGTTTACCACTGTGTGGAATCCCCTCTTGTTTTTTTAACAGTCTGCAAACATCTGGGGACTGAGGAGACAAGTTTTTCAAGTTTTGGAATAGGAATGTTGTCCCATTCTTTTCTAATACAGGCTTTTAGTTCAATTGTCTTAAGTCTTTTTTGTTGCATCTTCCTCTTTATGATGTGACAAATATTTTCGTCATGTTGGAAATTGCAAGGTCTTCCCTGAAAGAGACAACACCTGGATGGGACCATATGTTGTTTTAGAATATGTTGTTCCTTTCAGCATTGGTGGTGACTTTCCAGAAGTGTAAGCTGCCCATACCATACACACTCATGCAACCTCATACCATCAGAGATGCAAGCTTCTGAACCGAGCACTTCTAACTTGGGTTGTCCTTGTCCTCTTTAGTCCGGATGACATGGTGTCCCAGTTTCCCAAAAAGAATTTCAAATTTTGATTCGTCTGACCACACAACAGTTTTCCACTTTGCCACAGTCCATTTTAAATGAACCTTGACCCAGAGAAAATGCATGTGCTTCTGGATCATGTTTAGATATGGCTTTTTTTTATCTATAGAGTTTTAGCCGGCAACAGCAAATGGCACAGGGGATTGTGTTCACCGACAATGTTTTCTGGAAGTATTCCTGAGCTCATGTTGTGATTTCCTTTACAGTAGCATTCCTGTATGTGTTGCAGTGCCATCTACGGGTCCAAAGATCAAAGATCATCCAGTATGGTCTTCCGGCCTTGACCCTCTCTGCACAGAGATTGTTCGAGATTCTTTGAATCTTTGGTTGATATTATGCACCTTTGATGATAATAACTTCAAATTCTTTGCAATTTTTCTCTGAGAAACTCTGA
This sequence comes from Pseudolaguvia tuberculata, assembly GCA_026260255.1. Classification (NCBI taxonomy): domain Eukaryota; kingdom Metazoa; phylum Chordata; class Actinopteri; order Siluriformes; family Sisoridae; genus Pseudolaguvia; species Pseudolaguvia tuberculata. The sequence continues at coordinate 10,639,232 of JAOTRA010000006.1, read as the reverse complement.
GAATAGTGAGACACCTCCACTCTGAGAGGTTCTTTTAATACCTAATGTTGCCAATTGACCTAATAAGTTGCAAATTGGTCCTCCAGCTGATTCTTATATGTACATTTAACTTTTCCGGACTCTTATTGCTACCTGTCTTTTTGTCCCAAAATGTCTCACTTTCAACATTTACAATATTGACATTTGAAACTTCTAATTCATTGAATTCTGTTTTTATTCACAATTTGTACAGTGTCCCAACTTTTTTGGAATTGGGTTTGTATTTGTGTTTAAAAGGAAGACAGCTTCAGCTCTGCACTAACAGTTTGAGGGAACAATATTTTCTATCTTTTATAACATCCAGTATAATTACATGTGGGTGTAATATTTTATTTATTTCATTATTTTGGCAGACTCGGAGGAACTATTTCAGCCTATAAAATAGTCCCGGATGAAATTGATGAGATCAAGGTAAGCGTCTATGTGTGGGTTTGAGAAAGATAGACGCGTGTACATGCAAACATGTTTTTTAAGCAAACACTCTTAACACTTTTCAAATAGTATCTACTAATGCAAACAGTTTTCTTGTTCAAAATTTTAATAGCATATGAAATATCAAAAGCAAAGTGAAATACGCAGTCCTTTTAGGGTTATTTCATTTTTAGCAAACCGTGATAGCATGTCTCACTTTTTCTTGTAAGATCTATAATGTCACATACTCTCTGTGTGTAGTGATGTGTATTCCCAGGTTGATAGGATGTTTATTTTGCCCCTCAGGAGACACTTGTGGATTGGTGTGATGAAAAAGAACTCAACCTTATCCTGACCACCGGGGGCACTGGCTTTGCTCCTCGTGATGTTACACCAGAGGTAAGAGAATGGCAGTGGGAGTATTCTCATAAGCTTCATTCACTTTTTTCATATTTCCTAAAAATAAAAATCTTGTAAAGGATAGAATTGAAATAGGAACCAAACAATATGAAACCCCTGGAATGTACGAAACACAATGTAGTGCAGCATTAACTGATTGGTTTGTTTGTAAAGGTAGAAGGCAGAATTGATCATTAATTTAAATCATATTATTAAAGTACTGTTTAGGAGAAAACTCATTTTAAAAATTTTGTATAGTGTAACATTTATGACAAACCTATTATCATTTGGTAGCTATGTTTTCATATGCTTTTAATTTTTGAAGGGTCAAACTTAATTTTACAACATAACAGAATCAAGTCAAACACAACATATCTAGAGAAAAACACAACAGAATCAATTTTAAAAAGTATACATAAGTGCACAACAAAATTAAGTTATAATTATAGAATGATGCTCCCAACCAACTGTAGCCAGTATTGGTTTTGGAAAGAAAATGTAAATTAAAAATTCTATATATTCTTTTATGTTAACAAAAAAAAAATTTGATCCGCTTAAATGTCTATGGGGCGACACGGTGGTGTAGTGGATAGCACGGTCGCCTCACAACGGGATCTTTCTGTTTGGAGTTTGCATGTTCTCCCTGCGCTTGTGTGGGTTTCCTCTAGGTATTCCGGTTTCCTCCCACCATCCAAAAACATGCAGATTAGGTCAATTGGTGATTCTAAATTGTCCATATGGGTGAATGTGTGTGTGAATGGTTGTTTGTCTGTGTGTTGCCTTGAGATGAACTGGAGACCCGTCCAGGGTGTACCCCTGCCTCTTGCCCTATGTGTGCTGGGATAGGCGCAGCAGACCCCGTGACCCTGAATTCGGGATTAAGCGGGTAAGAAGATGAATGAATGAATGAATGAATAAATGTCTATGTGCAATTAGTCATTTCTGCACACCAGTAGCTCCTATTAGTCAGCATTTGCGTTTCGTTATGACCTTTTTTCATTGTGTTGTGACTTATGTACTGCTTTTTGAATATTGTGTTGTGTTGTGTTGTGTTGTGTTGTGTTGTGTGCACTACTGGGCCTCTGTATCATTCAGCTCCTGTACAAAAAATGCCTTGAAAAACTTGACTTTCGCCACATAAACACGTAGCTGACACTTTCCACTGTAGATCAGTTCATCAGCTCATTAAGACAGATAGAAGGAACAGAGATCTTACATATAATGCATGTAGGTAGTTAATGCTCAAGCAAGCTCTGTTTAGGAAGTTACAATACAAACATCGTGGCTTTATGGTATTCTGACCACAGAAAGTCTAATCATTTAAGATAATAACCACAGGCTGTATCAGAAGTCCATATGGGATCAGAGCAACAACAGGAAGGTATCTGTGGAGGATAACATTATTTCACCAACAGTGACTCATCTGTCAGGGAATTCAATCATCAATGATTTTTGCAGGAAGAATCACCCCATGTGCACTAATTACACCTCCCTCTGAGACATGTTAAATGACTTCTATGCCTCCCACATCAAGGTAGCAATAAAGCTCACATCTCCGCTCATGATCAGATGCTGGACTGTGACTAACTTATTCAGGTCTCTATTCCAAGTCTACTGAACCATCACCAATGTACATACTGGCTAAATTACAACCACAGATGCCATTTCTCTCCTTCCCCCCTGACTTTATTCCACAAGGACAACAAGGACATTTTAGTTTAAATGCCTGCATGAAGCATTACTGTCTGGTATGGAAACTGCTCTGCCTTCTGCCACCAAGGACATCTAAAATTAATGATTTATTTAATCTAACTTAGCCAGTCTACGTCATTTGAAGGAAAAAAAGGCCAAGTTGTGATATCTTGGCCAGAACCGTAGTGTAGTGGGTTATGGTACTTTCTGGTTCCTCTCTCTCTCGCAGTGTCTGTACTAAAAATAAATGGACCCCAACGTATTAATTATATTCAGCACTCAATAACTCAAAGTTTATTATTCAGAATTACACATTGAAAAAAAACATTTAGCATAGGAAAGAGCTAACAGTGGATAGTGGTGTACATTAATCTGTAACGCATAGACACTATATATATAGAACCAGTTAACCTTGCTTACAGAAAGAATATCTAGTACATGAACATGATGCCAATACACACATTTTGATCAATGGTATTCCAACTTAAACACTACCTGACATATAAGATATAAGATTAAAAAATTACATAACACATTCTATTTCTAAGTGCAACTATAGCAAACCTGTTTCCAGAAAACCTATTAGTTGGACATTTCTGATTGTTCAAATGGTCAGCCCTCTTGCCTGCATTATTGTTATCTCTAGCTGTGTGGCAATGTGGAATGTTAGAAGACACAAAATGCATTATGAGTCGTCTTTAACTGATGAGTAGATTCTTTGAACAATTACCTTTGGTTTATTTTGGATTTTTACACAAGTTGAATTTGTTCTCTTTTATGCTGTTCTTGTTTTTGCTATTTTGAATAGATGAATTAGTATTCTCAATAAATGGGAATGTCTGGTTGTAAATAAACAAGAGTAGTTACTACCATCAAAACTGATAATTTGCTAGAAATGTTACATTTTAGATGATTATAGTTTTGACTTTGCTAATCTCGGTCATTGTATGCAGGCCACTAAAGAAGTGATCGAGCGAGAGGCTCCAGGAATGTCTCTAGCAATGCTAATGGGGTCTCTGAATGTGACACCATTGGGCATGCTCTCAAGGTGAGTGTAATAAACAAGCTTCCTTTCTACAGTTGTATCCAGGTGTTGTCCATGTTGTCCAGGCATATACAAACCAGCACCTTCTCGAATAGTGTGTGGTACCTATAGTCAGTTAGTGTTTTCACTTCAAATATATACTATACAGGTGTATTCAGTTGTGTAAAATCTCTTCAGGCGTGTAGTGTTTCTACTGCAAGTGTACAGTATCCCTGCAGATGTGAACAGGTATTTATATCTTATTTGGGCTTGTGACATATTTATATCATGTGTGTACAGTTTTTTTTGGGGGGGCCTATACTCTTTCTTCTTCAAGTGTATAGTATCTCTGCAGATGTATATGAGTGTAAGGTATACTTTGTATCTATATTATCTATAGTATCTACACCATGTGTGTATATTTGTATAGTATCTTATTGATCATTTATGTAGTATCTCTTCTTCAGACGTGCAGATTCTAGTGTATGTGCAGATGTGAACAGGTGTTTGTTTTCTATTTGTTCTGTGTAGTATAATTTTGTCTGGTGTGTACAGTGTAGTATTTTTGTATCTCTTCTGCAGGTATGTAGTATTTTTACTACAAGTTATAGTATCTCTACAGGTATGAACAGATATTGATATCTCTTCTTTGAGTGATTTACATTTGGTCTCATTTTTACAACTGAGAAATTGTTGCTTAAGGGCCTTGCTCTTAAGGACCCACGGTGGTTGCTTGGTGGAGGTGGGATACGAACCCTGATCTTTCTGGTATTAGTTCAACACCTTAACCACTAGGCTACCACTTCTCACTTGTGTAGTATCCTTTATTTAGTTGTGTTGTATCTCTCTTTGAGCTGTGTTGTATTTGTACTTCAGGTGTGTAGTGTTCAGGTTTAAGGTATCTCTGCAGATCTGAACAGGTGTTTGTCATCTCTTTTAGGTGTATAATATCTCTACATCAGTTGTGTATAGCTTTTTAATCAGTTCAAGTGATCTCTATGTCAGGTGTGTACAGTTGTATATTGTTTTTGTATCTCTACTTTAGGTCTGTAAAGTCTTTACGTACGTTAGGTCTGTAAAATATTGTTATTTGTGGTGAGAATAGGGAGCAGATTGAGAAGAATCTGGAAAGATGGAGGAATGTGCTGGAGAGAAGGGGAATGAAAGTCAGTAGGAGTAAGACTGAGTACATGTGCGTGAATGAGAGGGAAGGCAATGGCAGAGTTTAAGTACCTGTGGTCAACAGTGCAAAGTAATGGAGAGTGCGTTTGAGAAGTGAAAAAAAGAGTGCAGGGTGGAGAAGAGTGGCAAGAGTGATTTGTGACAAGTTTTGGCAAGAGTGAAAGGGAAAGTTTATAGGACTGTAGTGAGACAAGCAATGTTGTACTGTTTAGAGAGAGTCTTCTTCTTCTTCTTTTCCTTTCGGCTGCTCCCGTTAGGGGTCGCCACAGCGGATCGCTCTTTTCCACACTCTCCTGTCCACTACATCTGCCTCTTTCACCCCAAATACCTGCATATCTTCCTTGACCACATCCATAAACCTCTTTTTTGGTCTTCCTCTTTTCCTCCTGCCCGGCACATCCATCCTCAGCATCATACCAATATACTGCATGTCCCTCCTTTGCACATGTCCAAACCATCTCAACCTAGCCTCCCTCACCTTGTCTCCAAAACATCCTACATGCGCCGTCCCTCTAATAAACCCATTTCTTTTTGTTTAGAGACAGTGGCGTTGTCAAAAAGACAAGAGGAAGAGCTGAAGGTGGCAGAGTTGAAGATGTTGAGATTTTCATTGGGGGTGACGAGAATGGACAGGATTAGAAATTACTTTATTAAAGGGACGGATGTAGGATGTTTTGGAGACAAGGTGAAAGAGGTTAGCTTGAGATTGTTTGGACATGTGCAGAGGAATGACATGCAGTATATTGGTAGAAGAATGCTGAGGATGGAGGTGCCGGGCTAGAGGAAGAGAGGAAGACCAAAGAGGAGGTTTATGGATGTAATGAAGGAATATATGCAGGTAGTTGGGGTGAAAGAGGCAGATGTAGAGGACAGGGTAGTGTGGAGAAGAGCGATCCGCTGTGGTGACCCCTAACGCGAGCAGATGAAAGGAAAAGAAGAAGAAGAAGAAGAAGAAGAAAAAGAAGAAGAAGAAGAAGAAGACTTTATGTCTGTAAAGAAATAAGATAACCTTTTACAGGTGTGTTTATATCAGCTTTCTACATGTGTATGCAGAATGTTCTTCTGACATGCACAAAGGTGTGTAGTTTTTCTATCATTTTACTTTAAATATTTTTTGCAGACCAGTGTGTGGAATTCGTGGGAAAACACTCATCATCAATCTGCCTGGGAGCAAGAAAGGATCACAGGTAAGAGAATTCTTTTTTTCCATGTAATTTGTCCCTTTTCCTCTGTCTCTCTCTATTTCCTTCTCTTGGTATAAGTCTCCCTTCTTTCCACCTTCCTTCCCATCTGTTTCTGCTTACAGATCAAGTTTGACTATTAATATAATCACGTTTTTCTCATCTATCAGTTACATTACCTCCACCCATCTGCTGTCGTATTACCTTCAGTCCCTGGAGCAATGAAATTTACAAGTGTAAGGACTGTACACTCTGACTTTTATTAGACCCTACATGGTATGAAACTCAATGGAGTGTGAGAGCCCAGGTTTGTCAGGACTTGCTGCTTAATGGCATTTCTATCTTATTGATGTTACTGACAGCATTCTATATACTGATGACCTGGGAATGCAGGTTCTCACATATGTAACATTATGTTATGTTTATTGCGGTGATCCTATCCTATGTGTGTTGTTTAATAGATGCATCTTATGATGTAAATTTTAAAGACTTATGTAATCACTAACAATGAACAATTCATTTTGTGTAAACACAGAAAGGTAACTAAACTAAAATGCATAAATAGTTGTTCCATGACACTAATTATTATTCAGCATTCTGCTACTTTACACAACCGATCAGTATTCAGTACAGCAGTCTTCTTCCAACTTATCAGTATTCAATATATTACTCTCCTGCACAACCAGTCAGTATTCCATGTAGCATTGTCCTACACAGCCAGCCAGTTTTTAGTCAACTACTGTCCTTCAAGATAAATACAACCTTTCATTCTTGTAATGCAGTCACAAATGCTTATTTAATGCACTAGAAATGTAAAAGCTAGAGGTATAAAATGAGTAAAGGTCACTTATAAAGCATAGTGAAATTTGTTTCTACGCATATCCCAGCTTAGAATGTTGGGGTCAGAGCGTAGGGTCAGCTATTATACAACGCCCATGGAGCATGAAGGGTTAATGACCCAAAGTAGCAAACCGGCAGCGGTGGGGCTTAAACCCTGGTTGTCCAAACAATGCAGTTTCTTAATTTGAGCCACTACTGTCCAGTGTCAGGGTTAATATCTATAATACAACAGTGCTTAATCAAAAAGGGTCAAGGACCATGGAACAGAAAAACACATCAAAGGAAGTGAATACAATTAATGAAATCAGAATTGGGCTACACTTTATGTCTTATTAGATCTACATTAAATAAGTTAAAAACAATTATATCCATGAGAAATAAAATAGATGAAGATGTTTTTGGTGGGGTTTTTTTAGTGGTCAGGTATGTAGCTCGCGTGAAATGTCCCAGCTGTTTTCTTTTACTTTTCTACACAACCAATCAGTATTCTGTATTGTTCTTCACAACCAATCAGTATTCATCCTGCACCTTGATCTGTAAGATTCTACCAAAGCTATTAGTATGCAGAATAGTAATGTCCTGTACAACAAATCAATATTTAATTCAGCATTGTCCTGCACAACCAATTAAAATTATGTATCGTAATATTCTAGCAGTATTCAGTACACAGCTCTTTTGCAAAATCCGTTTGAATTCAGCACATAATGTAGCTGGAAAATCAAGCAGACAGAACACCTTGCTTGCTGTTCAACCCCATTTGTGTTCCATATCAGTGTAGCAGATAAGGTTTTATTCCTAATCAATGCACACTTTAATATATAATCTACTTAAATGTTCTTATATGATTCTGTGTGGGAGAACTGGGATATGTGTATGGTGTTTGACCCACGGAGCTGAGTTTTTACCCTCCCTGGGTAATCCTTTTGATTCTCTCTGAGTTTGAACTGTTAAATGCTGTGTGTATCTCAACTCGTGTTAAAGGTTCCTTGTGTCAAAACATAGCATTGGGTCTCTTGCTCCAACTTTGGCAAGAGCCTCATGATACAATACATAACATGAAACATGTTGCAATACATTAAAGTTACTACTTTTTTACATTTAATGTTGTAAGATGTCCTTTACACATGTTAAGGTACCTAACAAATGAGTCATATAACCATTTAAATGTTTATCAGTACATTTAATGTAATACAATTTCAATTAGACATGTTACATAAAACTTACATATACAACAGCTGTATATGACATAGAGATACTACACACCCAGCAAGAGATCTTTCAGTTAATGCATCAAAAAGAAGATGACAGTTACAGTAATTGGCAGACGAATCCAGAGCGACTTACATTTGATCTTTTTTTTAGCAATTGTGGGTTAAGGGCCTTGCTCAAGGGCCCAAAGTGGTTGCAGGATTTGAACCCCAGTCTTTCTGGTATTAATTCAACACCTTGACCACTAGGCTACCATTTTAAACAGAGTTAAAACAAAAAAATTATTTCATAGTTCTTTGTCATAAACAGAAGTGATGACATCAATTCTAAACACAGATTCAATGTGATTTTTTAAATCATTTTATCATTGTATTATCAGTTTTCATTTTATTTATCTTTTCTTATCCTCCTATTCTTGTTCCTGTCTCTTCTTTTTTTCTCTTTTCTCTTCAGTTGATCTATGTTTGTTTGCTTTATCTTAGCCTACTCTTATTTCCTCCCCCCACAGGAGTGTTTCCAGTTTATCCTTCCTGCTCTCCCTCATGCCATTGACCTGCTGCGTGAGGCTGTTGTCAAGGTGAAGGAAGCAGCCAATGAGCTGGAGGATCTGCCCTCACCGCCTCCCCCGCTGTCCCCACCTCCTACCTCGAGTCCTGCCCACCGCCAGACTGAAGACAAAGGCGTGCAGTGTGAGGAGGAAGAGGAGGAGAAAAAGGACAGTGGCGTGGCCTCGGCTGAGGACAGCTCCTCCTCCCACATCACTGCCGCATCTATCGCTGCCAAGGTAAGGAGCGTTGTCAAACAGTGAGGCATAATGTTTCCATTTAAAAATGGAAGAACATTGGTAGAACATTTAAAAGATCATTAGAAAAAACAAAGTTATCTAGCACAATTTTGCAAAAAACACAAGCAGAGTAATGATTTATGCAGTATAATGACTGCAGAAATAAAATATTAAATAAAATTTAGCAATACAATTATACAAATATACAATATTGTCCAACCCTATAGTATACCATCCACCTCATATCTGACCTCAGTCATTCATTTATTTATTTATTTATTCATTCATTCATTCAATGGAGAAATTCTAAACTACTCATTTTTTATTTTTATAACTAGTATATACAAGTATAGCAGTTTCAAATATCATGACTGTTTTGCTCTATACCGACACACTTTTATAATTACAGTTAATTATGTAAAATTTCTATTAGATGTGTTAAGGTTATATAAGTTTGTGCATACAGAAACAGCAGTGGTAACTTGGTGTTGCTGGGAATCAAGACTCTTTAACCGTAATAGGTGTGTTATGTTATGTATTATGTGCATTGTTTCTATGTCAGTGACGGATAATATACAGCTTATTATTCCCCCTTAATTGGCAGATTAACAAAACAGTGAAACTTCTTTCACTGACAGACAGACAGACAGACTAGAGGCAGGCACATACAGACAGGCACATGCAGTCAGACAGATACAGACGGATAGACAGATATACATAGTTGTTCCTTGCTTAACATAAATTTACTCTCTGAACATCTCATAAAATGAATTTATCATCATTAGATGTTACCCCATATGTTATTTGTGTGTGTCACTGTTGCTGTGAACAGGCCATCTTCATCCACACCCTCATTTTATGGTCACGCCTTCACAGATTGACAGGTATGCTCAGCCAATCAACATTCACTCCACCAAGTGTTAGCTGTTACCCATGTGATTTACTGACAGTAACAGCTATAGACTAATGTAAAACCTCAAGAAACAAGATACAAAATGTGTGTAAATGTGAAACGTACAAAATTATAGAAACATAGAAAATATTTTGTTTACATGACTTTTTATATGGTTATATATATCTATATATCTACAGTGATGTGAAAAAGTGTTGGCCCCCTCCCTGATCTCCAATCTGATTTTCGCATGTTTGTCACACTTTAATGTTTCAGATCATCAAGCAAATTTATTTATTAGTCAAAGATAACATGATTAAACACAAAACACAGTTTTTAGATGAAGGTTTTTATTACAAAACAAAATCCAAAACTACATGGCCCTATGTGAGAAAGTGTTTGCCCTCCTGTTAAAATATAACTTAACTGTGGTTTATCACACCTGAGTTTAATTTCTCTAGCCACACACAGGCCTGATTACTGCCACATCTGTTTGCAATCAAGAAATCACTTAAATAGAACCTGCCTGACAAAGTGAAGTAGATCAAAAGATCCTCAAAAACTAGACATTATGCCGATATCCAAAGAAATTCAGAAACAAATGAGAAAGAAAGTGAATGAGATCTATCAGTCTGGAAGGCTATAAAGCCATTTCTAAAGCTTTGGGACTCCAGCAAACAACAGTGAGAGCGATTATCCACAAATGGCGAAAACATGGAACAGTTGAGAACCTTCCCAGGAGTGGCCAGCCAACCAAAATTACACCAAGAGCGCAGCGACGACTCATAAAAGAGGTCACAAAAGACCCCACAACAACATCCAAAGAATTGCAGGCCTCACTTGCCTTTTTAAGTTTAATGTTCGTGACTCCACCATTAGAAAGAGACTTGGGGCAAAAATGGTCTGCATGGCAGAGTTCCAAGACGAAAACCGCTACTGAGCAAAAAGAACATAAAGGCTTGTCTCAGTTTTATCATCATTATCTTGATAATCCCAGAGACTTTTGGGAAAATACTCTGTGGACTGACAAGACAAAAGTTTAACTTTTTGGAAGGTGTGTTGCATTACATCTGGCGTAAAAGTAACACCACATTTCAGAAAAAGAACATCATACCAACAGTAAAATATGGTGGTGGTAGTGTAATGGTCTGGGGCTGTATTGCTACTTCAGGACCTGGAAGACTTGCTGTGATAAATGGAACCAAGAATTCTGCTGTCTACCAAAAAATCCTGGAGGAGAATGTCCAGCCATCTGTTCGTGCCCTCAAAACACACTGGCTGAAGTAAAAACAAATGAAGACTTTGTAGTGGCCTAGTCATAGTCCTGACCTGAATCCTATTGAGATGCTGTGGCATGACATAAGGCCGTTTATGCTCAGAAACCCTCCAATGTGGCTGAATCAATTCTGCAACGATGAGTGGACCAAACTTTCTCCACAGGGCTTTCTCGCAAACGCTTGATTGCAGTAGATGTTGCTAAGGGTGGCCCAACCAGTTATTAGGTTAAGTGGCAAACACTTTCTCACACAGGTTCATGAAGTTTTGGATTTTGTTTTTTCTTAATAATAAAAACCTTCATTTAAAAACTGTGTTTTGTGTTTACTCGTGTTATCTTTGACTAATATTTAAATTTGTTTGATGATCTGAAATTTTAAAGTGTGACAAACATGCAAAAATGAAATCAGGAAGGGGGCCAACACTTTCACACTACTGTATATGTATATACATTATCACTGACGATAATGGCCTTTGTGATTATTATTATTATTGCATCTCTTTCTCACTCGCTAAAATGTTTGTAGGTTGTAGAAAAAAACCCTCTATATTCAGTTTGTAATTTCTAGCCTTATATTTTTTTGTACATTTCCATTCAATTTTCTTTTCATTTTTTAATACTACATTTTTTCTTCTCTTACTCATGTGTGTACACATTCATACATGTTAGATTCCAGACTCCATCATCTCTCGGGGTGTTCAGGTCCTTCCTCGAGACACGGCATCTCTCAGCACTACACCGTCCGAGTCTCCTCGAGCTCAGGCTACTTCACGCCTCTCCACTGCCTCCTGCCCTACACCTAAGGTAAGAGCCGTGTCCACATTTACTTTTCGCTTCCTGTTCACACTTGCTTCCTGTTTTCTGTTCCTACCACATCTTGTCCACTTGCTGTCTGCTTTGCGGCCACTTGCAACTGCTCTCATACCCTGCTCATGCAGCCTATGTCATGAGATGCTTCTGCGTTCGTGTGTGTAGATTTTGTCTATTGACAAGGAATAGATTAGTGTAGAGATTTTTCTATATTTTACTGGATACAATGCAGTGAACATTGATAATGGGATGAGTGATTAAATTAGTTCCATGTACGGTATTATTCAGCAAATTCTAATTAAAATAGATTTCGTCTCATATATTTCTTTAAAAAGTAGCTTACTTTATTTAAGCAGCCATATGAAACTTCTGCTTCTGTTTGCATTTACTCAGCCAAGAAATGTTACATACGCAGAATTTATTATCAGTGCATGTAATTTGTGTTTTTTAGACACATTGTATTAAAGTGGGCGGCGCGGTAGCGTAGTGGATAGCACAGTTGCCTCAAAACAAGAAGGTCCCTGGTTCGAATCCCGGGCCGGGATCTTTTTGTGCAGAGTTTGCATGTTCTCCACGCGCTTGCGTGGGTTTCCTCCGGGTGCTCCGGTTTCTTCCCACAGTCCAAAAACATGCAGATTAGGTGGATGGGTGATTGTAAATTGTCCATAGGAGTGAATGCGTGTGTAAATGGTTGTTTGCCTATGTGTTGCCCTGAGATGGATTGGCGACCCGTCCAGGGTGTACCCTCCCACCTCTCACCCTATGTGTGCTGGGATAGGCGCAGCAGACCCCCGTGACCCCGGATTCGGGAATAAGCGGGTAAGTAGATGAATGA
>JAOTRA010000006.1:10570595-10585161 GCA_026260255.1 Pseudolaguvia tuberculata | reverse complement strand
ACTCAGCCAGATAAACATAGAAGGGATAATGGGGGTCCAGGTCCATGAACGATCCAATACCCTGAAAGGGTAGGATCTAGGCGAGGCTTCCTAGCCTCCGTGACAGGAACAGATCGAGGCTTCCTAGCCTCCATGACAGGAACAGATCCAGGCTTCCTAGCCTCTGTGACAGGAACAGATCGAGGCTTCCTAGCCTCCGTGACAGGAACAGATCGAGGCCCCCAAACCTCCTTGACAGGATTAGAACGAGGCCCCCAGGCCTCCTCGCCAGGATCAGAATGCGGCCCCCAGGCCTCCTCGACAGGAGCAGAACAAGGCCCCCAGGCCTCCTCAGGAGCAGAACAAGGCTCCTCGACCACCTCTGGACCAGGCAGACGCTCCTCAACCACCCCTGGACCAGGCAGACGCTCCTAGACCACCTCTGGACCAGGCAGACGCTCCTCAACCACCCCCAGGCCAGGCAGACGCTCCTCGACCACCTCCGGACCAGGCAGACGCTCCTCGACCACCCCCAGGCCAGACAGATGCTCCTCGACCACCTTCGGACCAGGCAGCCGCTTCTCGAACACCTCTGACCCCCACCAGGCACATCTCTGGGCGGGCCAGAAAGACTACAGCTTCCACTGGGATGAGGAAGTCACATGCGGTGAGGAGATGCTGTTCCTCCCTGAGACGCTGGTCTAAGTCCCAGGCTTCAGCTACCCAGTCCAGTGCCTTCCCCGTTAAAAACAAATACACGAGCCCGCATTTGCTCATGGGCCTGGTGTAAGTGTGTAGCTGAGATTTTTAAAACGCTGTGCACTCCCTTACAAACTTCTGACACTTACTGCGTAAGTAAGTGGGGGGGTAAGTTCTTAGGGGGGCTGCCGCCATTCCGCTGGGTGCGAACTTGATTGGTTCATTCTGTCAGAACGGGTAGAGGGAGCAGGATCGGGGATAAGGAGCGCACCCAAACGCAGAATTGGCGGGTTTGTATAGTCCATTTTATTCATAATGAAGGAAAAAATTAATAAATAAAAAACCAAGAGCAAGATTTAAACTAACATGAAACAAAATCCAGACATGATCGGACGAGGAAAACTCTAAACTTGACTAGAAACATGACAAAACAAAACCGAGGGGAAATAGGGTAACAAAGGAAATGAACCAACAACCCCTAGGAGAAAACTGCCAGCTTATAAAGCGTGCAAATCAGCGCACGACGAGACTCAGCTGCGCCGGAGACGCTCATCACAGAGGAGGGCGTGACAACTCTTTATCCTCTTAATAACTGCTCTTTAATTTATTCATTCATTCATTCATCTTCTAACTCTCTTATTCCCTAATTTGGGGTCACGGGGTCTGCTAGAGCCTATCCCAGTGCACATAGGGCGAAAAAAAAATTATAAGGAGTGAGGAGAAGGAGCGAGAGCGAGAAAGGGAGATTTTGTACTTTTAAATGTAACCTAAAATAAACTACAGATTTTGTTGGAACATAGCTTTTAATTCTGCACACAGGGCACAGAGGAGCTTGAAGTACGCATTCTGGTGCAAGCACGTCCAGGACAGGACATCAGGTATGTAAAGACATAGGACTGTCTATGTGAGCATGCTTGAATTTTCTTTTTTGAACTTTTTCATGAAACATATTTCATGCATATTTCAGGCCTATTGGTCATGACATAAAACGAGGAGAGTGTGTGTTGGCCAAAGGCACTCATATGGGCCCATCAGAGATCGGCTTGCTGGCCACAGTAGGAGTCACAGAGGTGGAAGTGCACAAGTTCCCTGTGGTGGCAGTTATGTCCACAGGAAATGAGGTTTGAACTCTCTCACACACAAAGAACACTGTCTTGTAGTTTGTTCTCATAAGAGACCTCTCATTGATTTGTGTTCTCTGTATCCAACCTATTGTTTTTATAGATTTTGTTAGATTTTTTGCTGGATATCCTGAACTTTCTAGTGATCATTTGATTGGCAAGCATTGTACTATAGAAAGGACATCAGAAATTAATAAAGCTTGTCAAGGAAAAAAGCACTTTAAATGTATACCAGAACAATGCTATCAGGACTAGTTCTTATTTTTAAAGCTGATAAGGTTTCAGTGTAAATGGTTTAGTAAGTATTTACATTTTTTTTAGCTGCTGAACCCTGAGGATGATCTTCACCCAGGAAAGATACGGGACTCCAACCGCTCAACACTGCTTGCTACTATACAGGAGCACGGCTACCCCACCATCAACCTGGGCATCGTGGGAGACAAGTAACCCAACCCATCTTAAACTATGTGATGAAACTCATGTACACAGATACCATTCAGCTAGAAGAGCGTATTATTAATGTACTTCTATTAACTAGACCGATGAATGTAGTCAACCTCTAAGACTTCGTATAATTTTAAATTTACAGGATAACCACATATGAAAGTTATATATATCAATAACTGTGAAATATGTAGATATATGAGATATATCGAAATAAATCTCTTTATTAGCTTTTTTTTACATTAACAAGAATATTTCTGTTCCTTTATAGTATATACCTAAATTCTATGTCTGTGTATATGTAATTTAATTAGTTGAAATTACTATTTAGTTTATCAGCTGTATATAATTTTAAAGTTAATACAATATTTACACATGCTCTGCCATCAATTAAAAAAATGTTAGTGTCCATGAACCATTAACTATTTTTAACACAACTGACTGACCATTAATAGCATATACCAGTGATTCTTGATTTTGTTTCTGCTAGAGGAATAAAAGAACCCGCCAACATCTCACCTCCACCCCATCCTAGACGAACACATGCAGAGGATTTATAATATTTTAATCATAATGCTTCAGTGTTTGACTTGGTAGAAAACTAAAATTACTAATATTATTGAGTAAAAATAAAAATGTTTTCAACCGATTTTTCAACAGCTCTATTGCAAGCAGAAAATTTCTTTTCTATTAAACACGAGCGGCCCAGGGTTCATACCCCCCAATTGGAAAACCACTAAGATATACATTGGTGCTTTGTTTAGCCTACACCAAGTTCTACCAAGTTTAATTGTTAACACACTGCCAATACACTACAGGTGGCTTGGTGTTTTAGCACCATAGTAATAAATTGATGTGGTTTCATATCTCCTCCCACAGCCCAGATGACCTTTTAAATGCCCTGAACGAGGGCATCAGCCGTGCCGATGTCATCATCACCTCAGGGGGTGTGTCAATGGGTGAGAAGGTGAGTTAATTTTATTAATTTTATTGTTAGTTGGCCAGTGCTGTGGTATGGTGTGTTAAGGCACTGTTACTTACATGCAAAGTTGCGCTTCAGTGAACTGAGTTCGTTATGAGATCAGGTTCTCGTTATCAGATCAGGTCATCTCTCTCTCTCTCTCTCTCTCTCTCTCTCTCTCTCTCTCTCTCTTTATCTATCTATCTACCTCTTTAGCTCCCTCTCTCACCTCCTAATAATTAAAGCAAAATATGGCCAACATATTTTTAAAAATTAGTTACAGTGAAATAGGCGACAGTGGATAGCACAGTCGCCTCACAACAAGAGGGTCCTGGGTTCGAATCCCGGTCGGGATTTATATGTTCTCCCTGCGCTTGCGTGGGTTTCCTCCCTCCAAAAACATGCAAATTAGTTGGATTGGTGATTGTAAATTGTCCATAGGAGTGAATGTGTGTTTGTCTATGTGTTGCCCTGAGATGGACTGGCGACCCGTCCACGGTGTACCCTTTGCCTCTCGCCCTATGTGTGCTGGGATAGGCGCAGCAGACCCCCGTGACCACGGGGTAAGAAGATGAATGAGTTACAGTGAAATAATGCTGTTATGAAAAAAGCTAAGAGCTCAGCTCTGTTCAATTTGTCTTTCACTGCTCTGCTTGTAATGCACATCATCCTTATCTTTACTAATCCTAACTTCTGAAAACCTAATCATAACTTCACTGCTTTTTAGTGATGCTTGTTGTATCATCCTACTGATCAACTATCTTACTACATATCGATGATGTCACTGCATGTGTGAACCGATAAAAATAAAATAAATTCTACTTGTATTTGTTTATTGTTAAATCAGGTTTACTTTTATCAGTGAAGACCATCGGGTTGGACTCACTGAATATAGTGTAAAGTGTCTAAAAAATTACGTTTTAATGATCTAATTTAATAAAGTAGAAAAGGACAGCGTGGGGGCTTAGTGGTTAGCACGGTCACCTCATAACGAGAAGGTCCCGGGTTCAATTCCAGAGTAGGGGTTCTTTCTGTGTGGAGTTTTCATGTTCTCCCTGCACTTTCATGGGTTTCCTCCAGGTACTCTGGATCCCACTGTCCAAAAACATGTACATTAGATTGTTTGGTGAGTCTAAATTGCCCATAGGAGTGAATGTATGTGGGAGTGGAATGAATGAATTAATTAATTACTTAATTAATTAATTAATATGTCAGAATAAAAACTGATAAGGTCTGATTTCGGTTTTGACAGGACTACCTGAAGCAGGTGTTGGATATTGACCTTCATGCTCAGATTCACTTTGGGCGTGTCTTTATGAAACCTGGGTGAGTGAATGAATATGTAGGCAATGTTTTGAACAGTTCTGAAAAAGCAGCAGTTTTATTATTTCTGTGTTTGTTCTTCTATATAGTCTCCCTACAACATTTGCTACTTTGGATATGGATGGTACACGAAAGCTAATTTTTGCTCTACCAGGTAGGGATGGTGAGAGAGCTTGTTGGTATGTACATATTAGCCTTTAGGACAAATATTTTGATTTGTGTTTTGATCAAAATTTTGGGTTCTGAAAGTTTAGTTAAACAAGCATTGTTTGTTCTTTGTTTTATGTACTACAAAAAAATTAAACACTTATTTGTGTCAGACCATCTAGTTTTTATACTCTGTATTTATATTAGTTATTAGTATATTAAAAAAAAGGCTGAAAAAGTGTTGAGCCCCCTTCCTGATTTCCAATCTTTTTGCATGTTTGTCACACTTTAATGTTTCAAAGCACAGTTTTTAAATGAAGGTTTTTATTAAGGGAAAACAAAATCCAAAACTACATGGCCCTGTGTGAGAAAGTGTTTGCCCACCTGTTAAAACATAATTTAACTGTGGTTTATCACACCCGAGTTCAATTTCTCTAGCCACACTCAGGCCTGACTACTGCCACGACTGTTTGCAATCAAGAAATCACTTAAATACGACCTCCTTGACAAAGTGAAGTAGACCAAAAGTTAGACATTATGCCGAGATCCAAAGAAATTCAGAAACAAATGAGAAAGAAAGTAATTGAGATCTATCAGTCTGGAAATGGTTATAAAGCCATTTCTAAAGCTTTGGGACTCCAGCAAACCACAGTGAGAGCCATTATCCACAAATGGCCAAAACATGGAACAGTGGAGAACCTTCCCAGGAGTGTCCGGCCGACCAAATTTACCCCGAGAGTGCAGCGACGACTCATCCAAGAGGTCACAAAAGACCCAACAACAACATCCAAAGAATAGCAGGCCTCACTTGCCTCAGTTAAGGTCAATATTCATGACACCATTAGAAAGAGAAAAAATAGGCAAAAATGGTCTTCATGGCGGAGTTTTAAAACGAAGTGGAGCAAAATTCCTCCACAGCGCTGGAACAGACTCATTATCGCTTGATTGCAGTAGTTTCTGCTAAGGGTGGCCCAACCAGTTATTAAGTTAAGGGGCAAAATCTTTCTCACACAAGGTCATGCAGTTTTGGATTTTGTTTTCTCTTAATAATAAAAACCTTCATTTAAAAACTGTGTTTTGTGGTTACTCATGTTATCTTTGACTAATATTTAAATTTGTTTGACGATCTGAAACATTAAATTGTGACAAACATGAAAAAAGATTGGAATGTTTTTTTTTTATGTTTAATGCATCTGGATATGAAAACCAGCAAATAAAATACACGTCATATCCATCAAGATGTTTAACTCAAATGGCATTTTTGTATAAAATAAGTAAAAGAACTAACCTATCAATAGGCCCAATTTTAATTATGAAAAACTAATCACAAATCAAAATGCCTAATAAAATGTTTTCTCTGATTGGCTGTATGAAATCCAATGGCATGAATAGTAAATACTTTGTGTTTCACAGGGAATCCTGTTTCAGCCGTGGTCACATGTAATCTTTTCGTCATTCCTGCGTTAAGGAAGATGCAAGGCATCCTGGACCCACGACCCACCATCATCAAAGCTAGAGTAAGAGCCAGACACTTATACTGGTTAATAATAATAATAATATTCATTCATTCATTCATTCATCTTCTTACCCGCTTATTCCCGAATCCGGGGTCACGGGGGTCTTCTGCTCCTATCCCAGCACACATAGAGCGAGAGGTGGGGGTACACCCTGGACGGGTCGCCAGTCCATCTCAGGAATAATAATATTATATACAATAATATTTAGTTTACAAAAAAAACTTTTAAATAAATAATAATAATAATGATGATGATTAAACTAGAGGATGGAGGATGAGGAATATAAGTGAAAGTAGAAACAAATAACTTAAGTATTAATAATAATTATAATAAATTCAAGTATTCAATAATGAATGTTGGAGGATGTTGGTAGTTTAAAATTTCAATATTTTATTCAGAATAAAACATAGATGAAATATCAAATGTTTAAACTGAGAAAATGTCTCATTTCTTTTAACTAGAGTTGTAGCCGGCAACAGCGAATGGCACGGTGGATTGTGTTCACCGACAATGTTTTCTGGAAGTATCACTGAGCCCATGTTGTGATTTCCATTACAGTAGCATTCATTTATGTGATGCAGTGTCTTCTAAGGGCCCAAAGATCACAAGTATCCAGTATGGTCTTCCGTTCTTGACTATAACACAAAAAGATTGTTCCAGATTCTCTGACTCTTTGGATGATATTATGCACTGTAGTTGATAATAACTTCAAACTCTTTGCAATTTTTCTCTGAGAAACACCTTTCTGTTATTTTTGCTGCAGCATTGCGGTAATTGGTGATCCTCTGCCCATCCTGACACTGCCACTCTGAGAGGCTCTTTTTATACCAAATCATGTTGCCACTTGACCTGATAAGTAAAATTGGTCATCCAGCTGATTCTTATATGTACATTTAACTTTTACGGCTTCTTATTGCTACCTGTCCCAACTTTTTTAGAGTGTGTAGCGCTCATTAAATCCAAAATGAGCCAATATTTTTAACATCTGATATGTTATCTATATTTTAATCTGAATAAAATATTGAAATTTGAAACGTACACTTCATTACATTGTTTTTATTCACAATTTGTAGTGTCACAACTTGGTTTGTATTAATACTAGCAATAAAGAGTAACATTAAACTCCTTCATCAGGCTGTGCCTAATACTTTGAATTTGTTCATCAGTTAAAATCTGTCTTTGTCTCTCACTGTGTGTCTGCAGTTGTCCTGTGATGTAAAGCTGGACCCACGTCCTGAATATCACCGCTGTATTTTAACATGGCACCATCAGGAGCCGCTGCCATGGGCTCAGAGCACAGGTGGGTACAGTCAGTAAGAATAGTAAAGTAATGAGTAAAAATAAGATATGTATTAAATTTCTTGTCTCTTGTGGGTTTGTGTAATTAGTTTAATTCATTGAAGCTGGGGAATTGTGGTCATGTGGTCCTTATGATAAATAAAGAGGACGTGTCATGATGTACAATCATCTAACACTACTAGAGCAGGAAAAATACACAATCTAGATCAGGAATAATTATTTTACTTTCTTTTATGCACGTTTGCATTTACATTTATAGCATTTGGCAGACACTCTCATACAAAACAATGTAAACTTATACAATTTATTTATACAACTAAGCAATTAGGGGCTAAAAGCCTTGCTCAAGTGTCCAGAGGAGGTGCTGGGAATCTAATTAGCAGTCCAACACTTTGACCACTGTGCCACCACTTCCCCCATACAATGAAAATACAATGACATTTTCATTTTCAGACCATTGCCTGAATTAGTCTTGTGCTCTTTTTGTTTCATCCTTGTTTTGTTTTAAAACAGGAAATCAGGTGAACAGCCGGCTCATGAGCATGCGCAGTGCCAACGGCCTCCTCATGCTACCTCCCAAAACAGAGCAATACGTGGAGCTGCACAAAGGCGAGGTGGTAGATGTCATGGTGATAGGGCGGCTATGATGTCATCATCGAGGGACAGAGGGATAGAGGGAGCATAGAGCTGCGAGCGAGCGGTGGTTCACGGTGCATGCCCACATATCATCGACTATCTCTGTAATATGCAATGGCACAGCTAGTTTTTATTGATTTGGATAACGTTGAAGTATAGTCGACATCTTGATCATGAAAAACTACTAGATACATATAAAAAAGATGAAAAAATATCCTAGTATTTAAAGACCTAAAAAAACTTTTAAGTAAAAAAGAGATTTATTCTGTAATATATTATTATAATTATTACTCTTATTATTATTGATTATGATCATTATTCTTCTCATGATTATTATATTAAGACCGCTCTGTTATTTTCATTGCGATTGCTTTGTGTGTTCGATGCTAGACCTTCTCAATATAGCTGTAGCATTTTAATAGAAAGCAGTAGGTGCCTGCCAGGAAAAGAATATATAAATCATTTCTTCATCTTCAAGCGGTGGTTTGGCTAAAAATTCATTTTTACACAAATTCCTTTGATACTCCAAAATGTAAATGATCATCCAAGATATGTTTGGTGTCTGAATTTCACTTCTTTATTTACTGGAGCTACAGGGCTGATGTAGTTTACAAGTAACTCAGACTTACAGGCCCCTCTCCTCCAGTTTAGGTAACTAAATTGGGGTTTGTTGAGTGTTGTGTAAATTGCATTTTTGGCTAAACAACAAACGGAGCTGATTGCTCAAACATGAGCATCGTGTGAGGTGAGTGGAGAGTGGCACTTCCTGCGACACTCTGTTTTTTTCCTCATCCGTATGCACCATCGCGGCTTCACCGAGAGCTTTGCTTGTTGTTTCTCTTGTGAGTCTTGTTTATGTACGCAGTGGGGGTTTTGTGGGAGGGGGGAACACGAAACCGCCTGCCCGATCCCTGAAGCTTCCTTATTAGTCACCTGACCTGGTGAAGCTCCTCCCCTAACCCCCAGGGGGTGGAGTCACTGGATAATCTTTTATTTAAATATATAAACATGCTGATTAAAGCAGCTTATTTAAGTGCTGAGAACCTTTTTAACCTACTACACAAACCTGTACAGTGAAAAACACACACACACACATACACACACACACTAATCATGTTGTACAGATCTACGTAACCAGCATTGCGGAGAAAAACCTTACCAAGCAAAGAGGAGACATTGCTGAACAAACTCTGTACAATAACATTTTCTGTAATGATATGAAACTGATGAGAGAGACTATGATAATAAAATCCTTGATCATTATATATAAATCATTTGTACAGAAGCTTTTTCTTCAGTCCTTCATATAAAATGAGAGCGCATCATGTGACACACTGAAAACTGCTGTGTAATAGTGTAGTTGAGTTCAACAAAGTTCCTTCCATAACATCTGTTTTGTGGTGATTGTTGGTGTGTGTTTAAGAATAAGACACAGAAATGGACCACAAAAGAATTTGTAGATGAATACACAAAACAGAGACATTTTAAAAGCAATCATAGGGTCACAGCATAATGAATGTAGATAAGAAATAACAACTCTAGATATTAACATTACATAATCTGCATTAATTCATTCATTCATTCATCTTCTTACCCGCTTATTCCCAAATTTGGGGTAACGGGGGTCTGCTGCGCCTATCCCAGCACAAACTTTTTTTTAATTACATTGTCCTTGTTTCCATATTTCCATTTTCCATTAATTAAAATGGCATTTTAAAAAATAAAAATATTTATTAATCTGTATAACTATTCTGTTTCCAGCGGCTATGTAAAGTAGTTGGTATGTAAGCTACATATTTATTTTATATAATTATTTTTGTTTTAGTATTTTTGAGAAGAATCTGGAGAGGTGGAGGTATGCACTGGAGAGAAGGGGAATGAAAGTCAGTAGGAGTAAGAGAACATGTGTGTGAATGAGTGGGAAGGCAGTGGAGTAGTGAGGTCGCACGGAGAAGAGGTAGTGAAGGTGGAGGAGTTTAAGTACCTGGGGTCAACAGTGCAAAATAATGGAGAGTGTGTTAAAAAAGTAAAAAAAAACACTGGGTGGAGAAAAGTAGCAGTAGATCGGTGAGTCCCTGCAAGAGTGAAAGGGAACGTTTATAGGACTGTAGTGAGACCTACAATATTGTACGGTTTAGAAACAGTGGCATTGTCAAAAAGACAGGAGTTGGAGCTGAAGGTGGCAGAGTTGAAGATTTTCATTCAGATTGACTAGAATGTACAGAATTAGAAAAAGTTCATGAAAGGGACGGCGCACATAGGATGTTTGGGAGACAAGAAGGCGGGACGCTAGGTGGACATGGTTTGGACATGTACAGAGGAGGGACATACAGTCTGTTGGTATGAGAATGCTGAGGATGGAGATGCTGGATAGGAGGAAAAGAGGAAGACCAAGCAGGAGGTTTATGGATGTGGTGAGGGAAGATATGCAGGCAGTTGAAAGAGACAGATTTAGAGGACAGAATAGTGTGGAGAAGAGCAATCTGCTGTGACGACCCCTAACGGGGGCAGCCAAAAAGAGAAGAAGATTTGGAGTTATTAATTTTAAAGGACATTAACACTGACAAAACAGTAATCGTATGCAAAAACCCTCAAAAGCTACAAATGCAGTAGATATGCAGTAACTAATCCGTCTGCTCCTTCAATATGCAGCTACAGTTGACAAATATACAAAATATGAAAAAGTAAGAATGGGTTATGGGTGAATATTTGCTGTATTCAACAACAAAAAAGAGACTAAGCAGAATCAGTTATACATCTTCAATTTTAATGCTAAATTTCTTTCACAGACAATATGTGGGATGGTACAAGTACAGCAGAGATCACTGGTATCACTCTGGCTAACAGTGGATTAACACTAATGTATGATAAGCTAAACAATAACCAATGGTCTGAAGTTTCTACTGTAGACGATCACAATTTACAATATCAGTCACGGAGTTCTAAATATATTCTACATATGAAACAATCTAGCAGAATGAATTATGGGCATTTGGAATGGTACTTTAGTTAATTCCTTACAGTCATGGATGATAAGCACACACACTCTGGGACAGTAAACATTATAGAACACAGTCTTTACATGTATTTATAATTTAGATTTAAAAACAAATTAAGCCCAACATAAACACAAAACAGTGTGAATTTTACATGGCCTGATAGGCACACAGAATAAATAGATTGTGAGCTGGGCGCTGAAGTTTAATGCAGGCTTATTCAAACAACAGGTCCTCGTCTTTTTCCATATCCACCATGTTGGTTGGTTCGGCGATGGGGCCAAGCTCAGCCAGACGCAGCGCCATCTCCTTCTCAGTCTTCTCCCTCAGCTGCTTCTTCTTCTCTTGAATCTTCTTTAATCTGGTGAAGTAAAAGCAACAAAGAAAAGCTTATATGTTAGTGAACCAGTAATCGTGGCAATATAAATGATACAATAATAACAGTGTGAATTATGGAAAACAGTTGTTCCTTTTAGTCTCATAAATAAATTTGATCCTATTTAAATCCAGATTATTCAACATTAGTTTGTATAATATAATAAACAACAATAGGTGAAACCTGACAGCCATAAACTACATCTAGAAATATATAGTGGCTATGAAAGTGCAAGACAAATGTGTTAAATGTTTTTCAGTGGTTAGTAGAACGGTAAAATTACTTATACTGTCGGATTTTTCCAAATTACTATATTTCATGGGGCTCCATCTAATTTTCTGTACAGTAACGGTATATTCAGATATCTATGCTCCATATTGTAGACTCTCAATTAATAATAATAATTTTCGAACTACATAAAATTTGTTATTATTAAACCTAAATTCCATTAATTTACATTATAAATACAACAAATGTCAGGTAGAAATCGCTTAAAAATTAATACAAAAAATTTAATAAAAATATTCTTACATTGAAGTATTTTGGGAAAGCGTGTCTTTTAAGCAAACTGCTCAAGTAATTCAATTATTTTTATTATTAAGTATTGCATTCCTTAGTGTGCTCTTTTCCAGTTATTGCCTGCTCCTGAATTTTTGCTTATGTATACCAAGTAACCTTTGATTAGTTTTATCGACGCAGAGGCGTAGTGGATAGCACAGTCGCCTCCAAACAAGAAGGTCCCGGGTCGGGATCTTTTCTGTGCGGAGTTTGCATGTTCTCCCGCGCTTGCGTGGGTTTCCACTGGGTGCTCCGGTTTCCTCCCACAGTCCAAAAACATGATTAGGTGGATTGGTGATTGTAAACTGTCCATAGGAGTGAATGTGTGTGTGAATGGTTGTTGCCCTGAGATGGACTGGTGACCCGTCTAGGGTGTACCCCCGCCTCTCGCCCTATATGTGCTGGGATAGGTGCAGCAGACCCCCGTGACACCGGATTCGGGAATAAGCGGGTAAGATGAATGAATGAATGAATAAATGAAAATGTACCTCCAAAATTAGGAGTTTTTTCATCTTTAATTATAATTCATTTTAATTTAAATACCACCATATCTCACCTGTAGAACTCTTCTCGTTCTCGCTCATCCAGTTCAGTGATGATGTATGTGAGGGTTCGTTCGATCCTTGGGATAATCACTACACAAAAGGACAAATTCATGTTGAAATATCTGCAATTTCACTTCTGTGCCGATCAATAAATAATCTTTACTTACTTATGTTTAAGTGCTGCAATTCTATCATTTTTTAAGTGCACCATAGATGATAATTTTCAATAGGTGTGTAGAGTAGCCAAAAATTACTTGAGTAAGAGTAAAAGTATTAACGTTTAAAATTTGTGAGAGTAATGAAGTATAGAATGATAAGACAACCCAAATAGTGAGTTACTAAATAATTTAAGTCAGATTAAATAATACTGAATACAGAATAAGTAACAATGGACTATAGTACTATAATAACTTTTTGAACTATAAATGTGCACCGCACTATAAGGTGTTATATATCAATGAATGGGTATATTTTCATACATTGTCATACATAAAGCAGTGGTTTAAAGAGGATTTTTAAGAAGTGTGTGTCCCAGAAGAAATATCGATCGAGCCAGACTTTTGCGCTGCATACAAACTGAACCAGGACTAATCTTGGAGATGAGAGAGAGAGAAAACTCTGAGCCTGCGGAGCAGGGTGTCCACAAAGCACGATCACAAAAGTCGTACTGTCATTTTGACAGATTTGTGAGCACCTTTAACCACATAAAATTGATTCGAGGATGGTAAGCACAACCAGAATTGATATATAAGGCACACCAGATTATAAGGTGCACTTTCAATTTTTGAGATTGAAAGTGAGAAGTGAGTCTGCATAAAATACATAAAGCAACAAAGAGATCGATATATGAGATTTTATAATAGAAAGGACAGTACGATAATTGTTTTGTCTACACTGATATGCTTGATGACTATTCTTTGTCTCTTATTTTCTAATCTTATAATGAGCTGGTTCCACGTACAGGTGGCTGCATTATGTAACATGATTGAAGCTAATCATTATATAAAAGTAAATTTTCATAATTAACATTTCATAGTAACATAAAACGTCATCAAACGAAGTGAATTTCTACAGAGGAAACTGAGTAAAAAGGAAAGACCAGTTGCTTTAAAGTAGAATCTTAAAAGCAATGTTTGCGTTACTACACATCTCTGATCACTGTGCAATTCTGTGTCAAAAGCTTAAACAAAGAGCATCAGAACACATACTGAGAGCAGTACAGACTCTGGAACTCACCGTGCTCAATGGCGTTCACACGCCGGTTAGTGATTTTAATGGCTTCATCCAAGGTGACAAAGGAGGTCTGTGAATAGATCGATGATATTTTTTTTTGTATAATATTATAATAAATAATAAGTAATAGTGGTCACTTTCTGAGATTTAGCCATTCCTAACCATTTAAATGTTAATACGTAACCTTATTCTCTTATTAAGGTGGAATTGCTGCATCACTTGATTTAAAAGTCTTTGTCTTGAAAAAAGTTTTCTTAATTTTCCTGGCCCGGGAATCAAACCCAGGACCTTCTTGTTGTGAGGCAACTTTGCTAACCACTAAGCCACCGTGCTGTCACAAAGTGACATGTAACATGTAATTTTATTTTGATTAAAAGATTAATTTTGCTGAATGAGATTCAAAGGTTCAAATTGTGCCTCCTACCTGTAGGGAGGCTAACTCCACCAGCAGCTCCACAGCTTTCGCATAGTTCCTCTTGAGCCTGGATAACTGTTCTCCACCTCTCGCTAAGCCTGTCAGTTCATAACCTACAAACGTACAATCTTTTTTTGTAGTTTCTTCTTTGGCTTTAAATTCCATTTGAATGGAAATCTTCACCACATCATCTTTAGACATATATTCTTGTAAAGGCATAATATTTTTAATGGTTTTATTTGATATTGTAATTTGTGGTGAGGATAAGGAGCAGGTTGAGAAGAATTTGGAAAGGTGGAGGTATGCGCTGGAGAGAA
>JAOTRA010000006.1:10543295-10559096 GCA_026260255.1 Pseudolaguvia tuberculata | reverse complement strand
CTGGCTACCCGTCCAGGGTGTACCCCCGCCTCTCGCCCTATGTGTGCTGGGATAGGCGCAGCAGACCCCTGTGACCCGAGCTATAATAGCCCATAAATGCACCTCTTATGTTCAAGCTCCAAATTATAGTTTAAAGCTTAGCGTATTTGTGTTAGTCTACATTTGTATTTGTGTTAGTCTAGTTTACACAAACGTTTGTAAATAGTGTTTGAGGTGTTTAATTGCAAACACACTTATTAGTCATTATACCAGCACCCAGGATATCATGTTCTTCTCATACGTTAACTTAACATGCATGTTTTTAAATTGTGAATGTGTAAACCAGAATGTCCGGTGTAAACCCATGCAAACATGGGAAGAACATGCCATCTCCACACAGGAAAACAAACCCGGGACATTCTTGCTGTGATGCTACAGTGCTAACTACTAAGTTATCATGGCACCTGCGAACACGATTAAATTGGGGGATTTTTCTACATGTTAATATTCACTGATGTTTAGGCGGTTAAAGGCGAGAACTACTAATTCTCCTTTTGGCGGCTCCTGTTAAGGGTTGCCATAGCGAATCATTCTTCTTGACACCTTTCACCCCAATTACCTGCATGTCTTCCCTCACCACATCCCTATCTGCAGATTTGATTTGCCGCGTTTTATGCTGGATGAGCTTCCTAACGCAGCAGTCCCCATTAATCCCTGCTTGAGACCGGCACTAAAAATGCACTGGCTTGTGCAAACCTACTGGCTGGATTAATTAATACAGAGAACATGTGACTAAAAAGATCTGTAAATTTCTAAACATTGATTTTTCTTTACATAAATGAAAAATTTAGGAGGTTTACACACACACACGCAATAAAAGATCATCGTTGTTTCCACATCATTGCACGTCTTGAAACCAATTTAAGCCAGACACTTCCAACAACACGAGGGTCCAATTTTTTTTCCTTTCTCTGACAAAACATTGGTGGAGAAACCTTTTGGTACAACTTAAATCTGATCCCCCAAAAAACTAATTAACCTCAAGGTAGCAGTTTGCAATATGTTACTGATACTGCAGGCATGAATATATGTTATGTACATTCAGAAATCAATCTGATGATTTTTGGTGTGTTCAGATTAACCTAATTGCACCGCCACGGTATGTGATGACTACCACTACATTGGAGAGAACAGAGGGTCTCTCTATGCTCAACCAGGCCATGGCTGTTATTAAGGAGAAGATAGAGGAGAAACGAGGTGTCTTCAACATCCAGATGGAGGTCTGGGTCCTCATTATAGTGGATTAAGAACAAAAACTTTTCAAATGGATATTGTAGTAATTGAATGAAGTAATTAATGCAAGTTAAATTACTGTGTATGTCTAATTCCAGCCCAAAGTGGTTACAGATACGGATGAGACGGAGCTACAAAGACAGCTGGAACGTTTGGAGAGAGAAAATGCCGAGGTGGATGGTGATGATGATGCTGCAGAAATGGAGGCGAAAACCGAGGATTAACCAATTCTTTGGTGTGGGAAAGAATTTGAAGAGGTGAAGCTCCACCAGCACCAAGGCAGACCCTTAGTGGGGATACAGAGATATTCACTGAACTGTTTTTGTATCCTAACAAGTAGGGTGGTAAAAAGAAATAGTTGTAAAAGGAAAAAAAATGTAAAATTAAAATTTATACACAAACTAATGCTGAGTTTGTGTTAACTATGCAGTAAGAATTTTCAAACATACAACTTTGATGTTACCACTGCTGGGCGTTTGAGCGAGGCTCTCTCTTACACGGCTCAGCGCCGAAAATGATTGATTCCAACTACCGCAAAAAAAAAAAAAATCCATTTTTATAAAAAAAATTATTTATTGAAAACATCCATTACTACATACAAAAACAGAGACCAATGTTTCCATCATTGCACGTCTTGAAACCAATTTAAGCCAGACACTTCCAACAACACGAGGGTCCAATTCTTTTTCCTTGCTCTGACAAAATATTGGTGGAGAAACTCTTTGGTACAACTCAAATCCGCTCCCCCAAAAAACTAATTAACCTCAAGGTAGCAGTTTGCAATAAGTTACTGCTACTGCAGGCATGAACAGATGCTGAAATCCATCAGACATGCCCTGAGGAAAATCACCTCATCCTAATCTCCAGTGAATAAAAGTAGATTGGATGGTGATGGGGTAGCAGATCCCGTGCTCACTAATCACATGTGAATAGATAAAGAGGGGAAATTAGTTATACAGTAAAAGAAGTAATCAGTTTGCTGGTTTAAACGTTTTGCTGAGTTGCTCCGAATGTTTCTCTCTTCACTTGTTGAATTGACCAAAGAAAAAAAAAATAGGCCAGGCAAAGTTTCTGTGCTCTTTCACTTGCCAAGTCCAATCTTCTTAGCCTCTGTTTCGTAAATTAATAATCTCCACATTTTCACAATAAACACTTCTGCTTCTTCATCCAACACCTGGAGAGTATAAACAAGAACACAAACGCTTAACATGGAGGTGTAACACACAAAAAAGGTTCCGCTTATAAACACTGCAGAATTACTCACCATAGCAACATCATCCAAGATGCCCTGCGGCGTACTATGAGCCATCACCTGTTTGGAGGGGATTCAATGTTTTATCTACACCTTATAATACAAATCATTTAGCATGAACTAAAATTTGTTTAACTGTACATATATATTATATATATATATATAAAAAAAATATATACATATACACACTAAGCATCTACAAATATGCTATAATTTTACATTGCAGGCCTCTGAGTAACCCCTGTACGGTTGTGACCAAGTTATTTGAAAAACAATTTGGGTCACTTAAAGTTAAAGACATAGGAAATGTTATCAGCAGCAGTCTGATAAGATCTATATAAATGCAGCTTAACCAACAAAACCATATACATGCACAGTATAACTGAATGATCATGGAAGTGGTTTACCTTTGAACAAACAAAGTCAACTAGAGTGGCTTCTTCTTCACCGATATACTCCACAATTTTCTTATTGATCCATGGCCGAATGCGCTTTTCCATTAGAGTCTAAAAAAAAATTATATTGGAAATCGTTAACAGCAAGAGTTTGATTAAGTTTACAACACAAAGCGTAACACATTAATTCATGCTTTTATTGGCATTTTTTGCTTATTGAAGCTTGTGTCCATTTTTTACATCCATACAAAAAAGATGTTCCTTACCGAGTCCACAACAGACCAGTCCAGTGGGTAGTTGAAAAGCTCAGGTTTAGCAGTGGGGATTTTCTCGATTAGACTCTTGATGTGTTTGCGTTTCTCCTCCGTATTGGCCCCTTTGCCCCCTGCTGCTCCAGCACCCTCCACACCAACACTGCCCTTGTCTTCATCCTCATAATCTAAAGGCACTAGTTTTCTTTTCCGAGGAGCCTCATCCACTTCGTCATCATCAAAGCGGTTGAAGACACTTTCCACAGCCAGCTTCTTGCGTTTAACCACATTTGGTTGGCTAGGACTGCTTGTGGCACCTACCAGAGATTGCAGTGGATATTAGAAATGCAATTCATACCCACACACACTATAGCGTTTACTAACAGTCATAATGGTGGAATTAATATAACATGGCAACAAACTATCACCTATACTATTTATAATAAAGATGTTTAGATTGTTTTGTAAAAATTTTATCTGGCATGTTACTCTAAAGTTATATACAGGGTGTCTCAGAAGTTTCCATATATAGGAAAAATCTGCATTTTTCTAGATTGCAGATTTTTTACCACTTATTTTTTTTTATCTTTGGGAGCATTTGAAGGCCATGGTATATCAGGAAAACATCTCAAGAAGCATCACCAACGCCATTATAAGCATTACAAAACTCCAGCTAAGCTTAGACATGGTCTTCAGCAGTGAAGGAGTCACATTCATATGCGTTTTCAAAACAATGGTATTCATTCATTCATCTTACCCGCTTATTCCCTAATTATGAATCACGGGGGTCTGCTGGAGCCTATCCCACGGCACATACAGTGAAAGGCAGGGGTACACACTGTACATGTCGCCAGTCCATCACAGGAAACACATACAACCACACACACATACATTCACTCCTATGGGCAATTTAGAAACACCAATCAACCTAATGTACGTGTTTGGACTGTGGGAGGAAACAAGAGTACCTGGAGAAAACCCACGCTAGCACTGGGATAACAAAAACTCTGCACAGAAAGAACCCCCGCCCGGGAATCAAACCCAGGACCTTCTTGTTGTGAGGCGACCATGCTAACCACTACGCAACAATGGTAGTCATTTACAGCAAATTATTATTTTTTTTAAATAGTTTTCATAAAAGACATGCATGGAATTGGTTACTATCGTTTTTTACTATTAGTATTTTTTTTTTTACTTATTTAGTAACCAAGTTATATCATAACAGTAACTAATTACCAGGGAAATTAACTATTATTTAATTTTCAAATGTACAATAAGTAATGCCTCAATATTGGACCGTGAATATTATAGATTAGTGTACAATATTTTGTCATAATTTATCCTATTTGAAGGATTAGTATTAGATTAGTATGCTTTGTCACAGATTCTAGTTGTATGTTACCCAAACAAGGAAAAAGTGCTTACACATCCAGTTTTAAAAAAAAAGCTACCTTTAATATTACCTATATATTATTAATACTATATTATATATGCACTTTATGACTATAGTAACATTGTATGTTAATAGCAGTAACTGCATTATAATGCCATTATTCCAATCACGAGTAAAAATTGAAACCAAAATTAAAGAGCTGCTAATATTTCCCCAGAAGTCCATTTTCACTCCTGCTGACCTACCGAGTTTCAGACTGAGGCCTATTTTGGGCCGATGCTCCTCCTGTGGTTGGGTTTCCGGTGGAGAGTTTTCATGAGGAATAATGATGCCACAGGGCGACTCTTCCCTTGGTGTGTTAGGTGAGGCATTACCACTGGCAGAGGATACAGACGGGGCAGCCATAATGGGCCTCATTGTGGGCTTAAGACATGGCTTAGAGTCCTCCTCTTCTTCCACTTCCTCCCCATCTTCAACATCATCATCTGACGGCAACTGGGCATTTGGTCGGCGTCTGTCTCTCTCCCTCTCTCTCTCCCGTTCCCGTTCTCGCTCCCGCTCCCGTTCCCGCTCCCTTTCTCGTTCTCGTTCTCGCTCTCTTCCCCTTTCTCTCTCCCGTTCCTCACGAGAAGGTTTGTTCTCTCGTTCTTCCTCAGGCTCTGGTTTCACTGGAGGTTGCCGCAAACGCTCTGCCTCCTCCTCCATCTGGATTTAACAAAAAAAAATAATAATTTATTCAAAGACATTTCAGCATGTGGAATCTTTCCCTTTTTTACAGGCCTTAGATCAAACCTTAACAAAAATAGTTTATTAATTGTACTAATCCAAAAGCATACCGATAGTAACCAAGAGATGATTCCAGTGTAACTAGGGAAAGCTTACAGACACCAGTTTAACACTACACAAGAACACTGTGTTCCTTGTGTTTAAAAAGCACTGTATGTCTAGTACTGATGTCTGAGAAAAATGACAGCCGTGTAACTGCAGGTCTAAGAGGATGGACATACCCTGCGCAGCTCTGCGTCTGGATCAGGATGTCCCTCAGCCAACAGTCTCTGCCTGATTTCCTCCAGCTCCTCTTTCTCCCGTTTCCTGTCTCTTTCGTCTAGCTCAATCTCTTTCTCTCGGTCACGCAAGCGTTTCTGCAGTGCACTGCCCCTACGGGTCAAACAGAGAAGCAGCACTTGTTTTCAAAAATAAATAAAAATCATCTAAAAAGAAACATGCAACAAGCAAAACAATGCGATATTTGATACAATGTTTTATTAAATGATATCAGAATAGTCATCTGTGGTGACTTCTGTTAAGCGCAGCTGATAAAATAGCGTTTGGTTTTAAAGTGACTTGCAGTGTTTTCCTTTTGCGTTGTCACTTGAAATTTACATACCACATGAAGCTAAAATCTGCATGAGGTCATATTCCGTGCTCATCAAGACTAGGTTGCTATAAAAGCTTCACAGATTGTCATGTTTTAAAGCACAAACATGTATATCACCACTAAAATACACAGTGAAAGTTATTTCAATATCTGCATGGGCCCATGTCTTTGACCATACATGACTATCAGAAGCATTAAAATAACTTGTTTATTGCAAACTCCGATTTGCATACCTAAATATGCACATTTGCAATATTGCTCATTTTCATACATTCATACAGAGGTGGTAGTTTATAAGCGGTACATTTTTACATTTACAGCATTTGGCAGACATTTATCCATAGCGACTTCATTTTGATCTATTTTTTTCAAGTGAGCAATTGGGGGTTAAGGACCTGGCTCAAGAGCCCACAGTGGTTGCTTGGTGGCAGAGGGAATCGAACACTGGTCTTTCTGGAATCACCATAACAAGCCAGTAACATGTTTTCGGACTGACCTCATTTAAGAGATAACATATGTTACCATGATAAATGCGGTTTATCTGCAGTCTTCGTTATCATCAAAATCAACTTCCAAATAAACGCTACAGTATCCTGGTCTTCACCAATTTCTTTAGAAAGGGATTTAGATAGATAAATAAATAAAATTTATATTACTTGTAGTATTTAGGGTCATCCCGGTCATCATCATAATCCTCCAAAAACTCCTTTAGTCGTTTGCCTTCTTTTGCCTAATTAAAAGAAACAAATTTGCCTTTTTCATTCATTAACTCTCCAAATTTACTAGAAATGTACAAGCATGTTCTAAGCCACTTACCGTTTCCCGTCGCCGTTCTTCCTCTCTCTCTGCCTCCTTAGCATAGTCCCTGGCTTTCTTTCTTTCTCTCAATTCCCAGTTTTTAAGTCTCTGTATAGCACATAAAGGATGCTTAAAATGTAGGCATAAATCTGGATATGAAGATATTTTTGAAAAGAACAAAGCTTTCCCACCTCCTGATAAGCAGCTTCCTTCTCCCGGAGCTTCCTCTCCAGTTTGCGTCGCTCGTAGGCTTCCTCTTCATCTTCCTCACGATCTCGTTTCTTATCTTTCTCTCTTTCTCGGTCACGGCTTTGCTCTCTGTAGCCACACAACGATCAGAGAACAGCGACAGTCATGTTAGAAACAATAATCAAACAATGAAGTGTCATGTGGCTGTAACATAAGACATATACAAGAAGGCTAGGTGGTATCAGTACTACTTTGGTATCAAGAGCAGGAAGTTAAACATCTGTGGCATACTGTTCACACCTCGGATAATTGGTTTTTTTTAGATTTTTAATAGACAAAATATAAAATCAATAAAAGCAATTGTTTTACTGACTGAATCACAGAACAGAATTATGTACTTACCTAGACCTGCTGCGAGCTTCACTGTGGTCTCTGCTTCGGTCCCATTCCCGCTCTCTCTCCCGCTCTCTTTCCCTTTCTCGCTCACGCTCCCGGTCTCGGTCCCTCTCACGCTCCCGTTCACGCTCTCGCTCTCTTTCCCGCTCACGGTCCTTCTCCCTTTCACGTTCTCTCCTCTCACGTTCCCTCTCTCTCTCCTTGTCCCTTTCTCTGCGCTCTCGTTCCAACTCCTGTCTCTCCTTTTCCCGCTTTCCTTTCTCCTCCTCAAGTTTCTGCAGAGAGGGACATAGAGAGTCTGAGCATTCACACAATTAGCAAATGGACATCATAGTCTAATTCTAATCTAGGCTGCAGAGATTAAGTGGTTTACAGTTCCTGTCCTCTATACGGGTTACAAAAACTGTCCACTTATCTCAATGTTACAATATTAGCGGCAGTGGAAAGAAACCGCTGTAAAGTATGTTCACTGTACAGAATTATTTAAGTGTCAAGGTCTACATTAGATCGCTGGAAACCACTTTATCAGCCCGTTTCATACAAGGAGCACAATCAGGTAATAGGACGCTGTAAAGAAAAAGGTTCCACCTTATTATATCAGCAAGAAAAATACTTCAATCCTTGTGAAACTAGTTGTTTTGGACTTACAGGTGTTGAGCTATGGATTCAGAGCTTCACTGCCCCTACAAGCCTTTATGTTAGGCCTGGGAGGAAAAGCAGGTCAAAGGATTTGCAGGAGAAAAATTCAGAAAACGTTTTTTGGTTTCTTGTTATATGTCGACACATGACAAACAACTTTGAAAACATTTGGTGAAAACGTGGTGACAAGCATTGCATTAACGGTACTCTGTTCATCTTTGTGATTGGACAGGAAGGGCAACAAATGAATATGTAGAGCTGGCTTACCCCATCTGCTGCTTGCCAAAGCGCTCCAAGGACTGAACTTAGTGAATGAAAGGTTTTTAGCCAGCAAAAACACCCACGGTTTTACAATCTGTGTTTGTGTGCAAAAGTCATAAGTTTTTGTAACCAAAACAACTATGTCAAAATTAAGCTGGAAATGATTCAGAAAACCGTGAATGTTAAGCATAATGCTAAGAGAAAAAGGACAAGTAAAGAAAAACAAGATGGAAGTATAAAAGGCAAATAACACAAGCGGACGTTGTCACGTGAGCCTGGTTGATTGGCGTAAAGAATTGCCCTACACAACAGTCACAGCGCACTGTGAGTATAACTGAAGAGTATTGATCTGCTTTCTGTTCTTATAGGTTTTGTTTATGAAATTGTTGGTAATGGCCTACATCTCTTGCAGCTACTCCATCCTCTTTATCACAGTCATTAGGGTTTCAACTGTTTCTTTTAGTAATGCATTATAATAGTAAAAATACTTACTTTCTCCAAACTGTATACATAGTCGTCCCTGTGTTCTTCCTACACCTTATTTAACTGTAAGAGTTTGTCAAAAATACTCCTTAGAATAAAAGATGGGAAAGCATTTCAACACTTAAGGATATTCCTTTGGTTGATACCTGTATAAGTCTTTTTTCTTGGGTATGGCGCTCAGAGAAAACCTTTATCATTTTTTAAATAATTAATCTTGTTAAAAAAAATGCAAAAGGTGTTTAATATGCCTTTTCAAAATTATAATATTTTAAGGAAAATGTGGTCATTTCTGATCACAAGTAGATTTGCTAATGGTATAATAAGTCAGTGTTTTATTAACACAATCAAACAAAAATAAAAACATTCCCTGGTGAGGCTTAAGGAA
Source organism: Pseudolaguvia tuberculata (assembly GCA_026260255.1). Taxonomy (NCBI): domain Eukaryota; kingdom Metazoa; phylum Chordata; class Actinopteri; order Siluriformes; family Sisoridae; genus Pseudolaguvia; species Pseudolaguvia tuberculata. Next base: position 10,550,004 of record JAOTRA010000006.1, on the reverse strand, counting down.
AATTGATATTAAACTGACCAAATCCTTTTAAATTAAATATTAAGTAATAATATATAACTGGCAGAAACAGTCATCTTTTTTCATCTTTCTGAACTTTGTTATGGTGAAGTCCATCCTTGGCCAGGTGTGACTTTGCTACACAAAAACTACTTACCAGTATTTGCATTGATATAGTAGTAGTAGTAGCTAACTACTACAAACTAATGTTTACAAGCTTTCAATTTTAATATCAAAAGATGTTCTGTGATTGTCTCCTTTCTTGTCTCTCTCTCAATCCCATCCATCCATCCAGCTATTACCTATAAAATGTATCCTTAGTCAAGAAATCTTTTTTTCTAGCTTTAGTAAAATGCTAAATGGTGAAACTAGAAATTCAGTGATGACTTTTAAAAAATTGATATTAAATATTTTTCTTCATACAGATTAGTAAAATGGCATTTGTACATCAACCAGGAACGGAAGAGTTTTATGTGATAAAATAAAAATGGTGATGAGAATGTAAGAAAAATCTACAATACAACAGATTGAAAAAGAAATGAAGAGAAAGCAGAAAGTTTGAGTTTTAAAAAAAGGAGATAGGAGGAAAGAATTAAAGTGCTCTCACACACACACAGGGCTAGTTCATACCTGGAAAGTCTTCAGAGCATCCTCGTGCTGTGGAAGGGCGCCCCCTACTGTCACATATTGTGTGACACAACTGTGCCACAATTTAGTGGTTATTCAGTCAGCTGTAATTTCTAGCATGAATATCATAAACAGGAGGACCCAAACAGGTTCACAGGCCTCTTGGAGATTGTTGGTATTTACTAAACTATTTAACACTGCAATCATTTTGAATGTTTGGAAAATAGTAAAAAAAAAAAAAAAATTTTTTACTCAATTAAAAATTTGTCTAAAAATTTCCCCATTCCCAGCACAGTTGCTCCTGTGTTAGTCCTCCAGAAGGGGGCGCCCCGAATATGTAGGAAAGTATTGAAAGCTCATACTTACATCCTATCCTTGCAACTTTTTCCAAAGCTGTGAGATTCATCTTGCTTTAGTCACCATATGATCTCTATCATAATGGTGGGGTTTAATGAACAGATTAGCTTTGAGGGAAGTTTACATTAAATGTGCATGCATTTTCATGTCTCACTAATAGTTGGAGGAGAATCTAAATTTCAGGCCCTTAAGATGGTGACCCTGTCTCTCTTCTGGCAACTGAAATGCAAGACACTAGGCCTGGAAAGGCCGGAATTTTCTCCAAGACGCAAATAAATATCCAGTTTTGGACCAAATGTTTTTAGCGAATACATGTTTTGAGTTTCATTCCCTGACTTGGTATAGTCTGAGTCTTTAAAACTCAATTTCATGGTCACTGAACTGAACTGATGAATATCAGGCCTTTTTAAAAAAGCAATGTGTGGCCTGCTCAGAACATCCAAATTAATCTTAAGGCTCCAGAAGGCTTAGAATATCTACTCTAGTCTGGTTCTTCTGGTTGAGTAGCTGAGTTAAAGATGTACACATTTTTGATGTACTATCTGTTAATTAAAAGAAGGCTGTAAATGTGTTACCTTGTGGGTGTCACGGAATTTGTTGATCTCCCTGGAGATCAAATCTCTTTTGTCCTCTTCCATTTCTATGGCATTGATGTCCTCCTGTACAAATACACAGCTGCATCAGTACACCACAGAATCACTGATTATTTAACATACATTTCACATATGATTAAGCCCTAAGCAAACAAGCAAAGGGAGCCAAATTTATACAAGAATAAGGGCATGTGGTACATGTCAACTAAATTCACTTTACATAACCTGTGTGTGTCTGTATATGCCATTACTACTAACTTAAATTATACACCAGAGTAAATCATCATAGTAAAACATCAAGGTGTGTTCACATTTCATTTAATTAAAACTATGAATTTCTCAGTTGGAGCGGTTCATTTGAGTAAGTGGAAACTCAGAACTTTAATACATAATGCAAGCGAACAGAGACAACTGATTCAAAAATATGAATACAGACAAAATATTGCATCAAACCAAAAGGATATAATGCTTATAAACTAACCTATAGTTGCCTATTAATTCAATTTTTTTTTTTTTTACATTTTAGGGGTTCTTTAGACTTAGACTTTAGACTTAGGCAAGCGCAGGGAGAACTTGCAAATTCCACACAGAAAGATCCTGGCCCGGGATTGGAAACCCAGTACATTCTTGTGGCAACCGTGCTAACCAACCACTACGCCACCACACCACCCTCTTTGTTTAATTTTATTACTAAAAATGCCAGTGAACAAACAAGTGTGAACACACCTTGTGATATCCCATTCTAAATATTTCTTCTATATCTCTTAAGATGCAGGTTCTTTTCTACAGACTTTTACAAGTGCATTTAACAGACTTAATCATACCATCCATCTGTAACTAGAGAAATTTATACACAGACGTTGTAGATACACACTAATCTAGCATGAGGATTGTAAAAAGAACAGTATTTACACAATTACATTACATAGCACATTTTCAGTTTTAATTATTTACATTATATTTGTGCTTGTCTGTGGAAAGGTCATATGATTAATAGGTGTGTGTGCAACAATGAACAAGGCTTTGGAATTACTGTGCATCAATACAAATATCACAACAATTAAAAAAAGCAGTGCAACAAGTAGAGGACAATAGCGTACCTCTTCTTTTTTCTCCTTCTTCTTTTTTCGACGACTGGCCTCATCATCCTGAGAGGGAGCGTTGAGCTCGCTGGAATATTCCCGGATTAGACCATCAATTGCTCCTTTCACTATCTGGTCCCGTTTCTGCGTTTCATCATCCAAAACTTCCTCTTCATCTTCACCCCCTTCCTCTGCTTTGCCATTCTACCAATAGAAATTAATAAGGCATAAGTATAGAATACAATAAAAAAACAGAAAAAAGTGTACAATAAAAGGTAAAAGAAGAAATGTAATTATTTTAACCAATGTCAGGTTTCTCAGTATCCAACTGAACAAAGTAGCCCTGATGAATTAGTCAAGTCTTACTCTAAAGTCTTCTACCATCTTATAAACACACATAAAACCACAATCCTCCATTTATGACACAGATGGCTGTGATATGTTCTAATGGAAATTCTTACTTTATTTCTTAAATAATTTAGGCTATGTCTGCAAAGTGTTATTTTCTATACTGCAAGAAACTGCTAATTATTTAATTTCTTACTAGATATCTATAAATGGGGAAAATAGGCTATTACGATTTATAAATCCTATAAAGCAAGTTACAATTTAAGTGGTACCCAGAGTTCTATTGCGACAAGTTTTATTGCAAACTAATCAAATCCGAAATCAACGGAGCGCAACTGCAGATGTGGGTGTCGGCACCCACTACACAACAGCTTATAATCTCACCCCATTCGCACTCCTCTTTTTGGCTTTCCACTCATCCAGCTGTGCTTTAGTTTTAGCATCCACCTTTACCAGGAGCTTTTTCTCTCCAATCTGTAGCTCATGCAGCAGCCGCAGAGCCCGTAGTGTAGATTCAGGCTCCTTATACTCACAGAAACCAAACGCTGCACAAACACCAATGAATACCAATGAGTCATTGTAAAAGATTAGACAAAAAAAATTGTGTACACAACATCACAAACTAATGATGCAAATCTTGATTAATGTTTACCTTGCAGTTTTCCTGACGCCCCCTGTACCCGTTTCCAACTTAGGACCAAACCACATTTCTGGAAGAAAAACATGGCAATTACAGCAAGCAACTTCCAGTAGAGCCCTAATAGAACCTAAACTCCGTTGCCCACCAGTTTCCAATTAACATAATGGTGTTTACATCCGTGCTTTTTACATGTGATAATGTTAATGTTTTATTATTATACAAGATTCAGCACCAAGTATATCAAAATAGGAACTAAAGATAGTAAGCATATATTCTCTCGCTCCTCTTCTTGGTTTACACAGCACTCAAACATGGAGAACAACTAATCTTACAGCAGTTACAAAGGTGACTCAGCAAATAAACACTGAGAATACAGTGCCGTTTTCACTGTTATTCTAAAAGCTCAAAATTCACTTAACTGCATGTTATATAAAGACAGTTTCTGCATTTAGCTATACTCAAACTTTTAAAATGACAAAAAGAAATCAGTATAAAGTAATTACCACAGCTTTACCTCTGTCTGCAGAAAAATATAGCAAAGAAAGTAGTTTGTTCCCGATAATCATTTTAAACAGTTACGTAAGAGATGCTTTACAGATTCTGTTTACTGTGCATAATTCGATCTACAACATAATACTACACTACTTACTGAGAGCAGCTGTCTGATCAACATGTCCGACGCTTTTTCTGAAATATTTCCTACAAACACTGTTGTGGTAGGACCGCTGTCATCCGCTTCTTTCACAGATGCAGATGGAGCTTCTTTCCTCACAGCCATTTTACTGACCACTGGCATCGAGGTAGGCACGAGAACCTAGACAATCCAACAACACACTTCTTAAAATATATTCTCTGAAAATAACATCACAACAAACTACATTGTGCAATATAAATACAACAAAAATTCAGTAGGTTAAATAGCAAGTTATTTTTGATCAGTTACCGCTGGAGCTGGGGCCATAATGCCCATGTGTACTGGAATCATTGGGGCTCCTGGGGGAAAAATTGAAAAAAAGATTACTCATTCCAGTCCTATTGTGGCTGTTTAATTAATCGGTTTATTATACTTAAACATTATTATATTCAGGCTAAATTAGGCAGTGGTGAACAACATTTAATTTGAATCAGCACATTTGGCATTTATAGGTCCACCTGAGTTGATAACATGCATCAATGTCACTCACAGAATTATTTTTTCCAGATAAGAATCAGGACTGTAACTATTTAAATATTTTAATACATATTAATTTATTTGGTTACTTCGCATCTGCTTCTTTTTATACTCTGACATTTATTTTGTCCCCATATGAAAGGCATGTAGCTGTTCTGTAAATATTGGAATGTATGTGAATTTTATCTATTTATGCAATCATATCCCAAGTTGCTAGACATGATAACAGACAACAGCTCCATCACAGATGTCCATACAAGTAAGTTACAAGTAAGTGTAAGTTACTGTCCATACAGTAACTTACACCATGCAGGCATTGAAATCATTGTTAAGATTTCCACACATTACCTGGTGGCATAGAAGGAGGAAAGCCAGGAAACTGTGGTGGGGGGATCCCAGGAGGCATGGTAGGGATGCCCATCTGGGGCCGGTTGAGATGTGGAGGGAAGGACATCTTGGGCAGATCTCCCACCTTAAGCACAGGAATAAGATAATCTGAATAATATGTCATTGCCTGAGATACAGCAACAATGAGACAACCATAAGCTTTTGATGAGCAGCCATTTTAATCTGCCTCACACTAAAAAAGCATCAGCAGTGCGAGAAAGATTTACATTAACATTGCTCGCAAGAATTTTACTAGCTTTTAGCTGATTTTGATAGTAATCCAAGCCGAAAATTAATATTTTAAAGTAAAACAATAACCGTTTTATACGAATCTTGACAGAATAAGGCGGCAAAATGGAAGAATTTAAAAAAAGAATACTAGCATGTTTTATCACATCCACGCTAAAATGTCAGCGTACAATATCTGAAGTAACTGTTAGCATAGCCGGCTTGCATTAATGGCAAATTTAACTGAACTAAAAAGAAAGATGCTAATAAATTTAACCCTATTTAATTATTTCACATCTGCTTCGTTTCATAATACAGCCTCTGATCAAAACGTGCTTTTCTGCCATTTTCAATCTCATCTGTCTGAACAAGCCAACATACCTGGCTAATCGTTACCCGCTAGCATTGTTAGCAAGCTAAGCTAAAAGTGGCCTACATCGAGACTACAGAAAATGAAAGGGCCAACTCGTGCTCGTGGAAGACGTTCATTTAGAATCTTTCAGATTTTTAACAATTACCCCAACTACGTAATTCCACATAAAACAATCTAACGAATTAATAATGAAGTTTTCTTACCCAGCTCAAGTCGACTTTTTCTTACGAAGAATTAAGATTAATTTAACCCGGACCCAAATCGACGAAATAACTGATCAAACGTAACAACAGGACTTCCGGCGGAACTGCATTGTTGGAAAATTCTCGGCAAATTAAAAGACCTTATAAAAACATATGACTCGAATAGTCAGTCATGATATTTATTGGTCACAGTTTCTTTATTTCGAAAAGAACAAATATCAATATTTCACTTCACTTTATTTTTCATGATAAATCATATAATAAGACAACAAGAAGGTCCTAGTTTTGATTCCCTGGTCGGGTATCTTGCTGTTTGCCTGTTCTCCCCGCGCTTGAGTGGTTTTCCTTTGGGTTCTCTGGTTTCTTCACACCATCCAAAAACATGTACATTATTAGGTTGATTGGTGAGTCAAAATTGCCCATAGGCGTGACTGTGCATGTGAGTGGTTGTTTGTCTATGTGTGGCCCTGTGATGGTCTGGCCCTGTGACCCCAAATTGGGGAATAAGCAAGAAGATGAATGAATATTCGAAGATGAAGGGGTACCTTAGGGTTTAAGGCATTGGACTGATACCAGAAAGACTGGGGTTCGATTCCCAGCTCCACTTCCAAGCAACCACTGTGGGGACCTTGAGCAATCTCCCAGTTATACAAAGTGATAAAGATAAGAGCATCTGCCAAATGGTGTAAATGTAAATATGGAG
>JAOTRA010000006.1:10529497-10539865 GCA_026260255.1 Pseudolaguvia tuberculata | reverse complement strand
ATTTTTTTTTTTTCTTCTTTAAATTGCATTCAGTTTCCCAAATTGCAAATATAATCTTGATCCTTTTTATCAACTTATATCCCACAGGCTGGTGCAGATATCTCCATGATTGGGCAGTTTGGTGTGGGATTCTACTCTGCCTACTTGGTGGCTGAGAAAGTGGTGGTCATTACTAAAAACAATGATGATGAACAGTACGCCTGGGAATCCTCAGCTGGTGGATCATTTACAGTCAAGGTTGACCATGGTAAGTTCTGTTGCCTTTTTTTTTTTTTTTTTTTTAAATGTTTACCCAATATATGCAGTAAACTGAAGGGCTCTTTAAAATTTACTGATGGTAATTTGGCCTGTTGACAGGTGAGCCTATTGGCCGCGGAACCAAGGTCATCCTTCATCTGAAGGAGGATCAGACGGAGTACATTGAGGAGAAACGAGTTAAAGAAGTTGTCAAGAAGCATTCTCAGTTCATTGGATACCCCATCACACTCTTTGTAAGTATTTTGTTGGTCAAACTCATCAATTTAAATTTATTGCTTAGTTATGGCTATTGTGAAGTATGGATAAATTCTTAAATGTTCTCAAATTTCTTTAGGTGGAGAAGGAGCGTGATAAGGAGATTAGTGACGATGAGGCAGAAGATGAGAAGGAAGAAAAGGAAGAGAAAGAGGAGTCTGGTGAAGAAAAGCCTAAAATTGAGGATGTCGGCTCTGATGAGGAGGAGGACTCGTCCAAGGATAAGGACAAAAAGAAAAAGAAGAAAATCAAGGAGAAGTACATTGACCAGGAGGAGTTAAACAAGACCAAGCCTATCTGGACCAGGAACCCAGATGACATTACCAATGAGGAGTATGGGGAGTTCTACAAGAGCCTCACCAATGACTGGGAGGATCACCTTGCTGTTAAGGTGCTGTTATGGCTTGTTACTCTTAAAGCATTTTTTTAATAAGTCGACAAGGTGACTCATCTGATTTTCATTATCTATACTATAGCACTTCTCAGTTGAGGGACAGCTGGAATTCAGAGCCCTGCTCTTCATCCCCCGTCGGGCACCATTTGACCTATTTGAGAACAAGAAAAAGAAGAATAACATCAAGCTGTATGTGAGAAGGGTATTCATCATGGACAGCTGTGAGGAACTCATTCCAGAATACCTGAGTAAGTTCAACTCCAGATAGCTTGGTGGTTTTTCTTTTGAGACTTTGGGTGGTTTTAATGCATGATTGGTTTGTAAATATAAAACTCTTGTTTTTAGACTTTATCCGTGGTGTCGTTGACTCTGAGGATCTTCCACTTAACATCTCAAGAGAGATGCTACAGCAGAGCAAAATTCTGAAGGTTATCCGCAAAAACATTGTAAAGAAATGTCTGGAGCTGTTTGGTGAGCTCTCTGAGGACAAGGACAATTACAAGAAGTTCTATGAAGGCTTTTCCAAAAACATCAAGGTAAGATTGGACCATATGCATACTCTTAATACATTGTGTGTTGACTTGGGCTATTTACTTTTCATTTGTACTTAAAAATATTGTATTGAATACAATTATTTTTTTTAGTTGGGCATCCATGAGGACTCTCAGAACCGCAAGAAGCTCTCAGAGTTGCTGCGCTATCATAGCTCTCAGTCAGGAGACGAAATGACCTCCCTCTCTGAGTACCTTGGGCGCATGAAAGACAACCAGAAATCAATTTACTACATCACTGGTTAGTTTTTTTTTTTTTGTTTTTTTTTTTAATTATAAAACTTGTATATAACTTTGACTGCCATTTAATTTCTCTTCTCCCCCCGTCTTTTTCACCAGGTGAGAGTAAGGATCAGGTTGCTCACTCTGCCTTTGTTGAGCGTGTTCGTAAGCGTGGCTTTGAGGTTTTGTACATGGTGGAGCCCATTGATGAGTACTGTGTGCAGCAGCTGAAGGAATTTGAGGGCAAGACCCTAGTCTCTGTCACCAAGGAGGGCTTGGAGCTGCCTGAGGATGAGGAGGAGAAGAAAAAGATGGAGGAGGACAAAGCCAAATTTGAGAACCTTTGTAAACTTATGAAGGAGATCCTGGATAAGAAAGTGGAAAAGGTAAGTAAAATTTAAAAATAAATCCTGTTTGAAAAGCCACATTGGTTTGTTTACCAGTTGTGCAGTTGAAATGGTCATTAAACATTTAGTATGCAACTCTGGTATTGTCGAATTAAATTAGACTAAATTTTTTTTTTTTTTTATAGGTTACAGTGTCAAACAGACTGGTTTCTTCACCCTGCTGCATTGTGACAAGTACATACGGCTGGACTGCCAACATGGAGCGCATCATGAAGGCCCAAGCTCTGAGGGACAACTCTACAATGGGCTACATGATGGCAAAAAAACATCTAGAGATCAATCCTGACCATCCCATTATGGAGATGCTTAGGCAAAAGGCAGAGGCTGACAAAAATGACAAAGCAGTGAAGGATCTGGTAATCTTGCTGTTTGAGACTGCGCTTCTTTCCTCTGGCTTCTCTTTGGATGATCCTCAAACACATTCCAACCGTATCTACAGAATGATCAAATTGGGGCTTGGTAAGATCTTTTGTACTTCTCACAGATCTCTTTGATGTATTTATTTTTTTTTTAAATTTATTTTTTTGGTGATTCCAAATGTGCTTCTGTCCCATGCAGGTATTGATGATGACGATGTACCTTCAGATGAACCGAGCTCTGCTCCTGCTCCAGAGGAAATCCCCCCACTAGAGGGAGATGATGATGATGATGATGATGCATCTCGCATGGAGGAAGTGGATTAAATGCCTCTACCAACTATTAATCATTAATATCCTCACTGTCATTCCTTTTTCCCTATATTAGGTTTTTCAAAAATCATTTTGTTGTACATACTGTAATTGGATGGTTGTCCAGCTGTAATTAGAGTACCTCACTGTACTGAGCCTTCCTAAAGTGAGGGGACCAAGGAGAATGTTTGGTAAGGTTGAAGGCTGAGGTTGGCTCTTTTGCTCTACACATTAAGGTGTGGTCAGTGTAATGTACTCTGCCTGGGTTCAGGCTGGTGTCTGTTCAATGTCCTTGGTGGAAATAAATCATTCCCTACAGTGACTTCACGTGTGGCTATTTTTATTTATTTTTTAAATTGTAGCTCATCTTCAAACGTTTGTAATCAGTTAGGTGCATTGAGCTTTCACCTAAAGCGCACTGTCTTAATGTAACATTGCCTCTTTTTGAACCTGGAGTAATTACTGAAGTAAACGTTTGCACAGCAGCTTCCTTTAAAAAGAAACATTTAACTGGAAATATTTGCAATAAACATTACACTGGTCAGACAAACAGCTGGATTCTGTTTGACTATATAAACTCAAATTTCCATAAACTCCAGTTCTTTCATGTGGAGGGACTGAAGAGGACAGGAAACAAAACTTACTGGGAAACCGTCCAATTACATGGTTGATTTAAACAACCAAAGGAGTGGAATGATAAACATGATACCACTGGGAGGCGCTCCTCAATCAGGAGTTGTAATGAAGAGGAACAGGACTGGTTAAACAAAAACAGGCAAAAATGGAACCTATTAAATTGCAGCGTTTGCATGGATTTTATCTGGGTACTCCAGTTTCCTTCCTCAGTCCAAAATCTTTGTACACTGATTATTCTAAATTGCCCAAAAGTGAATAAATAATTTGTGGTCTGCTGGAGCCTACCATAGCTCATATAGGACAAGAGGCAAGGGTACACCATGGACAGGTTGCCAGTCAATCACAGGGTCACACAACCAACTACAATCACACTCAATCCTATGGGTGATTTAGACTCACCAATCATCCTAATGTGCATGTTTTTGGACTATGGAAGGAAACCGAAGTTCCCAGAGAAAGCTTATGCAAGCACCGGGAGAACATACAAACTCCACACGGATGGAAATGGTGGTAAAAAATAAAAAAAAAACCCATGGAATTTCTTACTATAATCACGATGCCAAAGAGAATGTGATGTACAGTGATGCGGAGTCATGATGTCTGAGCACCTTTTCTAGCGAGACACAAAGGAAATAAAAGAACTAATTGACCTTATATCACATCATAAAAACTCCAGTGTTCATTATTCTGTCATTTAATCCTTTCCATTTCAAATCATGTGATCAGAAATATTACATCAGGCTAGACATTTGAGCTTCTGCTAAATCACATGTTTTAAGAAAATGAGGCACTGCTGAGGGGGTGGAGGGGGAGGTCTCCTATGCTGAGACGATCGTCTCACATCCTCAGGTACAGGAATGAATTGCTCAAAGCCACCAAAGTGTATTTCAGATCTCATGTTTTGCTGTGAATCACAAGAGTGCGGTTTGGCTGATCAAACACCAGGAAACAAAACTTCAAACCAAAACCTGGTGAAGAAGAAGATAATGGTGTTTTTAATGTCTATTGTATTTGGTCAATCATTGAGACAAGACAAGATTTGAAAAAAAAAAACCCAAAACACCTACATGGGTAAAGTTAGAAGAAAGCAGGAAGCGAGGGTGTTTTCTAAATATGGGAATCCCTCAGCAGCCACAGCCCAGAGAAGCTCTGAGTGGGGCTAGTTATGAAGTATCTTTCTATCAAAACAACAGTCAGTTTGATACTTGAGGGCATGTGGAGATCTCATTTAGGACATCTGATAAAAAAAAAGCGTAGAAAACTTTAGACTATGCAAATCTGATCATCAAATGATCTTCTTCTCCTTTTCGTTGTTCCCGTTAGGGGTCGCCACAGCGGATTACTCTTCTCCACACTACCCTGTTCTCTACATCTGCCTCTTTCACTCCAAGGAAGGAAGACATACAGCTAGTATGTCTTCCTTCACTCCATCCATAAACCTCCTCTTCGGTCTTCCTCTTTTCCTCCTGCCCGGTACCTTCATCCTCAGCATTCTCCTACCAATCTTTGTGATCCGCATATTTGATTTGGCATGTTTTTACGCTGGATGCCCTTCTTAACGCAAGCCTCCGTATAACAAGGCACTGGCTTGTGCAACCCTAATGTCTGGGTTGCATTAGAAAATCTGTTTGTTCTTGCAGAGTTTTCAGAAACTTTACCCTCACCATCAACATCCTTATATTTCATTAAAGCTGATAAGACAGCATTCTACAAGAATGCTCCAATCAAGTTTAACACTACGGCAGTGGCATAGTAGTTAGCAGGGTCACCTCACAAGATGATGATCCCGGATTCGATTCCTGGGCCGGGGATCTTTCTTTTCAGAGTTTGCATGTTTTCCCTGCACTTGTGTAGGTTTCCTCTAAAGTCCAAAAACATTACATTAGGTTGATTGGTGATTCTAAATTGCCCAGAGGAGTGAGTGTGGTTGTTTGTCTATGTATGACCCTGTGCTGGACTATCAACCTGTCCAGGGTGTACTCCTGCCTCTCAACCTATGTGAGCTTGGATGGACCTCCGTGACCCTGAATTAGGGAATTAGTGGGTTAGAGGATGAATGAATAAACTATACCGCCAACATTAAAATGAACAAATGAGTGGATAATTTTCTAAATCCTGATATTGGCACACAAAATGATTATTATGATTATTAGTTTTGCATTAGTCCATCAAATATATTGAGATCTATCTATTTCAGTGAAAAAGCACCTATAATATAATATAAAATACTTGTTAACCAAAGTAAAATAAGTAATATATGTATCCACACAATGTTCATGCTTTGCTTTTACAAATAGAATAAAAAGGAAATAAAGTCATTTTTCAAGTATTCCAATTAATTTAATTCCCCATAAACATAATACAGCCTTCAACGTACAAAAGGAAACCATTAGTTAGACTGCATTCTTTTCCCGTTTCACAGATCTTATTGTAGAAGGTTTAGGGGGGGGGGGGGGGAGAAAAATTCCCAGATGAGTATATTCATTAATAGTATCTCCTGACAGACAGATGACAATGATAATTCCGGCACCATTTTATAAAGGACCTTTGGTATTGTGTTTGATTATTGTACAGCAATTAAAAGATTTAGAAACAAATGTTTTAAACTACCAACAGGACAGTAATTAGTAAAGAACCAGGTTGTTTGTTGGTACATGAATATTGTAATATTTAAACTATTAATATGTATGTAAACCAGACTTCCAACTACGGCCAATGAATCTGTAACAACAGACATTACGCATTCTTGTGATTATACTTATTACCATAAGCTAAATCTTGTAAATTCCAAATAATAGTGCCTATTCCAACTCGTGCCTCATTGTACAAGATAAAAGCTTTTCCATTAAATATCTTTACTGCTTACTAAACAGTAGAAAAAGAAATACTTGCATACCTAAACGCTACACACTAAATTAGCATTACATAAAAAAAACACTTAAAATCAAGAGCAACATCGGATCGGATACATTAGATTGTTTACGACCCCAAATCAAACGGATGGACACAATATGTTGTACATTGTTTACATTATTAGTAGAAATGTAAAAAATACAGTTTTTACAAAATTGATCTTTACCTTTTAAGTAATATAGGAAAGTTTTTAACACTCATGAAAATCATATTAACAACAATTGTAGTCATTTTAAAGTGACAAAAAATGGAATGGAGGTCTTTGCCACTATTAAGTGTTTACACACGTTTAGATATTTTTCATCTAAAATCCGTGATGGGAAACATTCTTCATATGGACTGGCTATGGCTATGTAACCAAACAAATTAAAAATACATTTTTGATAGAATCTTTATATGAGACAATCTAGTAATCTAGTCTGAAACATTTTTAAAGGGACAGGTCCAAAGATTCCAGAGGGAAAAGGAAGCAAGGTTACAGCATGAACTGGAAATAAAACTGCAATAAGCCTACAGTTCTATATGGAGACCATAAACTCCATCCACACCTCAGAAACTGACAGGAAACTAACCTAATGGAAGTTACAAAGGAACTAACTTCAAAAATACTTTTTAATGGGCAAAAGTACACTGGTCCAAATCAAACAGAAAACTTGGTTATTTTTGAATTAATTAATAATTTGACTGATTTGAATATTGAACCAATATAATAGAAAAGAACGTTAGAACAATACTGGAATAACAATCGTGTTTTTAACAGGAAATTAATCAGATAAAAACAGAAAACAATGACAAGAAAACTGTTGTTTGATTGGAAACACGATATACAACGGTATACAATGTTCAAATTGATTACATTTATTGCATCTGGCAAATTTGAACTAATTTCTAAATGTAATGCCGGCAACATATTCCAAGAGAGCTGGGGCAGGGGTATTTTCCCTACAGTGTTACATCACCTTTACTTTGTATGGCGTCTGCATTGTCCACCAAACATTTTCAATGGGAGACATGTGTGGGCTGCAAACGGGTCAGTCTAATACCTGCATTCTTGTCCTGTGAAGCTACACTGTAGTAACACTTGCAGAGAAATGCTTCGATGAGAGTACTTTTTCTTAGATGGGAGTACATGGCAATGCATCATTGCTTGGATGGGAGTACATTTTGAAACAAAACCTAATGGATACAACATTCATGATCCAAAAAAAAACAAAAAAAAAACCATTTTGAACTTTCGGACCTCAGCACAAATTTCCACTACGTCAGTCTATCTGAGATGAGCTCAGGCCTGTTTCTGACAATGGTTTTTCAACGTGTTCTTGAGCCCATGTGGTCATATCTTTAACAGAATGATGTCTGTTTTAATGCCGAGTCAGCTGAGGGATCAATGATCATGGACATGGTGTTCATTTTTGGACTAGCTGCTGTTTGCATGCAAATTTTTCCAGAATCTATGTTCAGATTTTTCTTCTGGTAATATTGCAATTGCAATTCAATGTTAAGAAATGTTCTTCTTAAACCTTTGGCATAATCGCTCACACAATTGCTCATGAAGTAATAAACCACACCCTATACTTCCTTGGAAATCCCCTTTCCGGTATCCTCCCACTAAACACAATTATGACGCTCAAGTGAAAAATGTTCCAAACAGTAGACCGGGTATTTGGAACATTCCCCAGTCTTTAGTTGCCACTGTCCCAGATTTCTTAAAAAAAAAATGTTGCAGGCATCAAATTCAGAATAAGTGAATATTTGCAAGACAAAGTTAATCAGTTTGAACATTTTCTCTTTGGGATGTTTTTAATTGAGTATGTAGAATATGTTGTATATAACAGGTATATGTAATAAAAGATACGAATAACCTTTATATAACTAATAACAAAACGCAGTAGTCCTACCTTTTGTCTGCTCCATTTTGCCATTGTTATGCTTTATATGATGAGTGTTCATTTGGAAAAATAGATTTTTGCTTTAGACAAACATCCATTCTTAAATGAAAGGCTTTCTGGTCTTTGAGAAAATCATCTGTGTACAAATATAAATGAAACAAATATGCACATTTATCAAAAAAAAGTTATGACATTTTTATATTTATTATGTAGTCGGAAAAGAATGCTGTGGTTACACGTCTGTTTTTCTACAAAGGACTTTAATGACAAATAATGGTATTGAATTTCATAGGCACTAACGGTCTGTTGCTGATATCGTTTCTGCTTTCTCAACTCAGATCTTAAGAGTATAAAATACAAGACAGCACAGATGGATAAAATGTTTTTGAAAGCAGGAGGTGGTGGCAAAGTCTAATTCAATCCCTCCAGTTCATGTATTAAGTGTCTGGGTCATCAATGAACAATAAGAGAATTTCTAGGAGAATTTTAACTAGTCCACTAGAATACGAGATTTATCCATCACAGGATGAGGTGGACTTTTCTTTAAAAATTTCTATAATGAGGATCACCAAAAAATAGCTAAAATTAAAAGAAAATGGGCTATAATTTCAAAATAAATAAGCATTTCAACCAACAGTCCTTGTTTTTTGTTGTTAGCAAATCGGCTTGGGCCACTCAGTGGCCTAAAATATTGTAATTAATAATAAAACTATAAATACTTATATGGGTAAAATAAAAAGTCCACACCAGTTCAGTAACAAAAAAATTATACCACACACATCCAACGTACCGAATCCAACCTAAACACACTAGTTCAGACCAAATATTGGCTCAGAAGACAGAAAAAACAAAAAAACAAAACAGAAGACAGGTCTTATCAGATCACAATGTATGAAACTCTCCTTCCATATTTTAGTCAACATAATTGAAATCCCCCTTTAAAAAATGAACCCACTCAATTTTAGTACCTTTTCTCTCAATGTAGAAACAAAACTTTTTGAAAACACACACAACGTGGTTATCACAGTCACCATCTTCAACTAGACCTTCTGTAAAGGTGCTTGTGCTGCTCTCTTGCTGCTCTTTTTCATCCTATTTCGTGCATAAACACGGAGAAAGAGTGCAAAGAACACCACAATCACACCAAAGATTCCTGTTATTGAAACAGTATGGCCGTAAAGGAGACAGGAGAGCAGAATAGCGATAGCCTGCCGCAGAGTCATAATGATGGTGAAGATGGCAGCACCAAATTGTGCAATGGTGTAGAAGATGAAGAGCTGGCCGAAAGCAGAACAGAGAGAGAGGAGAGCAGCGTGTGCTGCAAACTCATCATGACGGTTCATGAATGCCAGAGAGTCAAACAGACTGCCTGTCTCCAACAGTGATCCCACCGTCAGGAGGCAGGAGAACAGGTTTACGCCAAACATCATCTGTACTGAGGACATCTTGTGGCGAAAAAGTTCATCCTGCCAGTTGGAGGTGAAGCTGTCGAACATGATGTAGCCGACCAGAATGATGACGCCGGCGAAAGTTGTAATGGTGTTTTTGGTATCGGTAGAGCTTGACAAAAGGAACATACTCACACCCATTGAGATTAGCACGGCTGTAAAATATTCCCAGTACTCATAGCTCTTCTGCGACATCAGTTTGCCCATTAGCATCACAGGGATGACTTTAGAGGCTTTAGCCAACACCTGAAAACAGCAGAAAAAAGTTTATTGCAAGTACAGAAAGTTAGGAAGCATAAAAACACCGCCATTTACAGAGCTTGTAAAAATGCAAACAGGCATAGTTAAAAAATGTTGTGTGTTTATAATACAAGGTGCTTTAGTTACTTACAAAACTGCAGAATTTTTCTTCTTTAAGTTAAGTAGCTCGGAACTAGGATTGTGATTGTGAAATATTTTAACCGGTTTAACACAGTCAGCAATGATAACCGCAGCAAGCCTACTAGGAACTAATTGATTAGGATAGAGTGGCAACCTGTCCAAGGTGTTCCCCTGCCTCTCTTCCTAAGTGTACTGGGATAGGATTCAGCAGAACCCTGGGACCCCAAATTAAGAAAATGAATGAATGAAAAGAGAACCCAGCCATTAGGTTTGCACAAGCCAGTGCATTCTTAGTGCCGGTCCCAAGCCCGGATAAATGGGGAGGGTTGCGTTAGGAAGGGCATCC
>JAOTRA010000006.1:10488560-10507716 GCA_026260255.1 Pseudolaguvia tuberculata | reverse complement strand
CAACCCTCCCCATTTATCCGGGCTTGGGACCGGCACTAAGAATGCACTGGCTTGTGCAACCCTAATGGCTGGGTTCACACACACATTTACTACTATAAGCAATTTAGACTCACCAATCAACCTAATGTACACGTTTTAGGACTGTGGGAGGAAACCAGAGTACCTGGCTGAAACCAACACAAGTGCGAGGAGAACATGCACATTTCTCTGCACAGAAAGATCTCTGGCCCGAAATCGAACCTGGGACCTTCTTGTTGTGAGGGCACCGTGCTAACCATAAAACATGAATTAAGGTTAAGGGCTGTGACGGTTAACAAAGGGAGAGCTGTGCCTGATTATAATACATATACTGCATGTAGAGAAAGAATGATAGCGAGTGATAGACAGACAGGTGAATCATTTAAAAACAAATTACATACAATTTACGCATCAACCAGAGTCTGCTAGTGGTACTATTATTAAACGTGTATAAATACATTGTATATTTTGGCTATGATACACCAACGTCATTATGATCGTCATAGCAACCGTCACAGCCCTACTCGGGATAACTGAGGATCACACCTCTACAGACATACTATTTATGAATAGACATACATTTTTAACATGCAATTTCACTACCTCATTCTGGCCGTACCTCAATGAAGAGCTCAGCACAAATGATACACTGAAGTTCATTCTCCAGCACTTCTGTCATCTGTGTGACCACCTCTTCCTTCTGAGCTCTTGCTCGTTCTTTCTCTTCCTGCAGCAAAGCCAGCGGTCATTTATCTTATCATCAAAAGATGGACAATGAAATCTGTCTAAACGCTGTTCACACCGTCTTTTTATCAACCGTATAATTATTTATGTAATAAGAAATAATTCATTTATTAGTTCTTTCATCTTCCTGCTTATTCGCTAATTGGAGGGGGGGTCACATGGGTCTGCTGGACCCGATCTCAACTGACAAAGGAAGAATAGACAAACAACAACCTACCTCCCTCGGGTAATTTTAGAATCACCCATCAACCTAATGTACTGTTTTTGTATTGTGGGAGGAAATTGGAGTACGCAGTGAAAAACAGGAGAACAAGCAAACTTTCCACAAAAAGACTCCTTGCTCAAGAATCAAACCTGGGACATTCTTGTTGTGAAACAAATGTGCTAACCACTACGCCCACAGAAAAAGTTCAGCCAACAAATGTGTGTCTAATAAAAAAATAAAAGTCTAAAGAGGATAACTACAGTGTACGTGGATAGATAGTACCTTGGTAACTTCTAGCTCCTTGTCTTTGGCCTGAAGCACTTCTTGGAATCCATCTCTTTCATATTTGAGCTCTTCTATTACTTTACGGTGCTGAAAAAACAGAATACAAATACACGGACTTCATGAGAGTGAGAAATGAAAAAAAAAAAAAAAAAAAAATCACCCATAAGTGACATCAGCCAACGAATGAAAATTTCTAACTTTACTTGAAACAGCATCATGAAATAAACAAAACAATTCCAGTGGTTCTCATATCACATGAAAGTTCACATATACTCACAGATCTGCCACACACACGATATACTGAATTATTATTAAATAAATAAATAAATATAATATTTGTTATGTGTTATACTGACTTGTAAGTTATTTAGAAAGAAATATGAATAAACTACATTGTTTAAACTACAACTATTCCATTACCACAGAATATACAAACCTCTTTTAATGCCTCTTCGAATTGTCTTTTCAGACCATCTTGGCTTTTCTCTGTCTTTTTAAGAGAAACATTGAACAGTGAAATCATTTTAAAAAGAAATTAGCAAAGACAACATTTTGTACACCTAAAATGATTGATTTTCTTGGCAAATGGCTAAATTTAAAAATCTGAAATAAGGACAATATGTGAACTCACTGCTAGCAGTCTCTCCTCCTCACACACAGACTTCTCTAGGATGGCCATACGTTGTCGTGCCATTTCCTGCGACGATTTTAATTCACCTTGTAACAACTTCATCTGTTCTCTCAAAATCCGCATTTCATGTTGTTGCTCAAGGCTTGAGCTCTCCTGCCTCTCTAACTCAGCCGCTCGCTTCTGTGTAGCCCCCATGCATTCTTTCAGAGCTTTCAGGTTGTCACTGTAACGTTTTAAGGTAGTTAGATGTTGGCTGCTGTCACTACACTGAGTCAGATTTCCAGATGGTTGACTAGGTCCAGCCTGATCAGGTACTGTTTCCGTGGGACACACTTGGCCGTCAGATATATCTGTGTTGGACGTGCGGTAGAGCTTTGATTTGGAGTCTGATGTATTGTGCAACTCAGTTTCGTCTGTGCTAAATTTTCGCTTGGGTTTTTTGGGTCTGGATGTCAGAGCTTTGACTTCTGCTGCACCTGTTTTCGTCAGGAAGTCTTTGATTTTGTCTAAGCTGGAGTGAAGAAGAACATACTCAAACTCAACCGGGTTACCATCCAGTGGAACACCAAATTGCACCACATCACCTTGCTGTAGAGCGTGAGCTTTCCCAGGAGAAATCCGAGTACCATTAACCCACACACCATTTAGACTCTGAAACAGTGATGGGATTAAAAGAGCTAATTAACAAAAACATTTCAGAGAAGAATTAATGGAATTTTACAGCATAAAAAGATATTCCAGACTGTGTATTTTATAACAACATATTGAACAAGAACCACCTATGGAAATGATGGCAAGGTAAACTTTACAATAAGTGTAGGACCAGGAAATCCCCAATAAAAATGATCAGTTTGCACATTATTACGCTTAACGCTTCATTGCCAGCTCAAATAATGTTGTATGGAGTAGTAGCGAATTCATATGTTGGTAAACAGATAAACACCACCGACATTCGTCTATCCATCTTCAAACCGGCTTATTCCCTAATTAAGCGTCATGGGGGTCTGCTAGAGCTTATCACAGCGCACATAGGGCAAAAGGCAGTAGTACACGATGAGATGGTCACACAACACGAACAACCACACACAGACGACACAAACAACTACAGACACAAACACAAACACCCAAACCCCCACCCACACTATTTGCGCTGGGCTAGGTTCCAGCAGACCCTGTGACCTTAAATTAGGGAATAAGCAAGTAAGATGATGAATGAATGATTGAGTTATTTAAGTAAATATATAATAAACTTTACAGTATAGTGCTAGTCAACTGTTGGCTCCTGTACTCAAAAAATAAAGTAAAAAATTACTTTCACAATCATTACACAGACAATTAACTGTTAAAGCCCTAAAACACTTAAACGCCAAATCTTAAAAACAGAAAAACTAAAACAGAAAAACAGACTAATCACAATTAATCGTCAGCTAAATTTGATCATTGTGACATCCCCACCTACATCCTCAATCGGCAGTGAAGCACTTCCCATTGACACCACTTTTTTTATGCACACCAAGTATTGAATGGGATGTGGTTCGATTCCCTGTACCACCAAGTCACCACTTCTGAGTCGCTTTAGCCCCTAGTCGCTCTGGATATGTTCGGAGTGTTCTAGGGTTCGATGTACCTCATTGTCAGTTACTGTCCACTGGCCGTGTTCTCTCTGCGTAAACATGCAGTGATTCCTGGAGATCATCAGAGGAAGACTTGCTGACAGAATCTGATACGTGACATTCAGACCTCGTCCGATGGTAACCTTAAACAAAACAGAGAAATATTCATTCAATCAGTCAGTCATCTTCTTACCCACTTATTGTTACCCTTATTCGGAATCAAGAAGGTGTGCTGCAGCCTATCCCTGCTCACATAGGGTGAAAGGCAGGGGTACACCTTGGACAGGTCGCCAGTCCATCGCAGGGCCACACACACACCATTTAGAATCACCAATCAACCTAGGACTGTGGGAGGAAACCCACGCAAGCACGGGAGTATATGTAAACTCCACACAGAAAGATCCCCAGACCGGGACTCGAACCCGGGACCTTCTTGTTGTGAGGCAACCGTGCTAAACAGCAAATCTAATGAATCTTGCTAATAAAAAGTTAACATACAGAAATGTTACAGCAATTTCACTAGCAGTTACAGTAGCTGAACTCTGTTTTAGTCGATTACACTAGTAGCTACATAGCTAACTTCGACACTAGTTAGCATGCTAGCTAGCTCCGTCAGGTACCTCAGTATTTTCGAAGAGTCGTAACCAGCCGCTGTCTTTCCCAACTCGTTTCAAACACCATATTTTATTATTATGTGCCTTGTTTTCTTCTTCCTTTCCATCGTTCGATAACGAAGAACCAGTTTTAACCTCCTCCATAATTAGACGGAATTAATTAGCCATTTTGCAGGGAACTGTTGACATTTTCTGTTCCATTCTCAGCCTCGGATTATAAACCCGAGCGCCGCTCTAGCGGAGAAAGATGGTAATGATAAATAACAAGTAGCGTGAAGGCACCGAAGATAGAGCGCTGTGATAACAATTACATTTAGAACCGGTCCAGCAGAGGGCAGTACAGCCTTAATCAGTGGTCTTTATTTAAGTTTAGATTTGTACATGTACATTTCTAGGATATGGCACACGCTTTCATTCAGAGCATACACATATACATAAATCCTATTTCATTACCCAACTAAACACTTAAACTTAAGGGCCTTGCTCAGGGGCCCAACGGATAGCTATGTGTGCTGTGATATGAACCTCTTTAAACATCATTCCAACAGCTTAGTCTTTTTTTCATATTATTTATTAAAGTGGACTCTAAATAGCTGTTTCCTACCACATTAAACGCACTAAGAATAAACAATTCTACAACAGCAGATTGTTTTTAAAATAATTGGGGGTCACATAGGGCAAGAGCCAGGGGTACACCCTGGACGGATCTCGAGTCCATAACAGGGCCACACATCGACAAAAAATCATTTACACACATTCACTCCTGTGAACAATTTAGAATCACCAATCGACCTAATCTACATGTCTTTGGACTGTGTGAGGAAACCAGAGCGCCCGGAGAAAACCCGTGTCTAGGAATCGAACCCGGGACATTCTTGTTGTAAGAATTGTTGTAAAATCTTGTTGTAGTTGTGCTAACCACTACACCACCAGTCCGCCCCTCGTCCATATTCTTGAAGATTCTTTTTAATAATGTGCAAAAGGCAGGAGGCTTAAACATTGGACAGATTGCCAGTCTATTACAGGGCCACACAAACTCAAGGTGGGGAGAAAACCCACGCAAGCGCGGGGAGAACATACAAACTCCGCACAGAAAGATCCCGGCCCGGGATTCAAACCCAGGACCTTGTTGTTGTGAGGCGACTGTGCTATCCACTACGCCACCGCGCCGCTTAATCACTGTTCAACCTAACATAATGTTTTCGGACTGTGGTAGGAAACCAGAGTACCCAGAGTAAACCCATGCACGTTTTCTGACTTAACTAGTGTTTCAGTCTAGACAAGAAATAATTTGATGCCTGTCCATCCATCCATCCATCCATCCATCTATCTATCTATCTATCTATCTATCTATCTATCTATCTATCTATCTATCTATCTATTTACATGTTTGCACAGGGAAGTCTTACTTGACCAGCAAATATGCAATAGGTGGTAGAACTGAAAATATCTTGAATGAAGCACGTAACTTCCCGACTTGTTAGCAGTTAGTGTCCGGACAGAGATAATTAATGACATACAGTCATAAAGATAAATAAATAAATAAATAAATAAATAAATAAAAAGGATCTAAAATGGCCACTGTTAGCAATGCAGTGAATGTGCATACGGTAGATTTTCTCTTTTTTTTTGTGTTTATTGCATTTGAATTTTGATACAAATCATTGGCACTGCCAACAGGAAGTGGTTTACAGACTGAACCCCCCCAACTATGCCCAGTGTGAAACAAAGAACATTTAGTTCCCTTTAATGAAACTTGTGACTGTGGAGTTGACTGTTCCTCACTACTTATCCTGTCTCTTAATGAAGTTATTAAAGTGCTGAGCATGAAAAGTATTTTCATCTTTTTCTGTATTGTGGGCAACACGTGTCACATTATAAACGTCTTTGGGCAACACGTGTCACATAATAAACGTCTTTGGGCATAGCAGCGAGTTTCAATACCCACTATTGTGAAATGCAAGAATTATTTAGTGCAAAGTTTGCATAGAAATGTTACAAAAGCCACAAAGCCTTTTGCTTTGATACCTGAGAAAGTCAGAGAGATAACACAGGAAATACTGTGGAGGCGACTTCTAAGGTTCTTCTGTTCATTTTTTCTAGCGGATTGCATTGGTACACATATCCAGGCTAAAGGCCGGTCCTTAAATACTAAATACCACATCTATATTTCCTAAAGATATATTCTCCTGTCATGTTTTACAATTTTATATAGAGGTATTTTGATCTATATAAAAGAATATAAAGGTTCTGTTTTCACAACAAGAAAGTTCATGGTTTGATTCCCGGGCCGAGGATCTTTCCCTGCGGAGGTTGCATGTTCTCCCCACGCTTGTGTGGGTTTACTCCGGTTTCCTCCCACCATCCAAAAACAAACAACCACTCACACACACATTCACTCCTATGGTCAATTTAGAATCACCAATGAACCTAATGTTTATGTGTGCCCTGTGATGGACTGGTGACCTGTCCAGAGTGTAGAGACAGTAGTGGTACTACATACGTCATGTAAAAAAAGGTAAAAAAAGAAAGCATATAAAATATTAATGAACAGATTAAACATCATTGCATGTGTATGTCCATGTGTATGTTTAGTGCAGAGGAGAAGGGCTATGCTCACGGTATAGTTAAGTGTAAACCTGTGGGGGTTTTTACAAGTTTATTCTGACAGCCATTACTTTTCACAGAAACACAATCTCTGTGCTTTACACTGCCAGAAATATGAACTTCAATGTGCTTAAAGCTGTTCAAAAGAAAACTATATTTACTTTTACACAACTGCGTACCCGTAGCAGCTCTTTTAGACGAGATGGAGGAAATCGTGGCACATGTTTGAAAAGTAGACTGAATTCAGAGAAAAACCAAATCAGTCCGCGTGATCGGTGCCGACTTCCTCTGTGCAGCGCTCTTAAGCAGAACATGGCGTTCTCATTTAGGCTTTGTCTCTGTTCTGCAATCGCTTTATAAAAGAGAAAGTGTGTATTTTATACTCTAAGCTTCAGAGTGTCTAAAGAACTGATCTAACAATAATAAAATAGTTACACATAATGCCAAAATTCTAAAGATATAATAAGTTTATTGTAGTGAAGAAAAAGTAAGATATTAACATATAAAATAAACAAACATATTAGGGAATAAGTGTGTTAGAAGATGAATGAATGAATAAATGAATAAAGCATATAATGTACAAGGGCCATTGTGTCAAACAAAACACGTTCACACATTTGTGCATCAAACTGGAATTTTGATAGAATAGAAGACCATGCTTAAATCTCCAGACATTTTTTTGCTTTATCACAAGACAAAACTGATTTCCATTTTTAAACGGTTTTCCATTTTAACAATATAGCGACATTTTATTCATGTTTCTGGATTTTAGAGGTTTCTAAATTTATTTTTGGCTATAAAGTACTTGTTAGCATTGTAGCTCCAGTGCAAAAGTAAATACTTGATTTCTTTCATTTATTCATTCTATTTACACATGGTGTTGGTTGCCTCACAACAAGGTTCCGGGTTCGATTCCCGGGTCAGGGATCTTTTTGTGCTGCGTTTGCATGTTTTCCCTGCGCTTGCGTGGGTTTCCTGCGGGTACTCCGGTTTCCTCCCACAGTCCAAAAACATGCAGATTAGGTTGATTGGTGATTCTAAACTGTTCATAGGAGTGAATGTGTGTGTGAGTGGTTGTTTGTCTGTGTGTTGCCCTGCGATGGACTGGCGACCTGTTCAGGATCAACCCTTGCCTCTCACCCTATGTGAGCCGGGATAGGCAACAGCAGAGGCCTGTGATCCCGAATTAGGGAAAAAGCGGGTAAGAAAATGAATGAATAAATATTTACATGAACATAGCTTCACATTGGCGACAATATTTTTACATTAGCATATTAAATAGCTTTCCAACACAGACTAATGACACCGCCTTACAGGAAATGTCTGTCCATACAGGTGCAAAACAACACAAATGCAAGTATTAATTTACACATATGACTCCTTGGCATGTAAGAGTTCTTCGAACACAGGCTGATTGCACCGGCGATTGTGTTTTCCAATCCTGGTGCAGCCTATTGATTCAGACATGGCTCTTTGCCTAAACAATTTCTGATGATTTTCAACTAAACTATTCTTCTGGAAGTTAAAGTTGTCCAAGATTTGACCAACAGGAGAATTGTCCAGGATGTAATCATTCATAGAGATAGGCCGAGATCTTTGACCCAGCTCTCTAGCATCATGGACAGTCATGGAACCATATTCTGGTGGTGATGGAGGAATTCCAGAAATGACAGCCTGTTGGTAAGATGGTGGACTGCCAGGGTTATGTCTGTCTACATGCTCAAACACTTCAATGGCAGAGTGTGGCCTTTGACGCCTTACCGGCTCATTTGGAACTTCTGCCTCATTCTGAGAGTCCTCCTGCAATGTTCCACAGGAAAAAGTGCCCTCTTTTTGTGTATCTGTTTTCTTGCTGCTCACCCTGTTTATGGAGAAACTGCCCAAGCTTTTGGTTCGCTTAAATGCAAATGTTCGCTTTGGATTTGTTTCCGTTTTGGATTTTACATTAAGAGGCATGTGTTTCTCAGGTTCTATTTTCCGTGGGCTGGATGGTGAGGCCAAAGGAGAGTTGGCAAACACTGAATTCTCTGAAATGTTTGAGTTTGTGCTTTCAAGAGAACCTGATGAGGAGAAGGAGAAGGTTTTGGTCTTAACTGGTACTTCAAGATTTAGACTGCCAGTTGTTTTTCTCAGCAAAGGTTGCAACAATGTCTTCTGTCCTTGTAGGAATGAGTCATCTGAATTTTGCTTCTTTATCCCCTGTCCTTCATACTCTTTAGTAGTAGAGCAATCATCGTGACTCCGTGCCAGAAATCGAAGGTCCTTTACAACGGCTGAGGAAAAAATCGTAGGCTCTGAGCTGCGCCGGTCAAAAGGTTTGGTAAAAGTCTCAAAAATGTTGTCTGATGAGTGGGAATGATTGACAGAACTCTGGATTTGAATGGAAGGACACATTTGCTGTGTGTATCCTGTTGCTTCTCCACTCTCTCCATCTGTGCTATCATATGCTGAATCATGCTGGTGTAAAAATATGTCATCTGTGTAAAATCAAACAAAAAACATCAGGATGTTTACACTGTTTTGAATAACAGTTTACTCATACATTCCAAATGAGACATGGAAGCTAATTCTTTAAATAAGTGAAATAAATGTTTGGTTCACTCATACAGTGAAATCATGAATGCAATTTGTATAAATCAGTAGTGGAATGTTGTCGGATATAACTGCACGCACTGTTTCTACGGCGCTCTGGACAAGAGCATCTGCTAAATGCTTTAACTGTAAATGTAAATATCAACATTTTATTAGAGTGATTTTCTGTACCTGAGGTTTGTTCCAGCTCTTCTTCCAGGTCTGCAATTAGAGTCAAGATTTTTTCTCCAAAGATCTCGCAACAGTTTTCAATCAGAAACTGGGTTAAGTTATTTACCTAAAATGCAAAATGACAGTTAAGGATTAGGATATAACTGTACATGCTTAGTAGTTGTAAAGAAGGGGGTCAGGGTGCTCTACAGTGTTGGGTTTCTAAGGGGTGCATATGTGTATGAGTCGTTTATTTAACGATTTGTTCAAAATTCATTCATCTGATTTTGGAGCATGAGCTATATAAAACTTAGGGTTAGGGGTTAGTGTTAGGGGCTAGTGTTAGAGGTTACGGTTATGACTCAAATGATTTGTGTATATATATATTATATATATATATATACACACATTTATTTCATGTACAGTATTTGGCAGACGCTCTTATCCAGAGCAATTACAACTGAGCAACTGAGGGTTAAGGGTCTTGCTCAAGGGCCCACAGTGGTGGAGCTGGGAATTGAACCCCAGTCTTTCTGCTATCAGTCCAACACTTTTACCACTAAGCCACTGAATTAGTCAACGATGTGCTGTGGTTTTGGTGTGTCTTTTCTAAGTTTTTTTTAACAGATGATGTAAAACAAAAGCAGTCTGCAATATTGCACAATAAAATAAAAGTGATCCGATTTTATTGCACTCACTTATTGAACTGTTTATTAAACACTGAACAGTTGTGATGTTGCTTAGCTAACAATTTTTTTTATATTTTATGGCGTGAGCCTCACCCTGGGCAGGTCGCCAGACCATTCTAACATACATGTTTTTGGACTGTTGGAGGAAACCGGAGTACCTAAAGGAAACCCACTCAAGCGCCGGGAGAACATGTAAACTCTGTCCAGTAAGACCCCTCGGCTTGGGAAACATTATTGATGGTGTATTTGTCTACATGTTGTAGGATCTAGACAAGTGGTTGTCTTGCTCCTAATAGGGAGATGTGGTACCGGGTTGGTGGTAGATCAATGATAAAATTTCTCGCCTGCTTTCCAGAAAATTGCAATTCTGATTTCTACAGTACTAAGCCCAGGCTTCTGAAGCCCTGAGCAATGGTCTCAACCACCATTCACCCAGTTAAACAATAAGATATAAAGTAAATCATCCTGGATAAGAATGTCTGCCAAATGCTGTAAATGTGATGCAGTTCCCATATAAAAATAACCAATTCATGTGTTTTTTGCACTTATTTCTGACATATGTAGCTTTAATAATTGATACAGATTTAATTGTTGTTTTACTAACGAGAAAATCCTTTTTCCTTTTTTTTTTCCTGTATTTGTTTTTTTACTAACACCACTCACAAACCTGAGCGAACACAAATATTTGCTTGGTAAAAACTAGAATGTTGTGGTTTGGTATGTACAGATAAACCACTCTCTGATCTTTTTGGAGTGTTATGAGTAATAGTTGACAGGTGTCTAACCTTCTCCACCGTGTTCCTGTCCAGCGGCTGGCTTCTGTGCTGTAAAAGAGTCGGTGCAATGCAAATAGCCAAGTTTTTGGGATCCATTTTGTTCTTCTCAGATTGCTGGATAATGTGGAACAGCAAACAGAGCAAATATTGCAGCAGGATGTAGTTGGTTTCAGGGAGTTTGGAAGCAATCCTAAACAGCAGGTTTAAAAAAAAAGAAAGAGGAAGAGCAGAAAATCAGTTCGGTGCATAAAAAAAAAGAAGAAAAAAAAACAGGCGCAAAAGCAGAAGTTGTGTCTTGTCAGTTTGACATTTTGACATTTAGTTGTTTCCTATTTAAAAGAGAAAAGTCCTTTGAAAACTCCGATTTCTATTCCTCTTTCTGTTTGGAACCAGTAAGTTTAGGTGCTTTTTGAAAAAAAAAAAAAAAGTACCTAGCTGTACCCATGCTTCACTTTATTTCTCATTCTATGCTCACCTTCTCATCTCAGCAAGTCTCTCCTCTTTTTTGTGTTTCTCCAACGATTCTATCCACTTAGAGTAGAGCTCGGCCACCAGCAGACTTCCTGGAAGCTCCCTCAGGAACATCTGCCAAAAAAGTGACATCAGTATTGACTAACAGTTTATTTTGCACAACTTATGAATGCGTCCCAGTATAATATAATAAGTGAATAAACAGTTAAAAACGCTTTGTATGATTTTACCTTTAATAATCCAACCAGTAGAGTGACCGGCAGCTCTTTTAAGTGCACCTCAACTCCGGAATTTAGTTGCTCACGGAGAGCGTTGAGATTTTTGCTGTTACATACTGTCCGGAAAACTCCCTCTGTATCAGGACCTTTCCTCCACAACAGTACAAGAAGCTCCTAAAGGGAAAAAATAAAGGTTAATATAAGCACAAATCCTATATTTCTATAGACAGTATGAACAACAAACAAAGTATTTTATTTGAAAGTATTAAACTGTGGTGTAGTTTTTATCATGAAATCTGCTTAGGATGGAAATACCAGTCTAACTGAATATTTCCTATTGACTGTCTCTAAGGTTTCAGAATGCTTTAATATAATCTCAGTTTACAATTTTTTTTCTTCCATTCGCTGCTCTCGCTAGGGGTCGCCACAGGGGATCACCCCTGTGATCCGTACATTCGACTTTGCTGGATGCCCTTCCTAACTCAACCCTCCCATTTATCCGGGCTTGGGGCCGGCACTAAGGATGCACTGGCTTGTGTAAACCTAATAGCTTTGCTCACCAATCCGCCCAATGTACATGTTTTTGGACTTACAATAAATCGATCTGAGAACAGACTGTATAGCATCTCATTGCTGTTTATTTCAAAGATGGGGATTTTTTTCTGGTCTTTAGTGTTGCCAGTTGTTAGTGTTGGTAACAATTTCGGGGGTGAAAACTGTTAGTAAATACTGTGGTGTTAATTATAAATATACAAATAATTGTTAATTATTTAATGGCTATAATATTAAAATAGATATACCGTTATTGGAAAATAAACAATTCTGAGTATATTATTGTACTAGTTGGTAAATATGGTAAAAAATTCAAAGAAAGACTACACCTCCTACATATTGATTATGGAGAAATATTACAAAAAAGAAAAAGAAAAAAACATACAGCAATAAGTTTGGGGATTTTAGTGTCTCCCTGGAGGGGCTGGTTGAACAGCTGGCTGGTCTTTTTTTCTTGCCTTGTGGGTAATCCTGTGTGTGTGTCTCTTCTCTTCAGCTTGGAGAACAAGCTCCTCTTTCCACCATCATGATCTGGGAAAGTCAAAAATAAATCAGCCCGTGTTTGTGAGTCAGAGTGAAAAGAGGGGGTTGGTAAGAATATCTATCAGACTGAAAAAAGGGCAACTTGTACTTAAGATCAAAAAAGGATAGCTTCAGCTATAAAGTCATGAAATCACTTGCTCTCTTTATCTCTCACTTCTTGTTTGTCTGATTCTTTCCCACTTAATGCCACCGGTTCACTCTGGAGGGCCCCTAACCGCTCTTGTGGTCACAAACCGCCCTTTTTAATTCGAGTTTCAACTCACCAATCACCAGCTCTGTCTTGCACTGCAGGGCGGAGGTGTTGCCGTTGCCATAGAGATCCTGGGAGAAAAAGCAACAAAGGAAGTATTTGTCAATATTAAGGACACATTGCAACTGTATACACACCCTTATAACCACACTGATGATGTGTTATGCTACAAGACATACCCACCACACCACCAGACATTTATTTTTTAATAAACAAACTTTTGTTAATATTAGATTAAAAAAGAAAAGAAAAGAATACTCACATTAACCTGCAGGTCAATGACATTGTCCTCCATTCCTCCTCCACTCAGACCTTTGTTCTGTAACACAACACATTCCCAGAATTACAACAAGGAACACTTATTAGGTAACCTTAAAGCCAACATTTAAGAACTAGGATGGAACTTAGATTGAGGTACACTTTTAGAGAAATCATTTCATCCCTTAATATGAATATTAGGGGAAAAAATGACAGGACAAAAGACAATAAAAGTTGACGTATAGTTACACATACTGTTGCGGAGCTGCTCAAGACCTTCATTTGGAGTAGGTGCAAATGTCCCTGTTATGAAAAGCAGTGTTGTTGGTGGTTTGATATCAACAATCTTTCGCAATTTTTTAACCGAGCAACACATTAAGTCATAATAGACAATCACACAAATACAGAATAAAAAACACGTCTTTGCTCTGAAACTCAAGACTTAATGACATTTTGTTGATGCGGTGACCTTTACCCTGACCTTTGGCATAAAATATTTTAATTGTGTGTAATGTAAGTTTGATTGACCACAAAAAGGTCTAAAATACTACAAATCAAAAGAAAACCAGATAAACGAATGTATGCATGTATGTATGAAGTAATTACCATCTATCTACTGACTAACTAGCATGTTTCCATAAGCATGATATTAGAATGGCAAAATTTATACTTCATAGCATAAAATACAGGACAGCTGGGTGGCATAGTGGTTATCACTGTAGCCCACCCGGGCTCGATTACTGAGCAAGGCCTCTTTCTGTGCGGAGTTTCTCTCCTGCCTTGGTTTCCTCCCACAGTCCAAAAACATAAACATTACGTTGATTGGCGATTCTAAATCATAGTGTGTCTGTGTGTGGTTTTTGGTTTGTTCATTTATGTGTGGACTGGATGTCCAGGGTGTACCACTGCCTTTCGCCCTGGGTGCTGGGATAGGTTCCAGCAGACCCTCATGCCCCAAAAGTAGGGAATAAGTGAGTGAATGAATGAATGAATAAATCATAAAATACCCCAAGAAGAGTAAAACTTGAACAGTAAACCATACATTAGTGTAAATATCAGAAATCTAATGAATTATTATTAATCTGGAGTTTAATAAAAGAAAGTCATAGTCAAATGTAATCCTATAAACAAAATGTGTTTTTTGACATATTACACATTTGGATGCTTACAGAATCTATAGATCTAATTTATATATAATTGTATATAATCTAAATAAGCTAAACAATAATATAATGAGAGAGAGAGGCACGTACCTGTAAATAGTATCCAACCAGCGTTCTTTAACTTCAGATAAACTGCAGGTAAAATAACAGCATGGTTTGAGTTACTGATCCACAGAGCTCATACATGTGACACTTGAACACAAATCGCACCCACTGATGGACGGGCTGCAAACACGCGTCCTCTTTTTAACAAGCGGAAACTTGTTAATACATGGGAACAGGAAACAACGTCATGGTAACACAGCCACTTCCTCTTTTCACTTTGTCACCATGTCGACAAGTGGAAAGTCTCCCTGTGTGATGTCCAAGCACCTGACTAGGTGTTTAAAGCTTAATATGGGATGGCAGGAAGGGTCTGTTTGTCTTGGTTTTTCATATGAATATGTACATACCTTTTATATTTTTGTAGGATAGACATATGCTCTGAATCCTGGCTGTTATAGCCACAGCAGTCTACGTGACATGTTACAGGAGGCGTGTGCACTGACAGACAGAACGAGTGAGACGTCTGTACACTTTGTGTACGTTTGTGGGTTTTTTTTAAGTTGCAATAGTAGGTCATGTGTTTGTGGATATATCATGTGCGAGATGTGCAATGGGTTGTAGGTCATAAATGAAAGTAAATTTCTTTGTTCATCAATTTAAAAAAACATTAAACTTAATATAGAACTCCAATCCAACAACAAAAAATTATCTTTGAGACCAGAGCCATAATTGACAAATATAGATTAAAAAAGATTATATTAAAAACTTAAACGTTTACCTATAGTAATCTTATAATTTTACATGTAAAGTGCTATTTCTATTTTCTGCCCTGTTCATGTTTACAAGAGGTGTGAGGTCCAGGTAAAAGGAACACCCTGGACGTGGCGCTGAATCATAAGAGAGTACAATCACACAAACACCCATTCATGCACTACAGACAATTTGGTCAATTGTAGAACTAAATAATTTACTTAGTAAATTTGAGAGAACATAGAAACTCAGGGTGGAGGTAGGAATCCAACTGCCAACTCAGGGGTTATGAGTTGATGAATGAATAAATCTGTTAAATGATAAATATAAACATATTGATATATTCATTCATTCATTCATTCATTATTCTCTAATTTATGGTCGCATATAGGGTGAGAGCAGTGGAACACCCTGGACAGGTCGGCAGTCCATTACAGGGCCACACACAAACAAACAACCACGCACACACTCATTCACTGTTATGGACAATCTAGATGTAATGTACCTAATGTACATGTTTCTGGATTGTGGGAAGAAACTGGAGTTCCTCGAGGAAACCCTCGCAAACGGAGGGAAAACATGCAAACTCCATACAGAAAGACCCCCGGCCCAGGAATCGACCCCAGGACCTTCTTGTTGTGAGGCGACCATGCTAACTACTTTGCCACTGTGCCACTCTATTGATACATTATTTTTTTTTATAAATTGTATTTTAGAAACCAAACAATAGTTCACAGAAAAAAGAATTACTGGGAAAACTTTACATTTGCAGTAGTACATTATTGGTGTCTACAAAAAGTCACCCAGTTTTTCCTACAGATGGCCGATTTCCCTTTATTAGTTTCTCTGAGACGTGAAAAAGTGAACATGTGAGCAGTGTAGACTGGAGGACTTGCATTACACAATGTAGATCTGGTGGTGCCGGAGGAAATTTAGTTTCCCATTTACTTCTCCTTTTTTAGTTACAGCTTTCATTTTATACTTTCACATTATTCAAAGGATATATGGTCAAATCTGGTCCGGTCTGATAAAATAGTTAAAATAACTACAAATGCGATACATTTTGATGAAATAATTGATTTAAGTTTTTATAAATTCTCTTTATAGTGTACACATGGCCGACAACTCTGTTAGATTTCAGAAAACGTATCGATCTTATTTACCACATGGCGATGTAAAACCTTAACGTTAGATAAGCAATCATTAAGCATTTTTAAACTAAAGTTTTTTTTTAATGCTACATTTCTCTGGGGTCAGACTCATCTTGACCCAGATGTGGTTTATAACAAGCTATGCATGTATGCTAATTAGCTAGAAAGAACATTTGTTGACGCTTCCTTATTATCAGTTAGTCACTTAGTTCTTCTCATTTGGAAAAAGGAAAAGCATTGGACTTGGACATCTTCAGTAAACTATCGAAAGCTCCTCTGGAAAAGATTCATAGGAACTGGTTTTTTTCTCATTATATTGAATATTCATGTATTAATATTTAGTAATCGATCATATTTGTCCTAAATCCTCCCTCCTCGTTTTTGTATGTTTGGTGAAAATCAATACAAATACAACATAGCAAGGAATAAATCGTCCCATGCAAGAATTTCCAGACTGAACAGCAGCCCAATGTTTATCCTGTTTCCTTCCACAGCACTGAGAGAATGTAAAATACGAAATGTACAACCTTTTAACACTTGTTTATTTGTAGCTTAATAAAATCTGCACCAAGACGTTTCTTTTCCAAGCTTCGGTTCTCATTGATTTTATCGGCTTTTACTCTCCAGTCAACAAAACATGCACAGTCAGTGAGAAAGATAGGACAAGACCCAAAGAATTAAAATATCACACTTAATTAATTAATTTAAATCACAAACATGGTCCCTAAGAGTGAATGTGTGAGTGAGTGGTTGTTAGTCTATGTGTGGACCTGAGATGGACTGGCGACTCTTCCAGGGTGTATATTCTAGATATTGTCATCTATAGAGAGTAAGCCTGATCCTGCATGAGAAAGCTCAGGTGAATACACCTCACTTAACAACTTTACCAAGGTTAATGTTGAACAATAGTGTTCTGCACAGAAACCCTGACCTCCATCCTATTGAACACTGAGTAAACTCAAACACTGCATGCTATGACTGATATGACTATGATTGTGGTGTAATCTTTATGGATTAAAAAAAACATTTTTAATTTGTTTTAAGTTGATTCATTTCACAGGTTCCTCAAAGTAAAATAATTAGTTCTGACATGGATTGGATGTCAAAATTAATATGTCTACATTTACTGTTACAGTTAAGCATTAAACAGATGCTCTTGTCCAGAGTGACGTACAAACAGTGCTTATAGTTAAAGCCTAGAACATTTCATTACTGATGGATACAATCACAAAAACAGTAACAAACACCTAAAACAGTTGTTTTTGCTTTTTCTTTTAAATGTGTATGTTTGTGTGTTCAGGGCAAGGTATTTAGAGAACAGGTTTGTCTCGAAGACAGACAGTGAGACGGCCAGTGCTGGTGGATTTCAAGGAGCGAGGTGCTATGCGTGGAGTGATTAGTGTTTGGAGGTAGGGTGGTGCAGGTGTTCTTGGCTTTGTAGGCAAGTATCAGTGTTTTGAACCTGATGAGTGCAGCTACTGGAAGCCAGTGGAGGATGCGCAGCAGTGGTGTGGTGTGAGAGAACTTTGGTAGGTTGAAAATGCAGCATTCTGCATCATCTGCAGCGGGCAGCTTGCACTCTGATAGACCAGCTAGAAACAAGATAACTAGAGAAAAAGCAACTGAAAGGCCTGAGTGGATATAAAAGGCTGTATCCTCCTGATGTTGTGGCGGACAAACCTGGAGGATTGTGTAACATTAGTAATATGGGATGAAAATGCTAAATTATTGTCTATAGTTACCCCAAGGTTGCAAGCAGTGGGTGAGGCAAAAATTGTTGAATAGTTCAAGGTGATTGACAGATCTTGACCTGGAGATGAGTCGGCCAAGATAAAGGGTAGCTTTGTTTTGCAAGAGTTAATTTTCAGCTGGTGGATTGCCATCCATAAAGATATGTCTGGCAGACAAGCAGAGATCCTTGCAGAAGCTGTGGTATCAGATGGGGGAAAGGAAATAATAAGTTACTGCTAACTAATGATTATAAACAAGTGCCTGCGTTTGTATTTGTGTCTCAGTCAGTTTTAATGTTGGCAGAGGTGCATTTATAAGACAGGTTTTCTAAATGACACTTAAAAACTTAGTTTTTAAGGATCTTTCCGTCCACTTCAGTTTATCAGGCAGGTCCTATTTCTTGATTGCAAACAGTTGTGGCAGTAATGGCCTGAGTGTGGCTGGAGAAATTTAACTCAGGTGTGATAAATCACAATTAAGCTATGTTTTAACAGGGGGCAAACATTTTCTCACACAGGGCCATGTAGTTTTGGATTTTGTTTTCCTTTAATAATAAAAACTGTTTTGTGTGTTTATTCATGTTATCTTTGACTAATATTTAAATTAGTTTGATCATCTGAAACATTAAAGTGTGACAAACGATTGGAAATCAGGAAGGGGGCCAACACTTTTTCACACCACTGTATATATTCTTTCTGTGTGGAGTATGCATGTTCTCCCAGTGTTTGTGTGTATTTTCTTTGGTTTCCTCTCCTACTCCAAAACCATTCATATACATGTACATATACATACACAGGTGAGTGTGTGGTTGTTTGTCTGTATGTGGCCCTGTGATGGACTGGCAACTTGTCCAGTGTTTAAACCCTGTTTATTTACCTAGTCTTCTCCTTTCGGCTGTTCTCGTTAGGGGTCGCCACAGCAGATTGCTTTTCTCCACGCTACCCTGTGCTCTGCATCTGGTTCTTTCACCCCAACTACCTGCATATCTTCCCTCAACATCCATAAACCTCCTCTTTGGTCTTCCTCTTTTCTTCACTTCTCTAACGCACTCTCCATTACTTTGCACTGTTGAGCCCAAGTACTTAAACTCTTCCACCTTC
>JAOTRA010000006.1:10457203-10478879 GCA_026260255.1 Pseudolaguvia tuberculata | reverse complement strand
GCGAGGAGAACATGCAAACTCCGCACAGAAAGATCCCGGCCGGGATTCGAACCAAGGAGCTTCTTGTTGTGAGGCGACTGTGCTATCCACTACGCCACCGCGCCGCCCTTATATATTAGTTCATATACCTTATTTAGATGATGCTATTCTGCTCTATAACTTATTAATAAATTATTATAATAATGTCATAAAGGACTTATCAGCATTGTTACATGTCCTATATAAAGGTAGAAAATATATGGAAATATTTTCAAATCATATTGCTTATAAGTGCAGCATTATAATCAGACAGATATGACCGTAATAGTGCTGAACTGAATATGTGAATCTTATTGACTTTTTGTTTGTACTAAAATGTTTATTATTGCTTTAGAATTGTTGGCTGTGTGATGTGATATTAGAAAGAATTTCATACATCTCCATCAGTGTGCTCTGCTAAATATAGGCTAGAATTCCTTTCAGCTGAAACCTTTAACCTCTACAATATCTCACTTCCTACTTTTATGCTGTATTTATTATTGTCTGGTATGAAATTCTGATGTTATGATAACCTTAAGGAGAAACAACATAATATCACAATATCTAAGCAATAGCTAAGTAATTAGCCATGTTATCTGCCTTGGTAGCAATTTAATTCAACAGTGCTAAACAAGCTTAAGCCTCATAGATCTTTGTAAATAATGATTTAATGATGGCGTTACCTCAAACGTATTGCTTCATTTAGAAGTGATCTTTTTTTATACATGTTTTGTCCTTCTGCTGAGCCTGAAAAATTAAGTTGTGGGGTCTGGGGGCTCTTTCACTTTTTACAACCATCCTACACACAGGTGACACTGACTTCTCGCACCAACCAGAGGAAGAGGGAACATGTGACTCGTTCTCTTGTTTGTTGCACGCAACCAAAAGACTTGAGCATTGAATTTTAGACTTTTTACACTGCAGAATACATTGAAACTGATAATCAACACATGCTTACTATATATACACTTATTTCTTTAGAGAACTCAACATACAAGCATATTTTCATGTTGAGTCTATAATATTAAGCATAATATTAATATTAAGCATTATGTTGATTGTGGGAAAGTTGATAAGCTTTAACCTCATTTTCTGTTTGCTCCCACAGCTGGCTCTGTCTCCATCTCCCCGTGCACCCAACGAGCCAATCCCAGTGCAGAACACCCAGCAGCTCACGCTAAAAGTTGAGGGAGTCATTCAGCACGGCTCCACTCCCGGCCTCTTCCGCAAAATCCGCTCTGTCTGTCTGAACGCCAGCTCCACACTGCAGTCCAAACCTTCTCCTGATTTCAAGGTGGGCTTAAAGACTAAATTATGATCCAAAGCATGCATTACTGCATCCAATGAAGTGTTGTTTAAAAGGATGACTGAATAGAGATAAAGAGATCCTAATGAAAGTCGATTTATTTTTCATCAGGATAAATGTTTTTATCCAAATCTATTTATACTAAATTATTTGTAACCTGTGCGCATTTTTTGTTTTAACCCCCTGTGTATTTTAAAGCCAGTCAGAGCTACAGCAGAAGTGGCTTAAAACACTTGTGTTAAGCAAGTCTTCCAACATGAAATCCTTTTGGTTACAACTTGTTACAAATTGTTTTTCAGCAATATTTTAGGATGTTATACATTGTAACTTGCCAGCTATTCGTCTTATTTACTAATAACTGCAGTTAAGGTGCAGTTCCAAAAGAAAGTAAAAGGGATGTGTTATAAAACCTCAAGCCTTGAGCTTAATAGAAACATTTGCAACAGACAATCATAAAATGCTTTTACACTCCTATAAGGATCATGTTTCATGCATAGAACTGTGGTAATCCAGCAGAGTTTTAAAGAAGTCACTCCGCTAGAAACGGTAACAGCAAATATGTTTCTCCTCCACTGTCACGCTGCTGAGTGTTAGAATCTGTAATACAACATATATACATACACATTAATGAGAACATCTGGACACCAGGACTTACATGCAGTCAGCGTTACCGCTTTCTCTAGCAGTAAATAAATGATTCTGCTGACTCATTGCTCTGTGATGAAGAAAAACATCACATCATGGAGGAGGATTCTTGGGCCCTTATCTGTGGCACAGATGAGCTACAATGGTGTAAGCAGGAAATGCTACATTTTCCCAGGCTGAAACAAGGGCACACCTTGAAGAGCAATCGGTTTTTGTCAATCTTTAAATATTTGCAGAAGCAAAATACTGAACAATCATTCTGTCTTTGTCCATTGTGTTTATTTAGTTGTTGTGCTGTTTTTACATTTATAGCATTTGGCAGATGCTCTTATCCAGAGTGAATTACAACTGAGCAATTAAGAGCCTTGCTCAAGGGCCCATAGTGGTGGAACTGGGAGTTGAAGCCAAATATTGGATAAAAGAACATATCAGTTTGTTAAAAACATTTAATATAGCCAAATAAATCTGAATTGAAGACCTGCAATGTGAATGTGGCATGACTGACATCTCTATTACGGCTTCGTTGTACAGTATGTTTTCAGCATCAACAACACAATATGTGTATATCGGCGATAGTAATGCTTTTTGGATTTATGGATTAATGTAATAGTTTAATAATCAAATGAAAATTTGGCATTTGCACTTTATTTTAAGGTCTGAATATGTAGTGTGTAATGGGGAAGTAGTGGCTTGGAAGTTAACGTGTTGGACTAATTCCAGAAAGTCCGGGGTTCGAGTCCCGGCACCACTAACTACCTCTTAGCAAGGCCCTTAATGAGCCCCCAATGGCTCAATTGTAAGTCGCTCTGGATAAGGATGTCTGCCAAATGCTTTAATTGTAAACATTTCAAGCAAGTTTAAAGTTTTCAGGTGCTAGAAACAAAAACTTTAGCATCTTTAATAGAAATAAATTGCAGACTTTATAGTTTTATATCACCTGAAAAACTAAACCCAGTTTATTTCATCTACATCTTTTTTTATTCTCTGTGTCTATTATTATAATAACATTCAAAAATAATGAATTGTTTAAAAATTAAGCTATTCAAGCCATTTGGTGAAATCTTTTCATATTGCAGTATGTGTGGTAGAAAAACGAAATATTGCAATGGCTGTTTATTCCAGTATCTGGCAGAACATTTACCAACAACTTGAACAACAAGATACTGGGGTACAGGGTTTTTTGTACTTTATTCAACGTTTACAAGAAAATGTATAGTTTTTATTGGAAAGTTATCTGTACCTTTTTATAAATGAATTATAGTTTCTGTTTTGTATGATGAAGATGTATTGTATTTTGCACAGTTTGATTGCTGTAACTACTTGAACTTTTTCCCTTTAGATGCCTCTCGAATCCAAGGCCAATGAGATCGAGCAGCGGGTGGAACCTCACAATGACTACTTCAGCACTCAGTTCCTGCTAAACTTCTCTGTACCTGGAAACCACAGTGTGACAGTAGAGGCGTGTGTGGTGGATGAAAGTGGGGTACAGTGGAAAACCGGACCGAAGAGTACCGTAAGCATTAAATCCATGGAGGATCCGTTCTCACAGCAGCTCCGCCATCAGCAGGCTGGAGCTCAGGCAGCTCAACGCAACGTCACTGCCCGTTTTCAGTAGCGTCTCTCTATCAGGTCCCTCTCCAGAAGACATTATTGCCTCAAGTTTATTAACCTTATTAGAATTAGCCCATTAATGTAAGCTTTTGATTGCGCTTGTAGACAATGAATCAGCCTCTTTCTCACCAGAATTCAGCAAATGCTCAGATAGAATCTGTTTACACTCTAGTTTATCCTTATTACACAGCATTTATCATTCTGCAAAGCTGAAGCTGTAGATGAAAAAGGAAATGAGCTCTCAGATGAGAACTGATCTAATTTACCAACCAACTCAAGGGAAAAAAAACCCTGTCTCCACATAATAATAAATAAAACATTTTTTAATGAAATAAACCTTTTTTAATGTTACAAAGTGCAAATGTAATATGTTGCAATTAATAAAACAATATTTAAATTGAAAACAGATTATGGTTTTGTGTAAAACAGTTGAGCTAAAATTACATTTACATTTAAAGCATTAGGTAGATAAGAGTAACGTTTATGTTATCTTAAGTAATTTGGGGTTAAGGGTAACGCCCAGAGGTGGTGCTGGGAATTGCACCCCAATCTCTTCCAATTAGCAATTTAACGCATTTAACCACTGCACTACCACTCCTACCCAAAATATGTAGAGACAGTATAATAACAGAAGTAAAAGTAAGAAAATCTCACTGAGATTATTACTTTGTTTTATGCTACATTTATACATGTAAATTAACTAGAAGATAGACCATCTGTCTCCTTTCTGCTTTATATGTGCAAACACTGCAAAACAAAATAGAGCCAAGTTGCATCATGTCTAAATTATGCAATTTCTAATTATTTTCTATCTGCTGCTGCAATTCTACAGTCCATTTAAAGAGCTGAGGATAAGATCTGTACAATATGTTCTGTTGTAGCTATTGGGGCTCTTTTATTTTTATGCTGACTGTAACAAGCCAGCTGTCGGGTCTTTGACCAGCTGTTGGGTCACCGTGCTGTGGGTGTGGTAGACTAATGATCGTGTGTCATGTTAATCCCAATTCTGTCATGTATAACTTATTGCTTTGTACATGAGAACGTAAAAGATTGCTGTGCTGTTTGTCTTTTCTATCTGAAAACACCTCAGCCGCCACTTTTTGTGTCTATTTCAAGCATGGCAACTGTTCCACAGTCTGTTGCATAAACATAAGGCTGTATACGGACGAGCGTTGGGGAATACACCCTCTGATGAAACTACAGCGACACTCAACCTGCTTTCACTGCCTGTTTGTTGGCATCATCCTGTGTAAGGGACAATGTGGATTTGGATGCAGTAACAGACTGGCTGACATGGCAAACACAACCGGACGGCTTTTTGATCCATGTGTCAAACAAGCATTAATGACTAATTCTTTTTTTAGTATTATTTATTGTTGTCTAGATTTATTTTAATACAGTATCACATACACTCATGATCTTTGAGCTGTTTCTGTTATATAAGACTACAAATCGATTCTGATGTAATCTTTTCTATCTTTTATTATCTTTAGAGACTACACTAGTCTCAGTGGCTGATGCTGTTTATTAGGTCACTAAATCAGACATGATTTCCTGTTTGCTCACAATGACCAGATAGCACCCTGCTAAACAAGTCAGGTGCCAACCAGACTCAGACACACACACTTTTACAGATTTTTTTTATTGCTTGTGTAGTAACATTTAGAAAAATTATCTGCTGAACCCCTCAAAGTCAGCAACGCCTTTTACTCCAGGAACCAGGGTGTCAGTCATGAGAAAGATTATTTCTTGCACAAAAGTTTCATATCCTTTGTTTAATAGTTCTCATTGTAGCTTTTACTAAAAGTTTGTTATTCGCAGTTGTGTCATTATGGTGCTGCTGTCTGTTAATAGGCAGCCTAAGGGTTTTTTATAGGATATTCATTATTTTTTACTGACTTCCTTTTAAAGAACTATGGTTTTG
Organism: Pseudolaguvia tuberculata; assembly: GCA_026260255.1. Lineage (NCBI taxonomy): Eukaryota > Metazoa > Chordata > Actinopteri > Siluriformes > Sisoridae > Pseudolaguvia > Pseudolaguvia tuberculata. Next base: position 10,473,375 of record JAOTRA010000006.1, on the reverse strand, counting down.
AAACACATCACTTTTATTAACATTGCTGCGGTTGTGATAAAGAATGAGCTTTAGGACACGATTGTATAGAATGTTCCTAGAATGATCCCCAAGAACAAGGTTATGGAAACTCTATGGATTTGTTACTGTGTCATGCGAATTGTCATGTCATACACTTGTGTTTCCTGCCAAATGTTTTTGCTTATTTTATTCAATCTGAACAAAGACCAGGTTATATTGGAAAACTAAATTACAATAAATGATTTAGGAATAATTCTGATCATATGTCCAATGTATATCCTCAGTTGGCCATTTGGCGGCGGTAGATCGGTGCGCGTTGCTTTGGCAACTCGCATAATGCAAAAAGAAAACGAAGAAGAAGAAAGCGGAGAAAGAGTCGCACGAAGAAGAAAACGAAGACCGTTGCGTTTTTTTTTCATTCGACGCACCTCTATCTGCACAAGTCTCCACTTTTCCGTTAATTAAACTGATAACGAACCATTGTTATACCTAATTCTTCTTGTTTTACGTCATGTTTCTTCTCAGAAGCCAGAAATAACGGAATTGTACATCTCCATTTTTTTTGCTCGACCTCCCAGGTTTTTTTTTTCTTGTGGGATTTGACATCATCCAGCGGTACCACCATCATCACAATCTTCATCAAGTTGGAGGCCAGAAAGGAGATTAATTCATCGGTTCATTTCGTGCTTAACTCGCACTTGGATGCATTATCCAAATTATTATCACAGCGCTATTGATTAATCGATGCTTTGATCATTCGATCTATCGATTGACTGAAGCAGATGCGGCGGGAAGGGATCGTCCACACCGGCGTGGTTGACATGGCAACGAATTCTTTGGTATCCCGGATTATTTAGATGTATAAAATCAGGTCTCTAATCTCCATGTGACTTTGCATTAGTGTATAGTTTAGCCCAGCTCTCTTCAGCTGGCTTATTTCTCCTTTCATCGTCCGGCATTTGCACCCACTGTGAGTACTGAAGCTATTTCCACATGCATTTTATTCATTAAATTGAATTCATTAAATACATTTATTACATAATAAACAGCAGTTGGGTGGATAGATCTCTCCTTCTCGCCGTTCTTATTTATTTGGTGTGACCTCTACGGGTTTATTTTTGTTGTGGGGTTTTGAATGGCAGATGATCCTCCTCTAATCATCTTGAATCACTATAGATTCCCTCCCATCATTCTTTAGATTTATTTTACAGTCCCACCTCAGGCTACCAGTTTCATTTTAGTATTAGTGACCTTGTACTAGTCTGTGTTGCTGCTTATCGAAGAAAACCCGTGAGCCCGACTGAAGCCTCGTGCTTTAATAGGAAACGAGCAGGCACACGGTGGGGCTTTTTGTCTGCTTCATCCCGTTACTCGGTATTAATTATAACTTAATGTTCGGTTCTTGCTGTGATTACACATCTACACACCTCTTAACCCATGTGTGAATGATGCTACTTAACCAGCCGCACGCCATTGGCGAGTTTGGGGAATTTCATGCTAACAGGTTAGCCGTTCGCTGTTTGGGGTTTTGTTGTTGTTGTTGTTGCTGTAATCAGGATATAGTTCGGTGGCTTTAAAAGGATAAACATTTCATCTGATTTCTTTCCTCAAACACTCGTTCGTTTGTTTTTGAGAGGAAACACAATGATGTCGGATATTGTTTGTACTACACAGGGAGAAAGAGTTTATGCTAGACTGAAACTTGGGAAGTTTCTCCTGTTTGTGAAAGGCGAGATGATGATCAACTAATGTTCGGGTCAAATCTCGCCGCTGTACAGTGAAATATTTGTATATATCCATATATATCCAGTGGTGTGAAAAAGTGTTGGCCCCCTTCCTGATTTCTAATCTTTTTTTTGCATGTTTGTCACACTTTAATGTTTCAGATCATCAAACAAATGTAAATATTCGTTAAAGATTTGAATAAGCACAAAACAGTTTTTAAATGAAACAAAATCCAAAACTACATGGCCCTGTGTGAGAAAGTGTTTGCCCCCCTGTTAAAACATAACTGTGGTTTATCACGGCCTGAGTTCAATTTCTCTAGCCACGCTCAGGCCTGATTACTGCCACACCTGTTTGCAATCAAGAAATCACTTCAATAGGATCTGGCTAACAAAGTGAAGTAGACCAAAAGATCCTCAAAAGCTAGACATCATACCGAGATCCAAAGACATTCAGAAACAAATGAGAAAGAAAGTAATTGAGATCTATCAGACTGAAAAAGGTTGTAAAGCCATTTCTAAAGCTTTGGGACTAAAGCAAACCACAGCGAGAGCCATTATCCACAAATGGCCAAAACATGGAACAGTGGAGAACCTTCCCAGGAGTGGCCGGCCGACCAAAATTACACCAAGAGCGCAACGGCAACTTATCCAAAAGGTCACAAAAGATCCAACAACAACATCAGGCCTCACTTGCCTCAGTTAAGGTCAATGTTCATGACTCCACCATAAGAAAGAGGAAAAAATAGGCAAAAATGGTCTCCAGAGTTCCAAGACGAAAACCGCTGTTGAGTAATAAGAACATCAAGGCTCGTCTCAGTTTTACCAGATAACATCTTGATGATCCCCAAGACTTTTGGGAAAATACTCTGTGGACTGACGAGACAAAAGTTTAACTTTTTAGAAGGTGTGTGTTGCGTTATATCTGGCGTTAAAGTGACACCGCATTTCAGAAAAAGAACATCATACCAACAGTAAAATATGGTGGTGGTAATGGTGGTGGTGTGATGGTCTGGGACTGTTTTACTGCTTCAGGACCTGGAAGACTTGCTGTGATAAATGGAACCATGAATTCTGCTGTCTACCGAAACATCCTGAAGCAGAATGTCCAGCCATCTGTTCGTTATTTCAAGCTGAAGTGAACTTGGGTTCTGCAGCAGGACAATGACCCAAAAGACACCAACAAGTCCAACTCTGAATGGCTGAAGAAAAATAAAATAAAGACTTTGGAGTGGCCTAGTCAAAATCTTGACCTGAATCCTATTGAGATGCTGTGACATGACCTTAAAAAGGCGGTTTATGCTCGAAAACCCTCCAATGTGGCTGAATTACAATAATTCTGTAGAGATGAGTGGAGCAAAATTCCTCCACAGCGCTGTAACAGACTCATTGCAAGTTATCGCAAACGCTTGATTGCAGTAGTTGCTGCTAAGGGTGGCCCAACCAGTTATTAGGTTAAGAGGGCAAACACTTTGTCACGCAAGACCATGTAGTTTTGGATTTTGTTTTCACTTAATAACAATAACCTTCATTTAAAAACTGTTTACTCTTGTTATCTTTGACGAATATTTAAATTTATTTGTTTGATCTGAAACATTAAAGTGTGACAAACATGCAAAAAAGAAATCAGGAAGGGGGCCACCAGTGTATGTGTATGTATGTATGTATGTATGTATATATATATATATATATATATATATATGAGAGAGAGAGAGAGAGTCGGAGGTTTGTTTTTTGAAGGACGGGGGTGTTTGTTGCTAGAATGTTGCATGTAGGAGGTATTTTGTGGTGGTGTGGTATGTGTTATGGGAGACTCGCTGAGAGATATGTGGTATTTGTGATTAGGGCAGTTGGTCGTGTAGTGTGAGAGTTGTATGTGGTTTGGGGTAGTTTGGTTCGGGTATTGTGGTGGTTGATGTGTTGAGGGCCTGAGCCTTTAATTGCTCAGTAGTATGAAGGAGATGAATGAAAGTAGGTTGGATAAGGTTATCTACCAAGTGCTGTCAATCTTGGGGGGTATGTGTGGTTGGGGGTAGTGGTTCTGTAGTGTTGGGGTAGATGTGGTTGGGGGTAGTGGTTCTGTAGTGTTGGGGTATGTGTGGTTAGGGGTAGTGGTACTGTAGTGTTGGGGGAGGTGTGGTTAAGTGTAGTGGTTCTGTCGTTGGGGGATGTGTGGTTGGGGGTAGTGGTTCTGTCGTGTTGGGGGATGTGTGGTTGGGGGTAGTGGTTCTGTCGTGTTGGGGTATGTGGGGTTGTGGGTAGGGGTTCTGTAGTGTTACAGTATGTGGTTGGAGGTAGTGTTGTGGGTAGGGGTTCTGTAGTGTTAGGGTATGTGGGGTTGGGGTAGTGTTAGGGTATGTGTGGTTTGAGGTAGTGGTTATGTAGTGTTAGGGTATGTGTGGTTGGAGGTAGTGGTTATGGGGTGTTAGGGTATGTGTGGTTGGCAGTAGTGTTGTGGGTAGTGGTTCTGTAGTGTTAGGGTATGTGTGGTTTGAGGTAGTGGTTATGTAGTGTTAGGGTATGTGTGGTTGGAGGTAGTGGTTATGGGGTGTTAGGGTATGTGTGGTTGGCAGTAGTGTTGTGGGTAGTGGTTCTGTAGTGTTAGGGTATGTGTGGTTGGAGGTAGTGGTTCTGTAGTGTTAGGGTATGTGGGGTTGTGGGTAGGGGTTCTGTAGTGTTAGGGTACGTGGGGTTGGAGGTAGTGGTTATGTAGTGTTATGGTACATGTGGTTGGAGGTAGTGGTTCTGTAGTGTTAGGGTATGTGGGGTTGTGGGTAGGGGTTCTGTAGTGTTAGGGTACATGTGGTTGGAGGTAGTGGTTATGTAGTGTTAGTGTACATGTGGTTATGTAGTGTTAGGGTATGTGGGGTTGGGGTAGTGGTTCTGTAGTGTTGTGGGTATGTAGATGGTTTGTATGTGTGATAGTGTAGTGTGGGGGGTGTAATTAAGACATGATTGTACTCACAATTGTCCCTGTTCCCTTGAGATCATTGAGATGATCCTTCTGTGTAGTTCTGGGCTGCTTCCTCACTGTTCTTGAGATCATTGACCCTCCACGAGGTGAGATCCTGCTTGATACCCCCGGCTGACTGGGACTGACAGTTTTGTTTTCACCCTCTCGTAAACCTGCTGGTCCTGATGCCCATTCCAGCTTTATGAAGGTCTTCGGTCTGGTCCCTCCTAGACAGTGCTTTGGTCTTAATCGTGGTGGAGAGTTTAGAATCTGATTAATTGTTTCAGTGGACAGAAATTCTTTTATGCAGAGTTGATGAGCTGCGATTAGGAGCAGTTCCTTTACCAGTGTCCCTTTAAGAGAGTGCACCTAATCACAGCTTGTTACCTGTAGAAGAGAAACCTGGCTGCCAAAAGTCTGGCTGATTTAATTTGGGGGATCAAATACTTAGTTCCCTCATTAAAATGCTCCCAGTGTTCGAATAAACCTAGCACTAAATTATAGACTGAACATTTCTTTGTCAGTGGGCAGATGTACCAAATCAGCAGGGAATCTACCCCGGAGACTCACCCTTGTGGGTTGCTGCTTAGAGGGTGAATTTGAAAGATGAATCTTGGCAGTCGAGGCTTTAAGGATGTCACCTTGGAGAATGATTATCATATGAGTGTTATCTGTCAAGTGAAGCTCAGGGCATGTGTCTTTAGGGTTAATACAAGGCTTGTGCTGGGATTCAGGTTAGAGATTCTGTCTAAAATAAATAACCTACCACAATCTTCCAGTGGAGTTAGTTGACATAGGAGTCAGATGGAGTTAGGTGGTTAAACCTCCATTTTTAAATAAACTGCGTAACTTTTTAATGATTTGCTGTGTGTCTTCTCCCTAACAGGAGAAACCTATTTACATCGGTGCCAAGAAAATGCTCCCTAATGCAATAAAGCTACTTGAGGTCCTTTGTGTCCCTTTTGTATTCAACGGTTCACTTTAACTTTAATAAAACTCTCCAATTATTGTGCTTGAACATTGTCAGTAGGAACTGTCTGTATGCTGGCTGGGTTGCCCAGCTTTTACAATAACATTGTTAGGATAAGAAAGAAGGAAAAAAAGTTTCTCTTCCGGAAATCTCTTCACTTTAGATTTTTATATTGGTTTATTTTTCTTCTTTTATTCGAATGATTTTACCGTTGCACAGAGCTCAGCTAGTGACCCCAAACTAACTAGTTCCTCCTCCATTATGTTACATAGCCAACGACTCAGTGATTCGACGTTCTTGACTCATAGGTTAATAATTAAATGGCTGTAACTGATAGGAGCATGGGGTTGTGTACTTCCCTGTGATTTGTCTTTATTGTGCACTGAGAGCACGTCCAGAGGAGGAGTACTGTAGGTGAGATGTTCAGATTAACTCGGCACACTAGTTCAGTTTTTGTGTAAATGTATATAGTTTGCATGCTATATAATTAAATCATAACCCCGGTATACATGTTATTCTTTAACGGTTCATCATGCCACCAATTTTTTGCTCTACATTTTAATCCTCACTTGCAACTTTGTAATATACATTCGGCTATGAATATTGTATTGCTCTGTATTTCTAATATACATTGTAAACCATTAGACTATCAATAGTTGAATGCAGTTGCAGTGTCGCTACAGAAGGCTGTATAGATCAGCAATTATCTGAAACGTTTATGCTCGGCACATATTTTTAAAAACATGTTATGTTATGGATGTCTATGAAGGTGTATATATAATATATATAAAAATATATTCTGCCCCATTGATTACACCCCGCAAGACTATTAAACCTGTATTTGCTCTGGTGGTCTTACACCAGAGATGGACTAGACTGGGCATGATGTGCCCTCATCCTGTCTGTGCACTGTTTAATCCTCATCACTAACAACAAACTAAAATGAAATACAGTGCCAACCATTACATATACTTGTATGCAAAGGCTGCTGGGAATTGATTATATTTGTAAGTCTTTAGTCGCTTATGGAGTTTGCATTATGCAGTAACATTAGTTTTTATTGCTAGGGTGTGTTTCCTCAATGCCTAAGGAGAGTAAGGTCCAAATGCCAATATTGGCTACCGAGAACCTTCCATTCCTTAACTACTGGATCGTGTGACGTGATTGAATTTGACTGATTTTGCTTCATTTAGAATTTCTCGTAGGCCATGTTAATTTGCTAATGATTTATTTATAGTAGAAATCTGTTTTTCACTTACAGGCTTTAGCAGAAGCTCTTGTCCAGAGCGATGTATACAGTGTGTGTCAGGTGCTTTACTCACACATTGCATATTTGTGTGTCCTTATAGTACCTTCTTTTACAATTATTGGTAAACATTTTAACTACATGCATCATCTTAATCAAACAGGAAATCTAATCTCTGCGTCTTTTTTGTAAATAATTTGTCAAGTAGAGTTTATAAATGTACATTTAAAATATAGAAAACAATTTTTAATGTGGCTTTTTTATTATTTTAATATTGTATTATGCACTAGTTTTACCCTTACTGTCTGATTAATAAATAGGACATTATTACAAATTGTAGAATTATAAAAGTTCACTTACATTTGTCTAGAATTAGTGACCCCAGGCAGCCATCTGTAAACGTAGGGGAAATAGATGCTTTCCAACACATGGAGCCAAGCCAGTATAAATTAAGCAAATTTGATAGTATTATTCATTACCAGAGGCTCTGTACCGAACAGATAGCAAGTTAAAAGCCAAGCGGAGGCCTACAGTTTTCTGTGTTTGTTTAAGATAGCTTGGCATAAATCTGTTCAAGACTAATAGCGTGTGCAAGATCATTGCTAGTTTATCTATTGTGCTGATAAATAAATCCATTCTTTGTTACATTTGTCTTTGAATTTATTTATAACTATTTTGAGCAACAAAGGAAAATACATTTACAGTTACATTTGGCAGGTGCTCTTATCCAGAGCGACTTACATTTAGTCTCTTTTTGACAACTGAGCAATTGTGGGTTAAGGGCCTTTCACCAGGGCCCCCAGTGGTTGCTTGGTGGAGGTGGGTTTCAAACCCCTTTCTGGTATTAGTACGACACCTTAACCACTAGGTTACCACTTCCCACGTGACAGCAAATATATTGACACAGTTAACGATTGTGACCTTTTCTTCACTGTGGTGTAGCAATAGTCAAACTTCCGGTATCGATACAGCCATTTTAAACTGTCTTAAGTTTAATAAAAGCCTATTGGAAGATTATGGTTTGAATCCCACCACAACCAAACTGTCACTACCGCGGTGCCTGAGCAAGGCCCTCAACCCCAATCGCTCAGTTGTATAAAAGAGATGAAGGTATATTGCTCTGGATATGGGCATCAGCTACAATGCTGTAAATGTAAATTAACATTGATATTTCATTAAAACACCTCCATTTGTGTTGAACTGCTTCCTCCTCCTCTCCAGTAGTTGGCGCTGACACGTGGTGGTGTTTTGTATCTTTAGCTAATTGTATTACATTGTTTTATGTTGATTTATTTTGAAAAGTACTGTGTATATCACAGTATCTGTTGTATTGCAACCTATTTGTATCAGGATCTGTGCTCTTTCGTTTATTGTAAGCTGCTAGCCAATACACAGTCCTAATAGTTACAGACATTGCGTCACACTGCTACTACCTGCCAAATATTCAGTACCTAAAGGAAAATGTACCAATATTTTTTAACACTTCTTAATTATTATTGCAGTGAATTGTGTAAGCATTGGCTCAGGCTTTCTTATGTATGCATTCAGCACATCCTTGTCTCACACCTGCTTTTTGTGTGTGTGTGTGTTGTGCAGTGTGCTTGTAGCAGAATGGCCCCGCTGGTTGAAGAGCTACGCAGACTTGGCTGGATTCTTACCCTAGCACTGCTGCGCTTCACCTTCATGTTCATTAACAACTGCGTGGCGATTCCATCCTACTGCTTGTACTTGATCTTCTTACAGCCGCTGAGGATGTTGCACAGCTCTGTTTTCTGGCACATCGAGGGCGTGATGTACAGGTGGCTGCTAGCCATGGTGGCATCGTGGGGATGGTGTGCAGGATATACAGGTAATAACGTTTAACTCTTGGCTTTTTGGATTTTAAATCAGAATATCTTATATTTCTAGGTAAAACAATGTTTGAAATACACGATACTTTGACTAACAAGTTTTCTCAGTTCTTTTTGTTGTTCTAGTTTCTAGCCAGACTTGTAGTCTATTCAGTGACTGAGGAGTCACTGTACCTATCATGTTTATATGATGGACAAACTTTCCTGTTGGCAATTGATCAGCTTGAACAATATTAACCATTAGCTACTGGAGAAGACAAAAATAAATATTAGCACGGTAGCAACATGCATGGCATGACCACCTGAAGCTGGTCATAGTGAACTGGGAGCATAGGTTACACGTGGGTTAATTGGCATAGATTAGACAGATTATCGACTGTCACATAAACCGATGGGTTCTGTCAGAAATGCTAGTGCTCATGTCTGTAATGCTGTTCTCACTAAAAGTGTTATAAGCTATTTATTACACATAATATACTATGAGCATTCGTTAGATAGAACACTGGATTATCTATCAAAAATGACTAACTGCTATGTAGAGAAATGGTTTCTCTCGTTTCTTGCCCAAGGATCCAAGAGTGGCGGTCTTTCTTGGCGGTGGTGGCGCTTGAACCCAGGTCTCCATTTCTGTTCAGACAATCTTGTTGCTGCGTTAGGGATGTTAAGAAAATTGAGAGGGGTGGGAATACAGTATTATGCAGTATCACTTTATTCTTTTAGATACCTTTGATACCGAACAAATGCAAGTTCCGTGTGGTTAGGGCTTTTCTCATCAGCTTTCAGTGCATTATTAAGCAGGAGACACTGACAGCATGTTTCAGAGATATATACTTCAGAATATAACTGTATTAACTCTGTACATAGTTCATTCATAGGTTTATAGAATATATTATTACCATATATATTATTATATCTACAATTAATTAAGTGCTTCATTGGTTTGTTGCATGAAGATTTTGAATTCTCTTTGAATTCTTTCTCACTTTTAAAGCATGACACTAATAAATGTGTTCTCGATGTTAATGCAGGTCCTACACATTCATTTGTTTATGCTTAAAGTAACATGCTGGAATGATTTTGAGAGCATCTGATTATTTGCCAGGCTATTGAGGAAGGGCACGTTAACCCTGCTTGCTAAGTGCTCTTCCTATTTGTATATATTTATAGTATATAGAGAGTAAACACAGCATTCCTGTTGGAGACATTGCCCCAGTTGGTGTTAATGATTGTGGTAGAGAGCAACTGTCTAGTACGTCCCTCCACATTCTGACTTCAGTGTGGGTGTGATTGATGCATCATTTATATATTCTATTCTGTGGATGTGGGTGGGATCATACTGTTAGACACCACTAATATGGAAAATGTTTATGTATGGAATGACAATTATATTTTCTGATCAACATAAAAATCAATAGTTTTAATATTGCAAAATGTTGTTAATATTTAATTAAAACTCCCAGTATCCGACATCCTCCTCCATTCCTGTAGTTGTCTTGTCACTGACAAATACTGTCATTGTCTAAACATGGTGGTAAACATAAGGGGCACTTTTGGCTTTGTCTTTTTAGCTCTTTGTTTTACATTTAACACTTGTTCCTCATGTGTTTATATCTATTTATCTTATGTTCTTGTAAGTAATTAAAACTTTCCCACAGACTTTCTTGTATTTATTACTCCAATACCCTGACATTGACAGCTCTTTGAGAAAAGGTGGCTGCTGTCTAGCATATGCTGGGTTGTGTTTATGTTGCACTTATGTAATGATGGCTACAACTTATAGAACTAAAAAATACGTTGGACAGGACAAATGATGTATAACCGCTCTCTATATCATTTCATTGCTCTGAAAAAGTATTTAGTAACTTTAGTCTAACATCTGGAGCTAGAAGTATGCTCTGGTACTGCTTCCACCAGCGATGCACAGAGAGAGAGCGAGAGAGAAGGGAAGAGCAAAAAAGAGTGTGTGAAAGTGCTTGAAAGAGAGAAATAAAAAAATGTGGGCATATATCAAGGGACGTCACACAGGTCATGGTAATTAGCCCAGATAACCAGGGATAGCACGGATTCCTTTCAAGGTTGTGAATGCGAGAATGATAAAAAAAAAATTATTGAATGTATATTTATGGTTTCAATAATAGTATAAAGGTAAAATGTGTATAATAGTAAAAATGCGTATAAAAGCGTATAGGTCTATTGTTATACCTAATCAGTAAACATACTGCAGGGTCATATAAAGAGTTACAGTAAAACAATGAGCCTGAACACAAACATTTGCTACAAAATGCAGCTTTTAATCTTGACCAAAATAGTGCAGTGTCATTCCTCGAGTGAATGGCTCTGATATTACAGCACATCTGAGCTCAAGACAAGTCAATAATTATCAGATTTCAGATATCAAGTCTCAGTCTTCTAAACAATCGGTCACAGAGGTGCAACAGAATAATACACCACTTTACATCTTGCATGGAATCCCACAAGGATTTACTGCACGTGTGGTTCTGATGTGCATTTAAATTACTTAATCTATAAACCTGTGCCTGCGATTTTGTCTACAATTGTTGTTGTTGTATAATCCGAATTTCGGAAAAAGTTCCGGAACCATTTAATTAATAAAAAAAATAGAATAAAATGAAAACTTGCATTGCATGAGCCAATATTTTATTCTGACTATAAAATAAAGATATTTTATACTTTTATGAACAAAATGAGCTTTGATTGGTTTTTTGACTTGATGCGGAATTATAGAAGACATTATAGTTGGGACAAGGCATGTTTACCATTGTGTAGTATTTAGGTTGTGAGTTTCTGGAGTTTATACATTGGTCTTTATTCTTGCCTGATACAGATTTCCAGCTGCTGAATAGTTTGTACATTAGGCGGATTGGTGAGTCTAAATTGGCCATACAATACCCAGCCATTAGGGAGTAGCCTTAATGCCGGTCCCAAGCCCGGAAAAATGGGAGGGTTGCGTTAGGAAGGGCATCCAGCGTAAAACCCCGCCAAGTCGAATGTGCGGATCGTGAATCCGCTGTGGCAACCCTGAACGGGAGCAGCCGAAGGACAAAGAAGAAAGATGTCAAATTTTGGCCTTTTAAATTTGAATCAGTCTATTTTAACCCATTGAGTCTTGGCCCACAGGACACGACAGAACTTCTGGCCCATGTTCAGATATGGCTTCCTTTTTGCATGATGGAGCTTTAGTTGGCATTTGCAGATGGCACGGCAGATTGTGCTTACTGACTGGGGTTTTAGAAGTGTTCCTAGTCTCATTTAATAATGTCTATCACAGAATCATGCTGATGTCTGACTAGTTTGATGACCATCAGCATCAAACTAAGGTCTTCTATATTATCCAGTTTCTTTGAATTGTTTATGCGCTGTAGATTAGCTCCAGGGTCAAACTGACACGTTTTCCCCCAAACATTTCGAAGAGCCTCTGCCTAACCTTACTTCTGATAGCCTCTGCCTCTCGATGACATCCCTATAATCATGTTACAGACCTGATGCCAACTAAGGGCATTCAGCGTAAAACCCCGCCAAGTCGAATGTGCGGATCGTGGATCTGCTGTGGCAACCCCCAACGGGAGCAGCCGAAGGACAAAGAAGAAGAATCTTTCAACTTTTTAGAAACCTGTACCAGGCATTAAATGTAACTCATTTATTAGCTTCACACTCTAAAAGTGTGAAATTTCTCCCTTTTAAATGTTTATGGCTTTATTCTAAATATCATGTTGGCACAGTTTTCTAATTTTGTAATAGAAAATGTAAACTATTTTTTTAGTGTCCTTGCTTGCAACTTGGGACATTTCTCTTCACAATAATTTCCAGGGTCACCCCATGTGTGCGTTGGTAGACAAGTTTTAAATGGAGACAATGAAAATAAAAGAAGTTGAAGAAACAAAACTGTCTCCACCGGAATTAACTTGAAGTGTTAAACCATATTGATTATAATATTACGTCCTGAATTTAACATCCTTTATAGACATAAGGTTTATCGTAGTTCGATTAGATATCATTTATTGACCGAGCCCTACTGTCAAACAATTACAATTTTACAGAGCAACTTACAGGATCTTGCTCTTCGGCCCACAGCTGTGGCGTGGTGGTGCTGGGAATCGAACCCCGGTCTTTCTGGTATCAGTTCAACACCTTAACCACCAAGTTCTCCAACCCTATAGAACTCTTTATTGTTAAATCAGAAATAAGATGTCGATTCCAATAGGTCTTGAATGGGGTTAGTTTGTTTCTAAAAAAAAAAGTTGTCAGTTTATACTTTTAGTTCCACTTATTGTTAGTGACAGAAAAGGTCGTGATTGGGGTTTTCTGTGAGTTGAATCCAGCTGGTTTAAACAGCTATGCTGATCAGTACAGTATTGTTGCACAGTTAGTGCCTTTGCATCTAAATTGGTTTTTCTGCCTCCCTTTCATGCTGACAGCCTAGCTTCCGGTAAAGGTTAATTAACCTCCAAATTACTATTTAGCACTAATCTTAAACATGTAGGGAACATTTCTGTAACATTGACTTGACAGTGTTCTTACTTCATGGTTACAGTCTCCTATTCCTATTTAATAATAGTATATGAGACACATAAATATGACTAATCTGCTAATAAAAATACGGGCGGCATGGTGGCGTAATGGTTAGCACAGTCCCCTCACAACAAGGCTTTGGGTTTGATTCCCGGACTGGGGATCTTTGTGTTTAGTTTGCATGTTCTCTTTGCGCTTGCATGGGTTTCCTCTGGGTACTCTTACAGTCCAAAAACATGCAGATTAGGTCGATTGGTTATTCTAACGAATGAATGCTAATATTACGTGATGCTTTCACCGTATGTTTGCATTTTTCAAAGATGAAATCACATTTTCAATGATTAATCAAGAGTGTAAAATATCTCTGAATATGTTGCGCCATCTGAGTAAGTCAGTATTTCCGATTACTCTTGTCTTATAATACATAACCAAACCCAGCTGTCGTAACTTCAAATTGGAAGTTGTACTTCAGGGTGTCACACTTGTCTAAGTAATGCATCATTTTAACATGGAAATGCTAATATGCGTTAGGAGCACTGAATCGCTACACACAGAGAAAAGCTAATGTTGCCATTATAATCTACTGAATCTTCTTGAAGAACTTTACTGTTTAGAATTTTAATGGTCTCTGAACGTTTGATCAGCCATTGTATGTACAGTATGTTCAGATAGCACCACTAATGTACCTTGTACCTTCACCAACTAACATTACCCAAATCCTTACATTTAGAATAGCCAGCACAGTGAACTGTATTTGTTTGTGTTTGTGAGGCTGAACGGCCATATTTCTGGAAGTAATGGCTCTGACAAATAAATGAAGCAATTCAGGTCAAACTGAAATACCATAGACATGAGTTTGTAGAAGTAAAATGTACAGCTTGTGTAAAATTACACTCTTGAACCTTGAATTTCTTGCTCAGTTTTCAGCCCAGGCAAAAGGCATCACAGCAACAGTTGGGCGGTACACATTTAGTAAGAAAGTGGTGGCTTAGTGATTAAGGTTTTGGATTAATACCAGAAAGGCCGGGGTTGGATTTCCAGCACCACCAAGCCACCACTTTGAGCGCCTGAGCAAGGCCCTTAACCGCTAATTGCTCAGTTCTAAGCCGCTTTAGCTGGACAGAGCTACACAAATATGAGTGTCCCTGGCTAATAGCAGGAATAATGTGCCCCTTTTGATTTTTTTCTTCCTTTTTTGCTCTCTAATATACAGCTTTTATTTATATGATAAGCTGCCAAATGGATCTTCTCATCACTGCTGTTTATTATGTGAGTGTTTTCCTTATATAAGATGGAGTGTTTCAGTCAGTTGAAAATGGAAACTTTAGTGACATATTCAGGCTGTGCTTATTTTCACCTATTAATAATGTAGCTTGTGTCTTTTATCATGTTGAATTGTATCGTAGTAAAATTAGACCTCTTTAAGAGCTAATCATGAAAAGAAGATAGTGGGAGCTTTGTTTAAACCAGCTACTCTAAGCCACTCCAGAGTGCAAATCAGTCCTGATACATACCGTCTAATCCACTTAGTCACTTCCCATAGTGAACATGGCAGCCTGATGCGCATCAGTGTAGTTCCATGCTGTCTGACAGGCAAGCATTGATCTCCAGCGTCTGTACGAGTCGACACAAGTACGCTGTGGGTCATATTTCACTGTGTAAATGTAAATGCACTAGTCGAAAGGGAAAATTTCAAATTAAAGTATAACAAAACATGTCTTTAGTGTCTTTAGCAATAATGCTATACATATCAGTGATACTTTAGTACAGGAATCCCCAAATTCTGATGTCCTGCAGACTTTAGTTCCAGCCCTAATCAAACACACCTGAACCAAATGATCAAGATCTTTGTAGGTAGCTGAACTCTGCAACTTACCGGCCCTCCAGGACCAAGTTTGGAGACCCCTGCCTTAGGAGAAAGAGAGTCAAATACAGGGCTAAAGGAAATCATCTGATAGCTTTAAATGGAACATACACATGTATAAAAAAGTGTTTTAAAATGTGTTTGAATATATGTATAAAATATGACCTTAATTATTGTACCCTAAGCTGTGCTGGATAATAACCAGTCTGTTATTTTCGCTTTTCTTAATGGATTGGATGACATTCTTCGTTGAAAATAATTAAATGTGACTTGCTCCAGATAATAATTCCAGTCTGCTCAGTAGTTGATAAAACAATTTATCTTCATATTTAGATTTGAGCTGAACATGGAATCAATAATAAATTTCATAATCTGTAAACCGTGTTTTTTCTTATGAGTTTGTTTCCCTTTCACAAACTGCTACCACATGTGAAGTTACATACAGTGGGGTGGAAAAATAAATAAATAAATAAATAATAAAAAAAATATATATATATAGGCAGTGGGATCCCACAGCAGTAGTTTTCAGAGAGCCCTGAATCCTCTAGCTACAGCCCTGGTCATGTACCTCCAGCTGGTCCAATCAGTGGTACTGAAGCAACATGGTGGAAAGTCAAGAGGAAGAGTATTTACCGATGTAAAATAAATCGTAATCCTGATAAAATGTTCAATTAATCAAGAATTAGATTTTGGGTCATTTCTCCAATCATTTTCTCTCTCTTGTTCCTTAGTAACAGAGTGGGGCGACGATGTGAAACCGATTTCAGAAGATGAAACCATGGTCATTGTCAATCATCAATCCACAGGAGACGTCTGTACACTAATGATGTGCTTGCAGGATAAAGGAACGGTAAGGATATGATTATTTACATTCAGTTATTATCAGAGATTTTTAATCATAATCTCAACAGTGCTGATGTGTAAGGCTTTTGCTCTGGACTGCTGCTGAAGGCAAATGGAATTCATTCATTCATTCATCTTCTTACCCGCTTATTCCCGAATCCGGGGTCACGGGGGTCTGCTGCGCCTATCCCA
>JAOTRA010000006.1:10439515-10449706 GCA_026260255.1 Pseudolaguvia tuberculata | reverse complement strand
GCAAACTCCGCACAGAAAGATCCCGGCCGGGATTTGAACCTGGGACCTTCTTGTTGTGAGGCGCCTGTGCTATCCACCGCGCCGCCCGCAAATGGAATTGTAAAATTGAAAAATGGGATTATCCTTTTGTTGGAAAAATAATTTATTCTTTTTACTTCCTTTCTTAAGAAAACCAGAACAGCTTTTTAGAACAAACCGTATTTTGGGGTTCTTTATGTTCTCAGGTCAAGTATCTGATATTCAAGAAAGAGCTAAATTAAATGTAGCACAGATAAAGAATTACCATTGTAGCCAACAAGCAGGATCAGACAGGCATCGTCTTGAGGTCAGATAGCGGAAAAGCTGCATTTTTTTGCTCAAATACTTTTCTCCCTGTTTGAATAAATCTATTTTTAATCTTTATTTGTTGATTGTTTCAAGCATACATATTAGAAACATCCATGTTGTTGTTAGCCTCATATTTGATCTGCTGTTTTTTTTCTCAGTGTCATTGTCTTTTGAGTACCTTTTGAAATGATTGAAAGCAAAGCTCACCAGACTCTGTTCTGTACCGCTGTTACCCTCATCTCTAGTCACACACCTGAATTAGCTAATCATGGTTGTGCTTTACTGGAAACTTGTAGGCAGGTGTGTGAAGTGAAGTTGGAGGTAAACTCTGATAACTTTTATTTATTTATTTATTTGCTAGAGACATGGTACAATCGGAAAGGACCGGAGTCAGAATTGATCCCGGGTCGCTTATGGGTGCTGGCACTTCTACCACACCACGTCGCTGGCTGGGCATTATAGTTTTAATGCAAACACTTTTCATATTCATATTTATTTATTTATTTTGCCCATTTTTTCAAATTCCACTTAGATGCATATGAATTACAAATTTTCTGGATCAAATAATCTCACTGAAATATGTTACTATCTCTGTTATCATGTAGCTCCACCCAAACTCTTGCATGACACAAATAGTTGTGTTATGATTCAGATATATTTACTGCTTCCTCTTACCAATAGATCACTAAAGATATCTTTTCATCACTGGTGATAAAATTTAATATTTTTCTTTTTCACAGTCCATCAAGGATATCAAAAGATACAGTAACAGAAACATGAACCCCTCCCCCTTTTTATGCTATTATTTCTCTTGTCAGACCTGTAAAGGGTGTTTCCCCTGCCTCTCACCCTATGTGAGTTGGGATAGGCTCCAGCAGATCCCCGTGAGCCCGAATTAGGGAATAAGCGGGAAAGAAGATGAATGAATTTCTCTCTTGATTAGTTTTATTCTTAAGTATCTTTCCTCAGCCGCCGTGTTGTGAGCGTGTGTGTATATGTGTTCTGTCTTTGATGAAGGCTTGATTGTTTTCCTGGGTTCTGTGCTGATTTTAGTTACTTTTTAACTCTGTGCGAGAAGGAAGAAAGCATGTACCGGGATTACCCATCAAATATTTACTTTACTTTAGGATCATTGTGCTAAAAGCAATGTTTATCTTTTACCTCATTCTGATGGGTTTATTTTGTAACTCGTTATTTCACCATGTATTTCATTGAAACACCAACACTATTGTAATCCCAGGGGATATTATTAATTGCTCTTCCTTAATGCATAACGCTTAAGATTAAATGAGATAATGTGGCACTCAGCAAGTGTTTAGTGCACAACATGATGCTTTATTATTTGGAAGAATAACTGAACAATAATTCGTTATTTTTAATGAAGCTTCTTGGCTCACTCATTATGGTTTTACCTCTGGCTTCTTAATTAGTTGTATTTATTTTTATGTCAACATTCCATAAAAACATTGTTTAAGGGTTCAGATCTAGGCTGGTTATGAGGGTTATGAGTATCTTCAGGTGGCGTCAATCCAGCCAGAGCAAGCAAAAAGCCACTGGCCTTAATCATTTTGCCATCAAAAAGGTTAGGAAATGTAAATGCCTTCAGGTTCATCAGTGGATCATGCTTAAGAAAGCTGTTGTGACTGTTTTCTTTGTATGACGAAATGATCAGCAATCAAAACCAAAACGAACGTTATCTTTATCTAAGATTTGATTGATTTGTATATTCTTCTGGTAGCTTCATACCCTTTGGTTTAAAAAAAGAAACTCCACACTGCCAGTTAGCCAGCAGAGTACAGTAATGAAGTCCCAGAAGTTCTAAACCATAAATAGAATCATCCGCCATTTTCTTGTTCATCCGATTGCTCGGAAACTTTTTTTTTTTGTCTCTGCAAGTTCTCTGTCTAATAGATCAAGTTATCTACACATTGAATGTTGTTCCTGTTCAAAGGTCTCGGGTTGCCCACATGTGGTGGAGTGTATTTGTTCATGCAAGATATTGTGTGGATTGTAGTTGAAGTTGTAGTTACTAGAAAGTTATGTGCTTTGTAGTATTACATTGTCGTGTGAACTTAAACTAATGCTTCTGATCAGATAATTTGATAAAATTGTCTAAATTGTGTGGAGGTGTTGAAATATTAAACATATACTAAAGGAGAATGTGTACTTACATATAAGCTTATAGAAAATAAAAAAGCTTAGAAAATTGTTGGATGCAATGGACTGCCGACCTGTACAGGGTGTACTCCTGCCTCTCGCCCTGTGTGCGTTGGGATAGGCTCCAGCGGACCCCAGTAACCCAGAATTAGGGAATAAGTGGGTAAGAAGATAAATGTTCTCAAGTCTGGTCATGGATCAGTTTCTTTCAGCAGTACAGTTTCAGGTCATAATTTTGTAAGGGAGACTGCAGTTTTTTTGTTGGTGCACAGTGATGTGTTTCTATAGCTTATTCACAAGGTTTCTCCAGATGTTCCACATAAGCTATGATCTATAAAAAACATCTTTATGTACCAAAAAGGATGTGCTTGTTGAGATGATTTCTGTAAGGAGAATTCGTTTTATTTAGATTTAGATGTAGATGGAGATAATGTAGATGGAGATAAATTTGTTGCTTTAGATCTTGCACCTCATGTAGTCATTTCTCGGTTACTACCTGTGAAGATTTTATTCTTTTCAGTGTTAAATGGATGTTGGCTACTTGACCGGTGGCCTTCTGGCATACTGGTTAGCAGCTCAACACCTTAAACTGGCAGATACCTTGCTCTGTTTATTCTGTTTTTCCTCTAACAACGTTGTTGGTACTTACTGCCCAGTTGAAATGGTAGTTGGCAGTGCAGGGACCCGCTTGTGAATAAAGACTAAACTGTTTGGTCATTAACACTGTTAAAACGGTTAGTAAATGTGTAATTGTTTGTTTAATGAGGTCCACTGTATGGGTTTTTGTGTAATTTCAGATGTTCTAGGTTATCAGTTACACTCCATTAATCCTGTGCAGGTGACATTGTTCAGGTTGTTTGTGTGAGGCACAGGTCTGTATTACCGTTCACAAGGAAGTCGCTACTGGTGAAAAACAAATCTCTATGGTACACGGATGTGAGCTAATCGCAAGTCAAGCTGTTAGCAGTAGGTATCAAATATGGCTCTAAACACGGAACGTAGCAAATTGATTCTAATACATTTACCTTGTATATGATGACAGGTGGAACATATTCTAGTATTTTTTTACAAAACTAATAGAATCCATATAGACTGAAGTTGTAACCGTCTCTCTAGTCCCGACTGACTTTTTACACTTAAACCAATTAACCTTGGATAAATCCACAAATTATGCCTTTTGTACAGGCAAGATGTTGGACAAGACAATGGATGGATCGAATTTCTGGGGATTATATATTAACATTGTTCAGCTATTAATGGCTGAGGAGTTACAGAATAGGTAAAAGCTACATTATATATAAATGATCATTCTTATACACCTTGATAAATCGAACCATTAACCATGATTCAGAAAATGATGATGAAACTTTGCCCAACAAGCCCAAAAATGAGCTTACTTAATTTATGTATTATAAATGCACCCCTGTTGTGCTTTTTAAGAATTTACTTTTTTTAGTTTTAATGTCTAAATTTCTATTTAAGTAACCGGAATTATCTATGGTAACAGACTTGCAGTGTTTTGCTGGTGTCAGCTTAACACCAGTTCTGTGTGCTGGATTGGTGCCATTTTCAGTCCATAGTCTAATAATGGCTGATATGATTACGATACATTTCAGCAAAGTACTTCTAATCTGTTAAAGCTTTTACTGAGTAGCTGTTCTTCTATAGAGGCATAGAAGAGTATCTGATCTGATCTGTGTAAAGCTCTGTTGACTGTTTTTGCAGTATTCAATGCAAAACTGGTTTTATTTAGCTTCCAACAAACAGTTAGGGCAAATTCCAATTTCACTACACCTATTCACTATTTACGGTTTTATACATCGCCGCTTTGGTGGTGTCCTTTTTTTACAATATTAAGGCTGGGCGATTATAAAATCAAGACCGTGGTTCATTGAATGTTGCATTAATTACAATTAATCATTTTGTAAAATGCATTTTGCCCTTTTAATTCAGTGTTGTTTTTATATTGATACAAACTTGTCTGTTGCTTAGTTCGACTTGCAGTTTGGGCTCTCCACTATGTACACCATTCACTCCACTCCCATACCAAGTGGAGTCATGTGACGTCTCATGTGATAGAATAAAAAGAAACACACGGAAAAAGTACATTGGTTAGAAATTATAAAATTTAGTTCAACCCTACATATAATAAACATACAATAAACTATTAATAAATGTTTTTTTCATACCTAGGTAATAAATTCATTATTAAGCTAAGACTAATAACCTTTCTACCCTTTTTTAACTACAAGGTGTTTCATATTTATTACTGTTTTTGCTAGGTTGTGCGAAAGATGATGTGGTTAATGGACCATGTCTTTAAATACACTAACTTTGGTCTGGTGTCGCTAATCCATGGAGATTTTTTCATCCGACAGGTGAGTCAAGAAAGTCTAGACAGCAGACAAATGTTAAACTCATAAGCAGAGTTATTATAACTAGTGCATCTTGTGCAACACACAGGGCAAAACTCATCGGGACAAGCAGCTGATTTACCTGAAGAGTCACCTGGACAAGTATTACTACAGCCGAGACAGGAAGTGGATTGTTCTGTTTCCTGAGGGTGGATTTTTGAGAAAAAGGCGAGAGACTAGTCAGGCATTTGCCAAAAAGTTTGACTTACCTCACCTAACACATGTGACGCTGCCACGCCTCGGTGCCACTCAAGTAATCCTGAAGGCACTCGCACCACAGCAAGAAAATGGCATGCTGGGAAATGATACCGGCAAGACGGCACAAAAAGGTAAGGTTTAGTATGCACCAGATGCTTTAAAAAAAGTCCTAGCAGCGTAGGATTAAGGTAAAAATGACTTTATTCCAAAGTATTTGTAAATTCCAAAATTTCTTTTCTCAGAAATTTCAACTTTAAAAAAAAAATTGTGTGCCACTAAAATTCTGTCTAATCTGTGAAAATAACACAGCCATCCATGTACAGGTGTCTTTTTCCTCTTCTCCTTTCGGCTGCTCCCGTTAGGGGCCGCCACAGCGGATCATTCTTCTCCACAGGTGTATCCTGTATAAATATCTTTCAGTCCATCTCGTGTTAGCTACACACCATTTTTAATGCAAGATTATAGAATGGATGTTCTTCATCTCCTGTAGTTAATCTCTAAATGTACAAAGAGAGTAAAGAGTAAAACTCTGGTAATCCTCCTGACTGTGAAATCAATCATAACTGATCATTGCAATGGGATAAAGCGGACACAGATGTTTAAAAGAATATTCAGTTCAAGCAGATCATAAGTGTAAGCCCAGAAAACTTTACTACAATATCTGTTGCCATTTGTGAAGGGATTTGAGTGTAGGTTGCCAAGTAACCAGCATTTTTTTGTACCAGGGTGCATGCGCAAACATATCAAGCAATACACAAGTAAACAAAAGCAGACTGCACAGCAGCTCCATTTTTCACTTTCTGGGAGATCTGGGAGTAGTTATTACAATGCAAGCAAATTATCTTCCCTAAAAGTAACAGATTATATTACATATAAAACATACATTTCCAAGCAGTCTGTGGAGGCAGTACTTTTATCGAGGCTGAATCTTAAAGGGAATTGCGTCCCAGAATGCAAGTTAATGTGTTCTATCCTATGTAGTCAGTATATTAAATGAACTATTTTTGTGTAAATAAACACATAAATAAATCACATTAGTAAAAAGATGGATGGATGGAAAAGCAGGGCTTAGAAAAGACTTGCCTTGTAAGTTGAATTGAATTGTAAGAATTCAATGTTTTAAATGATTTTAGTGATGTTGTAAATGAGCGTATCTGCCTAAAATATAATACCCAAATTATAATCATAGATAAATACTGTACAGTAAAGGTGTAATTGAAATAAACAGTGCTTTATGTTACAGATACAGACATTGAATAATCAATGTAAAATTATACTACACAGACTTTTACATTTCATGTATTTATTCTTTATATTTAAAAGGTTATTGTTTCTTGCACCTGAATGGGTTAAACTTTGAAAAATAAACATTGACTCTAAACTTGGCAATTAATGGAGTCAAATAACTTGACCTTGCATATCCTGCGATGCTGTAAAACTTTATGGGCAGCCCTAAGGGATAGATAAATGGATGGATATAGGAACGACTGGATAGATGAATGGATTGATGAATGAAAAGCTCAACTAAATAGCGGCTATATTAATCACATGATCTTTTACTCTGTTGGTAGACCTTTTTAAACAGTTTACATGTGTTTGTGTGCTTATAGACAGTAAACCTAGAGGTCTGCAGTGGGTAGTGGATGTGACGATAGCATACCCTGAAGCCAGACCCATGGACATCCAGACATGGATTTTTGGCTACAGAAATCCCACTATCACACATGTGCACTACAGGTAAATCTGCACCTACAGAATGCATATACTGCAAATTCTATTAATAATAATAATAATAATAATAATAATAATAATAATACTGAGCATGTATATTGGTAGAATCTGTATGTAAATCATTGCTGGATATTCAGTCAGTCACCTTTTTGGCACCTTTTTGGTTGTTGCACTGTAAAACGATCATATTCAAACTAACTTTTATAGATTATGGTTGTGGCTCGGTTTGTCTGATTTGGCGGTCTAGGTAGGTAGGTAGGTAGGTAGGTATGTATGTATGTATGTATGTGAAAGGTTTATTGTGCTACATGCTGTTATTGTAGCGACACTACCTGCTTCCTGCAGAACTTGTCTCAACTATATGCCTCTTTACCCTTCAGATTAGATTTTTATTTCATTAAAAAACTCACTGTGACAACAATTAGGCTTAATTAGATCTGCACTAATATCTAACTGGAGCATATACTGCTTTCTACATTTACTACATTTTAAATTTATAATGTCAATCAAAATACATTAATGTACAAAGTGTTTGTAAAAATGCAGACATGTTAAATCGAATAAAACTGAACTGCTAGTTCACTTACAATAAAGGCTACTGAATGTCCAGAATTTTAGCTGTTTTTGTTCAGGTAATGGGAGGTATAGTTCATCATATTCCAAAGTGCACTATTAAATGTTAGGCCTTTATTGATGTACCCTTGGGCAAAAAAAACCCCATAGTGCACCATAATGCCCTTTGCATTCAATCAAGTGCATTTTGCACTTATTGACTTGAAACAGAGCTGAGTGTTTGCACTATAGCTCTCTGCTCTTTTCACCTCCTCTGGTAGTCACTCAACATTTGCGTACAGTATGTAAATTTCTGAACTTTGTCATGCCGCCAGTCACACCCATGTCTAGTCATCAATGTTTGATGTCTTTTCTGTCTCCGGATTTTATTAGAAACGATCTTTGGTTGCTATTTCACTGTGGTGCCTACTTGTTTATTTATTTGTCTCTTTTTTATTTAATGTGTCACTTAATAGTCTATATCTAGGATTGAGCTGGAATTTCTAGATTCCATGTTTCCCGTGTCTATTTGTTGTGTTCTCCCTCGCTTTTTAACTGCACGTTCTTGCTGATGCAGCATATCGGCACCAGGAGAGTTGCTGGGCTTTTTTCTTTTTGTTTTTAAATGTGAGGCTTAGACGTTACATTACATATGTAATATAGAAGTTGTTATATCTAAAACAATCTAGCTATAAAGGCTGTATACAGTGGGTACAACAAGTATTCAGACCCAATTAAATTCTTCACTCTGTTATATTGCAGCTATTTGCTAAAATCATTGAAGTAAATTTTTTTTATTCAGATTAATGTACACCCAGCACCCCTTATTGACAGAAAAACTCACTTCATGGCATTTTTGCTGATTTATTAAAAAAGGTAAACTGAAATATCACATGGTCCTAACTATTCAGACTCTTTACAGTGACACTCATACATTTAACTCAGGTGCTGTCTATTTCTCCTGATCGTCCTTGAGATGGTTCTACACCTTGATTTGAGTCCAGCTATATTTCATTACATTGATTGGACTCCATTAAGAAAGTCAAACACCTGTTTAAGACCTTACATCTCGCTGTGCATGTCAGAGCAAATGACAATCATGAAGCCAAAGAAACTGCCTGAAGAGCTCTAAGACAGAACCAAGGTTACAAAATATTTCTGCTGCAATTAAGGTTCCTAAGAGCACAGTGGCCTACATAATCCTTAAATGGAAGCTGTTTAAGACAACCATAACCTTTCCTACAGCTGAGCTAAGCAAACTGAGCTATTGGAGGAGAAGAGCCTTGGTGAGAGAGGTCTTTACCTCTCAAAAAAACCCCAAAAGAGCTGTGGCTGAGCTTCAGAGATGCAGTTAGGAAATGTGAGAAAGTGCAGCCCTCCACCAGTTGGGGCTTTATGGCAGAGAGGCCCGACGGAAGCCTCTCCTCAGTGAAAGACGCATGAAAAAACACCTGAAGAACTCCAAGACGGCAAGAAATAAGATTTGCTGGTCTGATGAAGCCAATATAGAACTTTTTGGCCTTAAATTCTAAGCAGTATGTGTGGAGAAAACCAGGCACTGCTAATCACCTGTCCAATACAGTCCCAATAGTGAAGCATAATGGTGGCAGCATCACGCTGTTGGGGTGTTTTACATCTTCAGGGACAGGACGACTGGTTGCAATCGAGGGAAAGATTAATGTGGCCAAGTACAGGGATATCCTGGATGAAACGAGACAAAGACCCTAAGCTAATATAACTAAGGAGTGGCTTCACAAGACTCCAAGACTGTTCTTGAATGACCTTGAAATAATTGTGCAATAGCACCAGAGTTCATTTATAATCAAGCCAAGTGTAAACACCCGTTTATAAAACCAATTACGCAAACATCATTTAAATATAATTTGCAAATACAGGGTTTTTGACTGAACATTAATCCTTTTATATACATTTTTGTAGTGAATAAAGTCAATTATATTACTCAGTGTAACGCGGCGAACTGGGCTCTGCCCCTCGCGTGGCGTCAACAGACAAGGCTCCGCCCCCCACGCTGCCGCGGCTGTCAAAGCATTACGGACAACTAGGTTACCAGGGCGATGACACAATAAAGGTGACGCGCAGGTGTGGGTGATTGAAAATTTACGGCGTTTTGGATGTTACTGACACTCGCGTTTACCTTGGTTACTTCGGATACTTCAGAACTGTGTAAATATTCTAGCTGTGTATTTAGTGTCTGTTTTTATTCGTCATCGTCTTGTCCTAGTGTTTTGTTTGCTTTTGCTATGTGTGTTCACTGTAAATATATATCTGCACCCCCTTCACTATTAAATCATCACCTTCACTGCATCTATGGATCCGACTCTCTTCTCTGTGCTCACGACGTCGTTACACTCAGCAACATTAACAGTTAATTGTCATCTCACTGTGTGGAAAAGGTCGGGATTTTTATAAAAACCTAAACATAAAACTGATGAGCCGTATACTCATCCTGCTGCTAATTTTCTCTCTCTCTCTTTCTCTCTCACACAAACACACAGAGTATTGCTTAATGCTTAGACACACACTTATTTCAGTTGCTCTCAGCTGACTTCTGCTGCTTTGTCCCCAGTGACCTCATTTTATCATAGACCTTTAAGACCAGGCCTTACAGAGGCTCTTTCTCCCTCTCTCTTTCTTTATGCATCACTTCTTTGTAGTTGTGAATCTGCTTCCAAGCCTGGATCTGGATAATAACACTAACATTATCAACATTAATGATTCTCTCTCTCTCTCTCTCTCTCTCTCTCTCTCTCTCTCTCTCTCTCTCTCTCTCTCACACACACACACACACACA
>JAOTRA010000006.1:10405617-10427737 GCA_026260255.1 Pseudolaguvia tuberculata | reverse complement strand
ATATATATATATATATTTCCAGCCCTCCATTTACAGCTTATAATCAAGAGGAACTGGCAGAGAAGATCACGGAGGGAAAGTTTAGAAGGATTCCATGCCGATATTCAGATGAGCTAAACACACTGCTGTCCAGGATGCTGCATCTAAAGGTCTGCCTTAAATGTTGGGAAGTGATTGCTTGGTGGTTAAGTTGTTTGACTAATAAAGACCTGGGTTTGAGTCCCAGCACCACCAAGCCACCACTGTGGGTCCCTAAGCAAGGCCCTTAACCCCCAATTGCTCCGTTGTAAGTTGCTCTGGATATGGGTGTCTGCCAAATGCTGTAATTGTAACACATTTTAGAACAGTGCTGAATGTTAAAACTCCTTTAATTCAACAAAAGCAGATTTAACAGTAAGCTTTGTTATATTGTCACAGCTTTAAATGATCCTTATCAAGCTTAAGTGCTCTAAATTAACAGGAAATATGCATGTGCATTTTAGATTTTATGCTTTAATCTGTTGTCAGGACTATCTGCGTCCCTCAGTGGAGTCTATCCTCCAGTGCTCATTAATCTCCACATACGTGTCTCGGGAGCAGAAGAAGGCTCAGGCAAAGCAGCAACGGGGATCATGTGACCTGGAGCAGCCTAAACTTGTGGAACTAAAGCTGAAAGAGCAGGCACTCCGTCAGCGCGAACAGAATCTCAAGGAGCGAGAGGAGAGACTTGAGCGTAAGGATGATTATTCATGACTATGATCCTCTGTATACTAAATTGTGCAATAGTTTGACTGGTCATCTGGTTTTCCAAAAGTGTAGATGTTATAAAAGAGATGAAAGAATTTGCTGTATCATACTGCCTGGCATGTCATACTACAGGTTTGCATGTTGGTTCTTCACTTGAAGGGGTTTCTCCGGGTTCTCTGGTTTCCTCCCATAATCCAAAAACATGTACATTAGGTTGATTTTGGTGATTCTGAATTGCCTGTTGGAGTATGTGCGTGGTTGTTTGTGTGGCCATGCAATGGACTGCGACATTGGTGTATTTCTGCTTTTCATCCTATGTGTGCTAGGACAAGATCCGAATTCGTGAAGAACCCTGAATTAGTAAGCGGGTTAAAAGATGGAAAAAATGAAGGTTACTACAATAATCGCAGGCCGTTAGCTAGTCTGTGTTTGCATGACAATAAACAAATAGTAATGTATTTGATATAGCTTAAAGAATTCCGGAATGCTATTTTGCAATAATAATTCTAATGTCCAACATTAGATTTTTCTATTCTATTTTCTATTAAAAGAGCTGATTTATTAAAGGTAATTGTATAGAGCTATATATTTGTTGTAATCATAGAATATCAGAACTAGTCGTTTTACAATATTTTACGTTTTGCAACTCAAAAATTGTTTTATGTACTGAATGTTTAATATACTTTAAATCCAAAGCCTGAATTTAAACCCTGAAAAGAGATGTGGTGATCTCAGCATGTCTGTTTACTACTGTAAGGGCCATATTCTGCTCTGCTCATAAACTGTCTGTACTGATATTATATTATAACTATTGCTACAGTCGTTGTTTTCTTCTCCCTCTGTAGGGAAGGAGCAGGAACTATGCATTAGAGAAAGACTAGTGAACGAAAAGCTGGCCAGGTAAAAAGATTATTTGGTGTGACATTTCATTTCTTTTAAAAAAATGCTGACTAAGATTGAAAAAGATAACTATTTTAAAGACCTTCAATTTATTTATTTGGACCTGGCCTTTGTAGGTAGAATGGTTATTTGTGAGCTTAACTTGCTCCATTTTGACTTAGCTGTTGGTGTTTTATTCTAGTTGTCTTGGCTAAAAGTAACATGGTAAATGTTTGAGTGAATGCATACACAAACATGAAAATAGAATTTTAATAAAAAATTATTGTCACTGCAGAGCGGACAGTTTGATGAAAGCCTATAATCTTATGAGACAGCAGAGGGCGCACTCTCCACTGTTCCCAGAAGACCGAGGTATGGAGGTGAAACGGAGGCCATTGTGCCCTCTGTACCCAGACAACAGCTAACCCTGGCTGGTGAACAAGTGTGTGTGTTTTGCATGTGTGTCGGCTTTGATATTTTATATGGTTTCAAATTAAATTTTACACAAATGTCAAAAACAAGAAGGAAATGCAGTCCTGCTGCTTTGTTGATAAACATCAGACTATTAAAATAAACGTTGTTCTCTATATTTATGTATTTATGGATCGCTGCCAAGTTTGTAGAGGGACATTTTCATTCATAAATTTATATGGATTTTTTTTCTGCTTCATCTCCTCAGCTGTTTTTATTCGTCATTTCTTATGTTCTTAATTAAAACTGAAGAAATCTTTTTCCATTTTTAGTTAATATTTAACGAGCCCTTTATTCCACATGCTTTTTCTTACTGTGGAAGTTTTATCCATATGTTAACACTGAAGGTATTTTTCCAAAAACTATCTAAGCACTGATTTTTCAACTCATTGAAAAATACTCATTTTTTAAAAAATTATCTGACCTGGACACCATATGTTCAAGTTATGACTACAGTGTCAATCCAAGTACTTTTATATAATGCCAACAAGTTAGTTGATTCTGCAGATATAGAAGCCTGAGCTCAGAGCCAATTATTTCACTGTTATACGGTTATTTTCAAAACAACACTGCTGTGGTCAAAATCAATTTTTTTAAGTAATGTTTTCAATAATCGAATCAGGAGCTGAGACACAATTAAGTTTACATTAAAGCCTCTTTGTTAATGAGCAGGCTATGCACAATTTTATGATGGTTTTGTTTTAAGTCACGTCTCCTTTGCATGTGAGTGACTTCAATCATGTTTTAATTTGCAGTGGAGAATGAGAACATATCCCCTGGAAAGAAGAAGGTTCACTTCGCAGGCGACGGCAAAGAAAATGTCTGGCCCGAGCATCGACACGGCATCAGACCGGCTGAGAACATTCTGAATAAGAAACTGCATGGTGTTAACATTGGACATCTCGAGCGGAATCATGTACTGAACAGCAGACTTGTGCAGGGTATTCGCTAACACTCGAAAGATACCAGTTCTGTAGACAAGCTGTCTACAGAGCTTCTCAATAAGGCAAACTTTCCACATTGTAGTAAGATTGCTGGTTTATCTTCTTAGGACACAATCAACTGTAGCTGGATGACATGACCTTGTTTCAAGTTTTGTGTATTTTGATATGACAATGATTTTTAGAAAAATGTATTTATTGTGCATATAGTTGAACACTGGAGAATTGTTTTCAATGCTTGTGTTTCTGTAAGTGTGTATTGAATGGGATTAACTTTATCTTAATCATTTTTGTCGAGTTGTTTGTGTGAAAAATGCTTGTACATTTTGTTTTTGAAGAAATGAAAAAAAAACCTCTGGTAATTGTCTTTGTGGGTTTTTTTTCCAAACACATAATTAGAATAAAATATTTGGTGTGGCTACAGGAGTTATTATTTAAAAAAAATAATCTACAACTTGATTTAAAAACCTGTCTTCCAAGCAGTTGACCTGGCAAAGGATGACACTGTGGTGTAATGGTTGGCGCTGTCGCCTCACAACATAAAGGTCTCTGGTTCGATTTTTGCATGTTCTCCCCACGCTTGCGTGTATTTCCTCCGGTTACTCTGGTTTCCTCCTACAGTCCAAAAACATGAAGATTAGCTCGATTGCTGATTCTAAATTGTCCCATAGGAATGAATGTGTGTGTGAATTGTTGTTTGTCTAGGTGTGGACCTGCAATGGACTGGTGACCTGTCCAGGGTTTACCCCTGCCTCTCGCCCTATGTGAGCTGGAATAGGCACCAGCAGACCCCCATGGCCTTGAATTATGGAATAAGTATGTAAGAAGATTAATGTATATATTTTATATAATTACAGGTTTTGTAGATGAAACTTCTAATTATAGCTAGATGGAGTTGACTACTGGTTATTGGATTTATAAAATAGTGTTCTCCAGATGGTGGCATAGTGGTTAGCAATAAGGTCTCAGGTTCAATTCCTGGGCTGGGGAGTTTTACGAGCATAGGCTGTCTAGGGCTGGCTCTTGCCCTATGTGCGCTTCGATAGGCTCCTGCAAACCCCCATGACCTTGAGTTCAGGAATAAGCGGGTAAGAAGATGGAATGAATGAATGTTCTCCAGATTAAAGATACAGTTGGCCTGGATGTACTTTATTCTGAATGATTTCAGAATGTGGTTAATTGGAAGATTAGGGTTCAGTTCTCAGTACCACCAAAGTGCCACTGTTTGGCACTTGAGCAACCTTAAATTGCTCAATTATATAAAGAGATAAATCTATGTCTGGGCAGGATATAAATTGATCATTTATTCTCTAACCTGTTTAGTCCCTAATTTGGGATCACAGGCAAGGGTACAGCTTGTACACACACACACACACACACACACACACACACACACACTCACTTCTGTGAGCAATTTAGAATAATCCCTGTTGAATTACTTTTTCTAATTAAAGTACTTAGACAGGGGTGTATTTTTCAGAACATTAAAACTATTACAAAATTGTTTGCCGGCTTCATTTAGGCAAATAATGCTGATTTTGGAAAATACCAGAGTTTGGTGTGGCAGTCTGACGAACTAGATTCATAGCATACTGGATTCTTGGGCCAGGAACAAAGGTATATTTCTAACTCTACATTTATCCAACTGTTTTATATCAAACAGTTATTAAGAGTGAAGGAACTTGTTCTAGTTGCAGCAGTGGCTGATGGGTAGTGCTGGAATAGAACCGTCAGCCATCAGACCGTAGCCCAATGATTGGTTCATGTTTAACTGGTGAAGACAATGTTTTAATAATAGAAACTATTGTGTGCTTATATTTATTTGTACCATGTATCTGGAGAACGTGTTGAGAGTATGTTAAAGGTCACACACTGAACAGTAACAGCTGTTGAATTCTTGTTGTCTCCCCGCTGCTGAGCAACACCTCAACAACATGTTCGAGACCATGTGAACCACAAGCCACATCAAACCAACGGATACGGTTTAAACATCTTATCGTTTTATTGGTACATCGTTCATTACTACACCGAGGAGTCTTTCTTTTAGATGGAACGATAAACAGGTTTGGGTAAGCTGTGCACACGCTCTGGGTTTGACTTTTTCCTATGTGCTATTTGCAAAAATAAAGAGACGCGTGTAAAAGTGCGAGCAAAGAGATGCGGGCTTTTCTCCTGGGCGCCGGAGTGTTTAGGGGATGTGTGCAAATTCAGATCCTGGTGAAAAGTGCAAAAAATGGTGCGCGTCTGAATTACTGTACAAAGCTTTAAAATGGGTGTAACAGTATGTTAGTTACAGTTATACACATATAATACACTATTTCTATCTATTTAAATAGATTTGGAGCAATTTATTATATACTAAATCAACCAAATCTAGTCTTAGATTCTGACCAAAACGAAGGGAGTTAGAAAATATGTTTTAAATGCTGTAATAAAGAATCAGTTCATTTCTGTGGACACTTTTACAACATTATTGTACTTCTTTATTCCTTCTTTTATTGATATTTAACATGTATATTCATTTATTCATTCATTCATAACTTAGCTACTTCTCAAAACATTTTTAACAAAA
Organism: Pseudolaguvia tuberculata; assembly: GCA_026260255.1. Taxonomy (NCBI): domain Eukaryota; kingdom Metazoa; phylum Chordata; class Actinopteri; order Siluriformes; family Sisoridae; genus Pseudolaguvia; species Pseudolaguvia tuberculata. The sequence goes on along the minus strand of JAOTRA010000006.1, from coordinate 10,422,148 downwards.
AATATAAATTGATGTATATTTTTTAAAATTAGACTAAATTGAATGTAAGATTTTTTGAAGAGGTTTGAGTAAATAAAATATAGGTTTGGCTGGATTAGGTCTGGACGGGTGGCGTTATTATTCGCAATGCTCTTTTGTACCACTCATCCTCAATTCATTATTAGACATACCGGTATGTGCAATCGTTACTTAAATTGTTATATTTAACTAAAATAATAATAATAATAATAATAATAATAATGATCTGTAGCTAAAGAAATAAATCCCCCGGATCCGCATTACATTTATGTAAAGTTGGTGTTGTTAAGCGATACAGCTTCAGGAAGTCATTTCCACTTTACCGCTTGGTCCCTAACCGCTGGAGAGCGACGGAAGGCGGAGTGGGCGTGGCCAAGGGAATCAGCCTTGTTCCGTGTGGAAACTTTGCCGGTTCGTGTGCAAAGTTTGAACTCCGTCTGCAAAACAGCGCCCGGTTCTTTCTTCCTTCTGTCACGATTCGGTTATAAGAAGCTCGAAGCGTCGGCAGCGTTGAATGATCTGAATAATGTCCGGATTCGTTCAGCTCGGACGGGTTTAATGTGCTAGCCAGGGTCGGTAGCATTGTTGTGGTTTGTATGTTGTGTTAGCTGTGTGTGGTTTCTTCTAGCTGTGTATCAGTCTCTCGCGGAGGAAACCATGGATTGTGAACCGAACCGCGCACGTTTGCTGTGCATGCTGTCGTTAACGTTCAGCTTTTTCCTGGTCGAGGTGGTGGTGAGTCGACTTACGGCGTCGCTCGCTATGCTCTCGGACTCGTTCCACATGTTATCGGATGTGATGGCGCTGATCGTAGCGCTGGTGGCGGTGCGTTTCGCTCAGCGCACGCAGTCCACCAAAAAGAACACGTTCGGCTGGATCCGTGCGGAGGTGATGGGCGCCCTGGTTAACGCCGTGTTTCTCACCGCGCTGTGCTTCACCATTGTACTCGAGGCCATCGAGCGCTTCACCGAGCCGCATGAGATCGAGAAACCCCTGGTGGTGATTGCGGTGGGTGCCGCTGGTCTGGTAGTAAATCTGCTCGGCTTGTGTCTTTTCCATGGACACGCTCACTCGCACAGCCACGGCAAGAACAAACACCCCAGAGCGAACATGAGCAAAAGCGAGCTGTCTACCGACTGCGGATCCGCCGGAGACGAGACCAACAACCTGGTCGGAGGTCACGGAAGCCCGAATGGCGTGAACACAGATAGCAGGCGACCAGCTGGTGAGAAAGATCGTATTTCTATTATATGTAAATAATTTGGGTTACTTTTCATTCTTTTTAAGTGATTAGCTATGAAGATACAGTTACAAAGACTGTCGTGTTCAAAACCAGAATTAATGTAAACGCAGATATTTTTTATTTGGATTTTTACATCTTTCATACCTGCACAGGTGGGTTTGTGCCGGTAGGCGGCACTGTTGAGATTTCTAAAGTAACGCGAAGGGGGTTGCTAGGCAACCAGCCATTTATAGACATAAAAAGTATGAGAATTAATAGCGTTCGATCTGTGTAACTCGACGAGAAAGCAAAATACTCAAGTCGTTACAGATGTTAATAAACAATATATTAATAAACTGCAAATACACACATTAGATGTGGATTTGGGGCTTTTTTCAATTCTTTTTCAATACAAACACTTTCAAGCTGACACTGCTCTTTTTTTTTTTTTTTAAGTTTTATTGTTTTTTAAGTGTCAGATTAATTTGGTATAATAAAATCTTTACAAGTCAGACATCCTACTGTTTGTAAGAAATCAATAATAATAATAATAATAATAATAATAATAATTGTAACGTTTATAATTTGTGATTAGCACCACAGTTAAAATAAAACAGACCACCATGACTGTGATACACACACACACACACACACACACACACACACACACACACACACACACACACACACACACACACACACCGGATCCTGTACACTTTATAAATAATGATGGTGTAAAACACAGGAACTAACACGGTTATCCCGGATGGTGTAATCCTCACACACTTTATACAGGCTTCCACATAATATAATGCAAAATATAAACTGAGAAATCTTCTATAATGTGATAGTATGTAGCATTTTGGCTTGTGTTACACATGATGTTTCTTTCCTCAGACTTACCTAAGTTTGTGTTCTGTGTATTAGATTAATTAATCACAAGTCAATATAATAATGGAAGCAAGATAAGTTTATAAATTTGTTAGAAAAGTAGCCATAGTAAAATCTTTAACATTTTTAGTATCTACACATAGAACAATGGCACCAGCCTAACACTCATGTAATTACAAGTTAATGACATTCACATTATATTGTTTTTGAGTCATTTAGGTCTTTAATGGGTGCTACCTTCATTAAAAATGATGATTTATCATATCCTCTTATTCTATTTTTTTTAATACTAATTATACATCAATGTTAATTTTCAGTGCTCGTTCTCTTCATGTCTTAAGTCAGGACATTTGTTATGGTGACAGAAAGATGATGCCATACAATCCCTTAATCTCCTTAGCTTTTATTTGTCCTAAAAACAAATCAGTTCCGAACAGGATGGGTTCAGCTGTGTTCACTTTTTGCAACAGTTTGGGTGTCCTAGCTTTCCAAAGATAAACATAGTGACTATACCTGAGTGCTCTCAAAGCATTAATCCTAGATACATGATACAGTTCAGTGAACTCATTGTTACTGTTAATGAATTAAACATAGAGCTTTGAGTTCTGTTGAAGTTTCCTGAACTAATAAGAAGCTGAAATGTTCCTGTATTTAACTCTCGTCTGATGCACGACAGATTCCTGCGGTGACACATTTTCACTGTAACCGAGAGAGAGAGAGAGAGAGAGAGAATCACACATAAACCGGACACACACCCACACACCAGCCGATTTCATGATCCAACATCACATGATCTGGTCTAGAGAAGGTCCAGTATATAATCAGTCAGAGACCATCTTTCAGCCTCAGCCTACTGACTGTCACATGAGAGATTTCTGAAAAAAATGTCTGACCAGACAAAACATAAAGAATGTGAGGAAGAACATGGATTCCATTTAAATAAATGTATAATGTAATTATAAGATCAAATGCTGACAAGTAAAATGATGATTTTGGTAGTAATTAAACACAATTAAATATAATATCCTAAGTATTATTCATCCGTCTTGCACGTTTCTAATGATTATTGTACTTTCGTTGTACTTCCTTCGTTCTAGTTTATTACTTCTTTCTAGTTTATTCTTTGTTTTCCTTTCCTTTTTTCTTTCACAGTTAATCATTTTTCATTCTTTCTAGTGTGTTCTTTACTCTTCTTTATTACATTTACAGTGGATATTTTTTGCTCATATTCAATATTACGGGCTCATGCAAGAAATGAGACATCCTGTAAACCTACAGACAAACACACATTTCTGAACAAACCATCATTCTAATTATCTGCACATTTTTATATACATTAAACACAAGACAAAAGAAACTGAAAAGTAAACTGATGTCCTGGTTTATACGAAAATCTGGACACCTCACTTAACTTTTTTAAACACCAGGTTAATGTGCAGAACATCCACACATAATCAGCACAGGATCACTGGTCTGAGATTGACTTTACTTTTGGTCAGTTTATATAATCAGAACAGAGAGACTTTGGAGAAGGCGGGATGGGGACATTTATTCTGTTTATTCTAGTCCTTTACTTTTTCTTTCAACGTTCCCACAGTGTTGATGGATGGCTGTAGTTGTAAAGATCAAGGATGTGTTTAAGACAGTTCTGTAAACACTAAAGAACAAATGCAATGAGATGGAAACCTCCGGTGATCGATTTCTTTTTTTTAGAAGATAGTTTTTTGTAGCGTGTTAATAATCTAGTGTTTTGTACAATACATGCATTAATGAGTGCAGACAGGAAACAGTGAAACTTTAGCGATCTAGGTTAGTTTTTCAGTCACATGGTGGGAAAACAATCACTCTGTGCTAGGACAGTTCAACGGAAGCGTATTTGGTTTCTTCATCATGTTTTGTGAAAGATAAGGTAGGAATGTGTGTGTGATTTGACATTTGATTTCTCCTGGCCGTCTTACTTCAACTCGGGGATAAAAATGTCTTCTGTAAATATGCATTCAAGCTAAAGCTAAATCTCTGCTATAGTTTTTATTTAATACCTTTTGATTTTACAAGGAACCTGTAATTCTATAATTAATATTTTTAATTGTGTACACCATGTGAGAAATTTCGAGATCAGTCATTTTAATCACAAATCGGCTCACACAGGATCTGTGCCAGGCTTTGAGTCACAAAGGTCAAAATATTTTCCATTCTGATGTTTTGATGTGAAAATTAACTAATGGTTTTAGCATGTATCTGCATGCCTTTTGCATCATGTTACTTCAGCATGATTGGCTGATTTGATAACTGCTGCACATAATGTCTGTTAAGATACTGTATATTACATATTCATTCATCATCTTACCCGCTTATTCCCAAAATTCAGGGTCACGGGAGTCTGCTGGCATCTATACCAGTGCACATAGGGCGAGAGGCGGGAGTACAGTTCATCGCAGGGCAACACATAGACAAACCACCATTCACACACACATTCACTCCTATGGACAATTTAGAATCACCAATCCAACTAATTTGCATGTTTTTGGTCTGTGGGAGGAAATCAGGAGTACCCAGAGGAAACCCACGCAAGCACTGGGAGAACCTGCAAACTCCGCACAGAAAGATCCAGAGAATCGAACCCGGGACCTTCTTGTTGTGAGGCGAGCGTACTAACCACTACTCCACCATGCCGCCTATATTACACATAAAGAACATAAATAAATTGTACTGTTATGTACTATTTGACTGTATGCCAAAGAAAAACAAATCTTGGTTTTTAAAAGTAGTATAAACCAATAATTTTATGTTTCAGCATGAGTGTAGAATCCTGACTCGTGTTCTTGGAATTTCAAGAGCTGTTTCAACTTCATAACTTTTGGACTTCTGTCAATGACAAAAGCAACAACTGATATCAGATATCACTCGATTGCAGCATTCTTTTCAATGAAGTTCAATTTGTGTTTCTGCCAATAATATACTTATAACGATGATCATAGTGTATTTATTATAGGTTTTATTGTTTATATATACATACAGTCTGTATATACATGCTAAGATGTTCCATTACATTTACAACATTTGGCAGATGCCCTTATCCAGAGTGACTTACAACTGAGTAATTGTTTATTTGTTGTGTTATTATTATATTATATGTAGTTTTTGGTCGTGATTTGTTATGTTTTGTAACATCATGGGACCCTTGCTAATACACAGGTCTACAAGCTATCAATGCTCTTGTGTTTAAAATGTGGTTTACATGCTCCCAGGAAATCTTACGCAATTCAACAATACATTTAATCGCCTGACAGAACAAATACTGTAATACAACCACCAAATTATCCACGTTATATTTAACTATTAATGTTGGCACAACATGCAGGATTTTTAAATCCTTTATTCGACAAATAAAAAAAACAGTTCAGTTAGAAACCTGGAAGAAACAATCGGCTCACCAAGAATATCGGTTAAACAGTTACTGAATTTGGGGCCATGCACAATGTTTTTATTACTTGAAACAGGATTAGGACATGATCAGCTTTGACAGCAAACTTTCACCCCACAGGAATTGAAGAACCTAATCAATTTGTATTAATGCACATAAGCTGATCACATTACTGATGTACACACCTTTCTAAAAATATGGTAAAAGTATTAGAATGATTTGTTGCCCGGAACGCTAATAACGTTGTTACCTTTCAAACAGTCCAGTCCTAAAGGGGGCACATGGAAAAAATATTTTTGTACAAATGACCATTGTGTGGGTGCTGTCATGCCAATAATCTAATATTTATTGTTTTTCTCCAATACTATTGTATGTTATTGAAAGATGTGTTTTTTTTTATAAATAGATATGCATATCCTCGTTTGTAAGTGTGGAAATGAATTTGTTTGGTATTCAACATAATACTTTTTCCTTCTGGTTGGTCCAATTTAAACGGAAGAGTTTATAGTTAACTAAAAGCGTGGTTTTAATGCTCTGGCTTAACAATTCCACCTTTTTTATATAATTAAACTGAGTGCCCTTTATTACACGAGAGAGGTAAAGGGGGCTATTTTATTTTATTGTTGTTTTTAAAATACTTAAATAATTAAAAGCTGCTTTTTGTGTTTTGTGTGGCAGAGCTCTCAGCTGTGCAGTTGAACGGCGAGCTGGATTGTGACCATGACCATGACAATGAGTATGAGCATGATACTTCTTCATCGTCCCAGCTGAACATGCGTGGTGTTTTTCTTCATGTTCTGGGTGATGCCCTTGGCTCGGTCATTGTCGTAGTAAACGCAATCATCTTTAACTTTGTGTGGCGCCCTTGTGAACCGGGTGTCCCCTGCAACAACACATGCACTGCCAACAGTCATTGCAGTGACCACTATCACCCTAACCACACAATTGTGGGCTTTGGTGAGGCAGAACACAGCAACACAAGCTCTCTGTACTCGACAGCGGGGCCCTGCTGGGTGCTGTACCTGGACCCGACTTTATGCCTCATCATGGTCTGCATTCTTCTGTATACGACTTACCCACTGTTGAAAGAGTCGGCTCTCATCCTGTTGCAGACTGTACCCAAGCAGATTGATGTAAGCCGCCTAAACGCTCGTCTGCGCCAACTCGATGGTGTTCTGGCTGTGCACGAGCTTCACATCTGGCAGCTTGCCGGTAGTCGCATCATTGCCACGGCACACATTAAATGCCGTGACCCTGCCTCCTACATGGGTGTGGCGAAGCGCCTCAAGGCATTTTTCCATGATGAGGGCATCCATGCCACCACCATCCAACCTGAGTTCGTCATGGTCAGCTCTGAGTCACATGCCTCTCTCTGCGAGCTCTCCTGCCGCACACAGTGTGCTACCAAACTCTGTTGTCAAAATGCCAAAGCCCCAGACAACAAAAACACAAGTTTGGAAAGTATGAGTGAAGCTGATCCCCCCCTCTCCACCACTTTGGAGGTCATCAGTGAGTCTCTGGAAAGTGAACCTAAAGTTCAAGTGGTTCCAAAGGATGTCACCAGAGAGACCGAGTCCTCTTTATAAGACAGAATGAGTAGAAACAATTCATTAATGAAGATACCAGAAACCATAAAAATATACCAAGGGACTTGCATACCAGACAAACTAGATCTGAGCTAGTTTGCTGTGAATACCCATTTCACTAATCGGCTGGCAGTACAACCACAAGCATAGGTTGTATTTTCTGTTCTTGTTTACCATTACCTGAAAGGGAACAATGGCAAAAGAGGCATTTACCTGCAAAATCTCTAACCACACACACACCACCACCACCCTACACTGTTCTGTTGTTTTTAAAGTGAGAACATGGCAGTCACAATGAGACAATGGTTGGTTCAATTGAAACTCATTAATTTGCACTTTTGACACAATACACGTATTGAGTGGCAAAAGTTGTGACCACACTGTTGCTTGGATCTTTAACAATTTATTCATTTGTTCCTCAGTTACTACATCATGTTGGTCAGGGACTCAATGGTTCAAAAAATGTAAATGGTACCGGTGCGTCCAGAGAGACAGATGAGACAAGAAAAGAGCCCTTGGAAAGACTTGCAAATTAATTTGCAGATTGCTGTTTTAACAAGAGACACAAATCTACTCTGGGGTCCAAAAACATTCTACATATTCCACACACACACACACACACACACACACTTTACACAATCCCTGAACCTTGAGTCATCACTGCTTGATGGCTGGCTGATCTCCGATCAGGCCTGCTGCTGCTGCATGTGTGCGTTACGAGCTGTGTTTGTGAAGCATTGTCTAAGCGTGTGTGTGTGTGTGTGTGTGTGTGTGTGTTAGTGCGCATGTGTCTATGCAAAACGTTTTTTTTTTCTGTTTAAGAACCTGCTGTGTTATTTTGTGAATTCTAGTGCAACACGCTCATGCAATTAAGTCAGATCAAGTTTACTGACTTTTTTTTAATCACACTTGATACATATTCTTTTACAGAATACACCTACATTCATAAGCAGTTTGTTTCATAAACAATTGATAATTTAACTGTTTAATTTATTAGAAATGATTTTTTTCCTTTCCTTTTAAGAGACATTTATAATAGTTAGATATTATTGGGTAATGCATTAAAAAATACCCTTTTTTTTTTTAAAACTATGCTGTAAGTTTAGATCTTTGTAATAGTGTTTTAAACTGTGCTGCTGATATTTGTAGTTTCCTGATAAAAACACACATTGATTCCTGTTTCAGAATGCTGAAATGTATTTTGCAATCCTTTTGGTTTCCTTGGTTAATGGGAAATGCTGACGCTTCACTTTGTGCTGTTCTTTGTCACATGAGAGTATGACTCACCAGAACGTGTTGAAAAATTAAAAGCCGTGTTGAACAATGCTGAAAGGATGTTTGGCTCAGATTTTGTAGAAGTAACACTATGCCCTTGGAACCTGGTTTTAAGACGCCTCCATCTTGAGAGTCTGTGTGATTGAGGTAGATATTGAAATCCGATGTGTAATCTGAGTCTATAGATTTATTATAGCATGAGCAATAAATTGATTAACATACAGAACTTAACAGGTTTAGACTTTGGCCTGTTTGCATGTAAGCAAGGACAACATTTAGCCCACAAATCCTAAAGTCTCACAGACAGAATGGTAGTCCTGTTCTTGACCTGTTCACACTCCAGTTATTCAGAAAGCTGTTCACATTGTCTGGAGACCAGCTTATCTTATAGTATTTGTTCATGTACATTTACATTTTGACAGTCGTCCTTATCCAGACCAACTTAACATTTATCTCTTTTATATATCTGAGCATTTAAGGGTTCCAGCAGTGGCAACATGGTGTTGCTGGGAACCAAAATCCTGATCTTCCAATTATCAGTCCAACTCCTTAACCACTGTGCTACCCCATGCAACATTGTTTATTATTTTAGATGCAGTGTGATCTATGGTAGACTTCTAATCGGCATGTCTATATACACTATGTACAGTGCTCTTTTTGTTCTGTCTGTTTTATACATCAGAAATCAGTTTCTTCATAACATTAACTAGACATTGTTTCAAACAACCAATCAGAATACAGTTTCTATCACAACTGTGGTATATTTAATAATATTTAGAAATTTTTAAAACTATACTACAATCTATTAAAATAGGTTAAACATGTGAAGCACTAGTGTGAGGTAAATCTTTAGAATCTTGTCCACTCCTAAGTACACACTCCTCCCCTTGATTGAGACGCAAGGAAAAGGGACATATGTGTTGAGAACTAAAAGGCAGTGCTGAGCTTAGTATACAGAGGAGTTCATACTCATAGTTTTGTTCATTAATGCACACTGTTGTATTTCTTTTTTTCCCCCAAGATTAATCCACAGTATTGTCTCATGTCATATATATTCTTCTCATTAGTTCAAGTATGCAAACAAGAGTTAATGTTTCTCTGTAGGTCTGTCTTCAAGCTGCACCGCTTGAGCTGGTCTTAAGCAATACAAAGTCACTTAGCAATTTCCTACTGAATAATATGAATGAATTGAACATTTTGTTGACATTTGTCTGTCCATTCCCCTTATTTATGTGAAAATCTCACCTCAGGTTTATTTAATCTTCTCTTGACAGTTCAAACCTGGTCATTTCATGCATCTTGTTTATGGATTGTATTCGGATGGAAATTTTAATTGCATGATGAGACAGGCTGTCATCTGATGTCATCTAGGTCAAATTCACTGTAAAGTGCCTTCCATGTGTCCAATAAAATCCTTCAGTCATCATGAAAGTAACACTAACTGAAGGTTTATTAGAACTGCCCATGTTTGTTTTTCTTATTTTATACTATTTTCTTAGATTTTTAGATGCTTTTGGCACACTGCTTAGATCATCTGTGTATGTAAAAAGTGGATCAATTACAATCAATGTTTTATTGTCACAATTAATTTTTGATCATTTATATTCTATTTCCATTATAATATTACATCTGTATATATTGCATGTGTCCCTGAAATTGCTGTTTATTTTGTCCTCTGATAATTTTAAGACACCCCCATCCTTATTTTTGTCTTTCTTTAATAGTTAACAAAATGCAAAAAAAATGCTTCAACGTACATTTTCATCATAGGAAACTTGAGTCCGTCCTACAACCGGAAAACTACTTGAGACTATGAATATGGAAAAATTAATTTGGAAATGAACACTGTATGGTGATTTTCATCATGGTGTGGGTGTGTATTAATTGAATGAATTTATTTTAGTGTTGCTTAGTGATTGTATTTGAATCTGACGATGAATGCATGAATAATTTACTGTTTTCATGTTTGATGAATGGGAGGTGTCTGTTTCCTGCAGCTTTTCTAAAGTATGAGTAATTGTGTTGTTGTTTATTTGAAACATCCATATGCTGCAGATATTCTGTAGATTTCTGATACTCCTAACACCTGGAATTAATAGAACTAGACAAGAAAAAAAGACTTTTTTTCTTGCTCAATTGGATGTGTTATATTTTTGTCAATGGCTGTTATGTTTTTGTAAGCTGATTTTAGACTTGCAGTAAATAAACACAATGCTTGTAAGCGCTGTTATCTTTATAGCGCTAATACAAACATTTAAACTGTGAAGTGAAGATGGGCACCTGACTGAGCATATTTTTTTTAATATGCTCAAAATGAAAATCATTCCACATCTAAGGTCATGCTAGAGATTGTTCCAAAACATGCTACCAACAGGCTATAAAAATTTTAAAATAATATTGCGCATCAAATCTTAAATATTTCCTATAGTCAGCAACTGTTCATTGCAGTTATTGTGGAATTCATTTTCCATAAAGGAATGTGAGGTACAGAATGTATGTCCTTACAGCATTCGTTCTATTAGGTAACTAATAACCTGATTTGAAATTGTATGTAACATCCCTCATGTTTGTATGTAAGTTACAAACTGGACTTTAGCTTCTTTTTATACATCCAGATGTGCGCACACTTTTTTTTTTTCCCTTTTCTATTATCTCCTGTTTGTTTAAGTCTAGAACAACCAGCTGAAATGTTTTTTTGATATATTTATGTTGGAAATGTTATTGTAAAATAAATATGACCTTTCAGTAAGTTATTATTCATTGTCTGTTATTTCTGTGTTTGTTTCCTGTATGTAAACTCATTATAAGCTACAGTGTGTATTAATATCAGTTACATATTATAATCATGTCTGTTTTTAATAGATTGAAAATGTGTATGGTTTTCGGAGGCGTTTCTTGTCCAGACTTAATCTGATAGAACAGAAGTACACACAGCTACTTGGGTTCCAGTAAAGAAAACCAGCTAAAGAAAAAGAAAGATAAAGTGAGTTTTTCATCTTAACTGAGAACTACAATTGAAATGAAACCACTACTAAGAGGCATAAGTGATTTTCCATATGATGATTATTTTTAGTTACCAGTTCACTAGCTTTAAAAATGGTTTCAGTAACAGGAACATCATTCCTAACTAATTCTAGATTGAGAAATTTACGACAATTGCAATGCTAAATTAACACCATGCTTCTTTCTCTCCCTTTTACTAGCAGTTAATGTGGTTTAAGATTTAAATGTAACACATTTGTAATAATGTTTTTAATTTTAAGAAACTGACCCGGTGGACCTTGACCCGTTAATCCCATCCCCACTCTGTGCTAATCTGCTGCTTATATCACAAAACAAACAGGATTACTCCTGTTTCTTCTTATGCTGTTTTTCTTGAGCCTTTTTAGATCAATTGCTGTAAAGTTTGACCACTTCTTTCCATCCCATAATTCCCAAAGATACAAACCTATTCATAGAAACCACATAAGATTTTTTTTCCCTACTCATTTTTCTCATTCCTTGCTAGGAGATGCTTTTTACATATTTGTAAATATATATAGGTGCTGGTAATATAATTACAATATCTACTACCAAGTTATTTCATTAATTCCATTGAAAAAGTGAAACTATAACGTTTACATTCATTCCACTCTGATATATTTCAAGTGTTTATTTCTTTTCATTTTGATTATTATAACTGACAACTAATGAAAAAAAACCCAAATTCACACTCTCAGAAAATTAGAATATTGTGAGAAGGTTCAGTGTTGGACACCTGGTGCCATGCTAGCAGGATAATTAACTCAAAACACCTACAAAGGCCATTAAATGGTCTCTCAGTCTAGAAACCTGATTCCAAAAAAGTTGGGACACTGTACAAATTGTGAATAGAAACAGAATTCAAAAGTTTTAGATTTCAATATTTTATTCAGAATACAACATAGACGACATATCAAATGTTTAAACTGAGAAAAGAAGTTGATTTTTAAATTTTGGGACAAGGCCATGTTTACCACTGTATGGAATCCCCTCTTCTTTTTATAACAGTCTGCAAATGCCTGGGGACGGAGGAGACAAGTTACTCAAGTTTATGAATAGGGGTGTTGTCCCATTCTTGTCCAATACAGGCTTCTATAGTAGTTCTGTTTTAGGTCTTCATTGTCGCATCTTCCTCTATGGGTAAAAGATCTGAACTGCAGGCTGGCCATTTCAGTACCCGTATTCTTCTCCTACGCCGCCATGATGTGATTGATGCAGTATGTGGTCTGGCATTGTCATGTTGGAAAATGCAAGGTCTTCCCTTAAAAAGAGACGACATCTGGATGGGAGCATATGTTGTTCTAGAACGTGGATATACCTTTCAGCATCAATGGTGCCTTTCCAGATGTGTAATTTGCCCATACCCCACGCACTCATGCAACCCCTTACCATTAGAGATGCAGGCTTCTGAACTGAGAGCTAATAACAACTAGGGTTGTCCTTGTCCTCTTCAGTCCTGATGACATGGCATCCCATTTTCCCAAATAGAACTTTAAAATTTGATTCGTCTGACCACAGAACAGTTTTCTACTTTGCCACAGTCCATTTTAAATGAGCCTTGGTCCAGAGATATGGCTTCTTCTTTGACCTGTAGACTTTTAGCCAGCAACGGTGAATGGCACGGTGGATTGTGTTTTCTGTAAGTATTCCTGAGACCATTTTGTGATTTCCATTACAGTAGTATTCCTGTATGTGATGCAGTGTTGTCCAATGGCACGAAGATCACTGGCATCCAGTATGCTCTTCCGGCGTTGACCCTTATGCACAGAGATTGTTCCAGATTCTCTTAATCTTTGGATGATATTGTGCAATGTAGTTGATGTTTCTCTGAGAAACTCCTTGCTGATATTTTCGCAACAGCATTGGGGTAATTGGTGATCCTCTGCCCATCTTGACTTTTGAGAGACACTGCCACTCTGAGAGGCTTTTTTTATACCCAATGATGTTGCCATTGGACCTAATAAGTCAAGCAAATTGCTCCTCCAGCTGATTCTTATATGTACATTTAACTTTTCTGGCCTTATTGCTATAACTTGTCCCAACTTTTTTGGAATGTGTAGCTCTCATGAAATCCAAAATGAGCCAATATTTCGCATGAGATTTCAAAATGTTTAATTTCAACATTTGATATGTTATCTATATTTTATTCTGAATAAGATATTAAAATTTGAAACTCGTTGCATTGCTGACACCTTCAATGTGTCTCAGTGTCAAGTACAGAGGATGAAAAAAAGATTTGAAGAGACTTTTGACAAGCTCAGGTCAGGCAGACCCCACAAAAGAACTGCTTGAGAGGACCGTTTCTTGGCTTGAAAATCCAAGGCCAGCCCATTATCCATTGCAGCAGAGCTTTACGAGACCTGGTCACCTGAAGTCCCAATGTTAACCAGAACAGGATTGTTGGATTCTGTCTCGAAATGGCCTCCGTGGTTGAATCAGTGCCTAGAAGCCAGTACTAAACAAAACAGAATTGAAAACCTGTGTGGCATTTGCCAAGGCCCACAGCCTGCTAAAAGGATGGACACTAGAAAAAGTGGCAGAATGTGGATTTTACAGACAAATTTTCTGTTAAAATTACAATTTTTACAATACATTTGCCACAAATATTGGAAGAGACCTACTAGAACCCGCATCGATCCGAGATTCACCCAGAAAACAGTGAAGTTTGGCGGTGGAAAAATCATGGTTTGGGGTTACATCCAGTAATCTTAGCTACCTATCATATTCCAAACAATAAAAAGGCCAAATTCTGCAGCAGGATGATGCTCCATCACTTACTTCTATCTCCACATCAAAGTTCCTCGAGGCAAAGCTGATGAAAATGCTCCAGGATTGACCAGCCCAGTCACCAGACATGAACATCATTGAGCATATGTGAGGTACGAAGAATATTGATGAACTCTGGGAGGCATGCAAGGCTGCTTTCTTTGCTAATCTTGATGACTTCATCTATAAAGTGTATGAATGCAGTCCTTCAAGCTCATGGAAGTCATACAAGATATTAAATTTGGATCTCACAGCACCACTGCTTACTTTGCTGACATATTTTTGTATTTGCAGTAAATTTGTTTAATTTCTGTATAGGCGACAAAATGTTTGTCTGGCCAAAATTTGACCTTTCTTTTTTCAGTGAAACTAATTTATTTCAGTTTATTAAACATCATTTGGGAGGGTTTTAGCTTTTTTTATGAGCTATTTCTAACACTAATTGATTAATTAAAAGTCAACTTAATAGCAGGTGTTTCTACAAAATAGATAAGAAACAAGACTTTTGATTTTTTGTTAATCGGGAAAAACGCTTCATTCTAAAATTAATTTGTAATCTGGCGCCCCAGATGCTGTTCCCATTTCTTTAATAGCTAAACCCTTTATTAATATCAAAGCAGAAAGCTGTCCAAATGCTGCAAACATACCTATAGAAAGTGTGGCAGTTACCGAAGGCTGTATGAAAGCATAACACAAATATCTGAATAAGAATATAAGAAAAGAAACTGGGATAAGCTAGTTCTCTGGAATTAAAAGAGTCATTAACAGATCAGTCACATGACATTGCGATAAGAAGGTTATTAATCAGTGATAAATGAGGCACCACATGACATTTATACGTGACATTGGAACAAACCAAAGATATCAGTTGCTAATTACTATATCTGATCTTATGGTTATTGCATACTCAATACTCCATAGCGGGGCCATGTTTGGTTTTCTTTTTTATTGTACTTTACAAAAATGTTTTATTTGAACAAAGATTTATTTTAAGGACCATAAAATATACACATTTACTTTTTTGACCCAAGTCATAAGATAACTGTGTGAGATTAACTATAAGTCTTTGTGTGTGTGTGTGTGTGTGTGTGTGTGTGTGTGTGTGTGTGTGTGTGTGTGTGTGTGTGTGTTATGGTTGGTAGATAATACAGTTTATACAGTATTAAACCATTACACCTATGGATAACAAAATGTGTGTGTGTGTCAGACTTTGATCGCATGTCGAGGTCACGGTCACAGTAATCTGTATCTCATTGCTCTCTGCTTAATCAGCTAATATCTGCTGTGTCTCTTACAGAATTTTTTCCAGTATTATTAGTTCAGTCACTGATGGACCGACAGACGAGCCACAGACTGTAAATCTCATCAAAACTCACTTTATATAAAATGGTGAATATGAATAAATGTTTTGTAGGCTGTGATGTTTGAATAGTTTTCCTGTTATTCAGTGTCACTAGAATTCCGGGGTTCGAGAGCCCCTGGTGGAGTATAAAAGAATTGCGGGTAAGATAATTAAATTATAGTTATTAAAAAATAACCTGTCTAAATATCACTACCTCTGTTGAATTGGTCCCCCCTATATTTATATCAAATATATTCTTTCATCTTCTTACCCGCTTATACCCGAATCCGGGGTCACGGGGGTCTGCTGCGCCTATCTCAGCACACATAGTGCGAGAGGCAGGGGTACACCATGGGCGGGTCGCCAGTTCATCTCAGGGCAACACATAGACAAACAACCATTGACACACACATTCCCTCCTATGGACAATTTACAATCACCAATCCACCTAATCTGCATGTTTTTTGGATTGTGGGGGGAAACCAGGGTACCTGAAGGTGTGAGGCGACTCTGCTATCCACTACGCCACCGCCCCAACCCCCCCACCAACCACCCACGAATCACACCCGACTGTATGTATCGAGACAGGGTTCCAACGGGGAAATACTGGAGTAAAATTGGTTGGGAGCTCCATCTAGTGGTTGGACACGGAATTGTTCTAATATGGTGTAACCAGGAAAAATGACATAGGGCGAGAGGCAGGTTAGGTCGCCAGTTCATTGCAGGGCAACACTTAGACAAACAACCAATCACACACACACCAATTGAACCCGGGACATTCTTGTTGTGAGGCGACCGTGATAACTTCTATGCCACCGTGCCGCCCGGTGCAAAAATTAAAAAAATAATTTATTTTCATATTTCTTTAGTCAAGCAGTATTGAAAATATCGATTTACCATTTATTTGTAATATCACACACACACACACACACACACACACACACACACACACACACACACACACACACACACACACACACACACAC
>JAOTRA010000006.1:10354550-10394769 GCA_026260255.1 Pseudolaguvia tuberculata | reverse complement strand
TCTTCTTAAAATACGTGTTAACCACTGCCATCTCCATCCTTTTAGCAAAATCTACCACCATCTGACCTTCCACATTCATCTCTTTAAAGCCATACCTACCCATCCCATCCTCATCACCTTTGTTCCCTTCACCAACATGACCATTGAAGTCTGCTCCTATCACCAATCTTTCATGTCTAACTACACTCTCTACCACTCCATTTAACTCACTCCAGAATCTTTCCTTTTCCTCCATCTCACAACCTATGTGAATGCACTGGCTTGTGCAACCCTAATGGCTGGGTTCAACCCCAATGACTGGGTTATGCGCCATCCCTCTATTGAACTTATTTCTAATCTTGTCCATCCTCGTCACCCCCAATGAAAATTTCAACATCTTCAACTCTGCCTCCTTCAGCTCCTCCTCCTGTCTTTTTGACAACGCCGCTGTCTCTAAACCGTACAACATTGCTGGTCTCAATACAGTCCTATAAACTTTTCCTTTCACTCTTGCTAAAACTTGTCTATCACAAATCACTCCTGCCACTCTTCTCCACCTGCTTCATCCTGCCTGAACTCTTTTCTTCACTTCTCTAATGCACGCTCCATTACTTTGCACTGTTGACCCCAGGTACTTAAACTCTTCCACCTTCACTACCACTTCTCCCTGCAACCTCACCACTCCATTGCCATCCCTCTCATTTACACACTTGTACTCAGTCTTACTTTTACCTCCACCTTTTCAAATTCTTCTCAACCTGCTCCCTATTCTCACCACAAATCACAATATCATCCGCAAACAACTCCTCTCTCAGAACCGTGTCATACGCTTTCTCCAGATCCACAAACACACAATGCAACTCCTTCTGGCCTTCTCTGTAGAAAGTGGTAGCCTAGTGGGTAAGGCGTTGGACTAATACCAGAAAGACCGGGGTTTGATTGCCGCCTTCACCAAGCATCCACTGTGGGACCTTGCGCAAGACCCTCAACCCCCAATTGCTCAGTTGTAAAAAAGAGACCAAATGTAAGTCTTGCTGGATAACAGTGTCTGCCAAACTGTAACTGTAACTATCTATACATGACATGAAACCTTGGCATGAAATCATACTGTTGCTTACAGGTAATGAGACCCATCCTCTGCTCGCTTCTTTTTTTTTTCCTTTAGATACGGCCACCTCTTCCCTCATTCTAGCTTCCACTACTTTTTCCCATAACTTCATGGTGTGACTCATCAACTTGATTCCCCTGTAGTTACTGCACGCTTGCACATCTCCCTTAATCTTAAAAATTATTACCAGAACACTCCTTCTCCATTCCTTAGGCATCCTCTCACCTTCCAAAATCCTGTTAAACAATTTAGTCAGAAACTCCACTGCCATCTCCACGCTTCTACTGGAATGTCATCTTGTCCAAGCGCCTTTCCACTTTCATCCTCATAATAGCTACTCTTACTGCTGCCTTAGTAATCCCATCTACTTCTTGCACCACCATCTCCACTACATCCAACCTTCTCTCTCACTCATTCTCCTCTTTCATCAGCTGCTCAAAATAGTCTCTCCACTTTCTCAACACACTCTCTTCACTAGTCAACACATTTCCATTTGAATCCTTTATTGCTCTAAATTGCAGTACATGGCAGAGTGGCAGGAGTGATCTGTCTCTCTGCCTGGCCAACCAGTACAAATACTTTTCTCCCTCCTTAGTGTCCAACTTCTCATACAACTCCTCATGCACCTTTTCTTTAGCTTTTGCCACCTCCCTCTTCACATGCTGCCTCATCTCCTTATACTCCTCATCTCTCTGCCGATCTAAATTCTGTTTCGCCAACCACTTTCTCCTTATACTTTCCTACACTTCATCATTCCACCACCACGTCTCTTTGTCTTCCTTTCCTTTTCCAGATGTCACACCAAATACGTTTCTAGCTGTCTCCCTTATCACTTTGGCAGTCATTGGCCAATTATTCAAAAACTCTTCACCACCACCAAGAGACTGACTGACTTCCTCCCTGAATCTCACACTACAGTCTTCCTTTGTCAGCTTCCACCAACTTATTTTCAATGTCCTTGTGGGCTTGGGACCGGCACTATGAATGCATTGGCTTGTGCAGCCCTAATGGCTGGGATGTTCAAAACAGCATGTAAGGTATTAAATATTTCATTTAAGTACGTTTTTTTAAATAATGTTTTAATAAAATTACATTTAGTCTAATGTAATTGGGAAAATTGTAAATGTCACACACAATAATGACAATAATCGGTTGGTTAAGATATGTTGATTTAAGGTTGCTTCAGGATTAATGAAATACTATGAATGTGTGTATATGAAATGACATACTCTCTTTAAACAGCTCATTCTCCTCGGCTTCACGCTCCATCTCTTTGTACCAGGTCTCCATACGCTTGGTCTCATTGTGCATAAGCTGCATGTACCTGCTGCCGTCGGCATGCACTGGCGACAATCCTCCCTGAATCTTCCTCCTTTAGCTTCCACCATCTTATTCTCTTTTCTGTCTTCTCTCTCTTCCTCTTCTTCCTAACTTCCAAAACTTATTATAGACAACCATCTGATGCTGTTTAGCTACACTATCCCCTGCCAGTCCCAAAATATAGTCCACCTAGGTGCAACTTCTTCCACTCTTGTACGTCATCCTATGCTCTTCCTTCTTCTTAAAATATGTGTTCACTACTGCCATCTCCATCTTGTTAGCAATATCTACCCCCATCTGCCCTTCACATTCCTCTCTTTAAAGCCATAATATTGTCTTAACAAAAAGGACAGATGTGCACATTCTAAAGGCTAAAACATATGATAATTCACCCTCACAGCCTGTAGACTTATCAGGCCTGCCTGAACAAAGACTGTCATGTTGCAAGGGCACCCTTTGGGGATAAGGTCTGAGTTTTTGTTTGTGTTACTGTGTTTTTGCATGAGTATGTGGGTTCTGACTGCATGATGTACAGTAGGATGATCATGATCATATAACATGTGGTGCTTAGAGTTTTTTATATCAAAGATTGAAGGCATTTATTTGGGACAGCCAAATAATGATCCTGGCTACTGACTTGTGCCAATGTGTGTTTGTTGATTTCTTTGAATGTTTGCATCTGTTACACTGGTTAAGGACAAATGCATTATATGTGACTTTTGTGTGTTTATCTAATATCTAATATCCTCCACTGTTATTATCGAGTAATTTTATTAATCTATTAATTGGTGTCCATGCCTTTGTGCTGTTGTTGTCACTTTATGTCCTGCGTTTGTCCTCACTTTGACCTATCAGAATTATTTATAAATGTTCACTTGAACGAAACAAACAATATCCATTGTTATACACATACTTGTTCCTTTATGCATCTATCCCAAAAAGTAATTGTGTAGCATCTTTGATGGTTGTTAGCGTACAAATTTTAGGGTCCAAAATTTTGATATTTTCTGATTTTCTAACAGGTGGCGCGGTGGTGTAGTGGTTAGCACGGTTGCCTCACAATAAGAAGGTTCCGGGTTTGAGTCCCAGGCGGGAATCTTTTTGTGTCGAGTTAGCATGTTCTCTCCGTGTTTGCATAGGTTTCCTCTGTGTGGGTACTCCGGTTTCCTCCCACTGTCCTAAAAAATTTACATTAGGTTGGTTGGTAAGTCAAAAATTGCCCATAGGAGTGAATGTGTGCATTAGTGGTTGTTTGTCTATGTGTGGCCTGCGATGGATTGGCGAACTGTCCAGGGTGTACCCCTGTGTGACGAACGAGCTGTAGGCAATGAAGAATCCATGATGCAATAGAAAAACAGGCGTTTATTAGGAACAGTGAAGAGGAAGGCAAACAATCCAAAAGGGGTAATCCAAAGAGTGGTCAAATAGCAAAAAAGGGTCAAATATCCAAAAGTCATAAATAGCAAGAACATAAACGCTTAGCAAGGCCTAGGGCAACAATACTTCGCGATGAGCCTTTGAAGGCCACCTGCTTATATAGGCGGACCACGCCCAAAATGGCCGCCATCGGGATTGAAATCTAGAATTCGGGAGAGGGCGTCCTCTGCAGGCGGTCCTCCAAAGGCACAGTCCTAACACCCTGCTCCTTGTCCTATATGTGCTGAGATAGACTACAGCGTACCCCCGTGACCCCAAATTAGGGAATAAGCCTGTAAGAAGATGAATTAATGATTTTTTAGTTTTTATAACATTAACACTAGTTAAAGATCATGCAGAATGGCTTAAAGAACAAAAAGGAAAGCACTTAGATTTGTCTGCTTCAGTAGTTTCAGCTTTCTAACAAGCAACGATATAACACAAATATAAAGAAGAAATCTGATTTTTCTGCACACAAGTACTGCATATAGGTTTTGTTTCTTTCAAGTGAACAGTTTTAAATGATTCTGATGGTTCAAGGTGAGGGTCTATGAGTTTGTATTAATCTTTAATTTGTTTTTGTTCTTTTCCTGTAACTTATAACTTTATCTGTATATTTTAAAATAAACAGCTGACAATGAAGCTCTAGACAAAGTCAAAGAAGTTTTAAGTTTTATTGTCATTTTAACCATAAATGGCAGTGCAGTATACAGTGAAATGTTTCTCCAGGACCATGGTTCTACATTCAAGACAAAGTAAATGCAGACACAGAACAAATGCTGGACATGAAATGGCAACAGCCTTTTTCTAATGATACAAACCTCTAAAACTTGGAAACATTAATATTAATATTTAATATTTATATTTAATATTTTACCAACAACAAAAAAAATAAACAAAGCTTCAAACTTTGCCTGTTTGTCTGTCAGTCTGCATAGCAAGAATTGAGCTTAATTGAGCAAAATGCGACTTTGTCTTTAGTAAACACTGGGCTAATTCTAGCAATTTTTTTAGTTTTTGTCAAATAAACATGTAAAACTATTTTGATCTTGGAAAACACAGTGGGATGCCTAACCATAAAGACATAAAGTGTATTTTTGTAATTGTATACTATTTTCTATTTCAATTGTTAAATAACATCCGTTTAGCCAAGCCACTTAATCTTTCTTCTCGGTTTCAGTGCTTTGCTGTAATTCTGCACATTTTTGCATTTTGCTTGTCTTAAACTGTGTTTATTTCTGCATTGGATAGACTATTTATTTTATTAATTATTTCATAACATTTCTTAACATTTCATGTAGATATTGTTCCGACAACTGTCACAGTGTGAACTGATTCAACTATAACATTTGCTTTTAATTTTATTTAATCTTTAACACTGTTGTAAAACTCAATATTTACATTGACAGTATTTGGCAGACACTCTTATGCAGAGTGGCTTACATGTATTTTATTAATACAACTCGTCAATTGTTTCAAGGGCATTGCTCAACAGTGGTAACTTGGTGGTGGGGGGAACTGAACCCACAATTCGGTTATCAGCCCAACATCTTACCCACTGAGAGACTACCTCTTTCATTTCATATTTGCTTCATTATTTCTTCATTATTCCCTTCATCTTCTATGGCATTGTGCTTAATCAGACTCGTTTGCGCCTCTATTTTTGACAGATTTCTTTACTATATTATTATTAATTCATCCTTTGTCTTGTTTGTCCTTAGGTACCTCATGATGAGTGGAGTGCTTACCCAGGAACTGAGAAGGATGAGGAGATCCCATGTCGACGGATGCGCAGCAGCAGCTATGTGAAAGCCATGGGGGATGATGAAAGTGGTGACTCAGACACTAGTCCAAAAACATCGCCTCCCAAATCTGTCTGTCCTGATGCTCTTGTTCTCAAATCCACCATCCACAGACCTCATATAGACAGCCAAAGGTAGGACTTTTTGATGATAAAACAGATAAAAGCAGAATCAGAGTCATTTACGGTTTATGCTTTCAAGCTAAAATCGGTTGTCTTGCCAATGTTGCTGCAAATGCCCTGCTTGTTTTGACAGGGTTGTTGCTGTTTTCTGCTGAGGGTTAAAGATAATAGGCAGACATGTGATGTTACAGAGGTGCCTGAGGAGACATGTTATGGTAGCAGATGCATGGAAAGATTTCTGATAGGTTGGCATATTCACCATCAATATAATTGGAAATATAATGTGCTTCCTGTGAAACAAACTGCACATTTTTAAGTCAAAGTCAAAGAAGTTTAATTGTGACAGTGCAGTATTTAGTGCAATGAAATAACAATTTTCCGTTCTATATAAGACAAAAGAAGTGTAGACACAGGACAAGTGCAGGACATAAAGTGACAACAAGATACAAAGACATAGACACCAGCTAATAGAAAATTAACCAACAATAAAAAGCTGACATGCATTTCCGTGGTAGATATAACGGTCTGCATCTAACAGTCCCAAACTCCACTGACAATGTACAGCAGTCAAACACCAGCACAGAGTTCTTACACCGTTCTGTGTTGATTTTAGCTTAATGTTTTAGGTTAGCACAGACACCCGTCTTCTTTACGCTCTTCGGCTTCTATGCACACCGGTCACAGAGTTCTTCCACTAAAATTCCATAATGAAGACTGGTTACTGCATGACTTTCCAACCTTAATAATGCTGGTACACATGATTTCGTGTCCATGTGCTGTGGTAGTCGGGCTGAGAATAATAAGACCATTTTGGACCAACGTAACAATGAAAATCATGCATATAGCAATGCTTCTATGTTATTATGTACAGTAGATGAATTTCATGTGTTTATTATATACTGTATGTAATAACCTATATCAAAAATGTAAATGTTTCTTTTTGTAGTTTAGATTTGTCTCATTAAGATCTGCACTATAATTAAATAAAAACAATTTGGATTGATTTCGCTCCATACAGCAATCAGAGTTTGTTTGTTTGGTTGTTAATTGCTATTAAAGCCACAAAGTATGCATGTGGCATGCTGCTACATTAGAATGGCGTGTTATATTATAAGTTTTGTTTTTTACACAAAATATGCATATGTTTGTTTGGATACATTGAATTGAGTGTTCAAATACATGTTATTGCATGAACATATATAGTTAGTAAAAGTTTTTATTTAAATAACTTGTAGCCCCTGTAGATGGAGGAATCCCTGAATTGTGTGAATTTTAACAGATGTGCCTCAAATGTGCATTAGCGTTACCAAGAAATTCCTCAAATTTGTTAAATTAGTTTGTGGAAGGCTTATATATTTAATGGAACTTCTGATTAGCATGGGTTGTTATTTTTGACTTATCTACATATGTTGGGTAGAGATATTTTTATAAGAGGTTGCAGGATATTATAGCCTAGAAAATAAATTGACGACAGTGACTTATCTGAATATTTGTGCCATGAAGCAAGCCAAGGGAAAGCTACTTGTTCTGCCCTATAATAACGATAAACTTGTTGCAAAGTTGCAAACTACGAATTGTTGTAAAGATTATGACAGCTTTTATAAATGAATTAATGTTTATTGTTTGCTTTGTTGGCCTCTTAGATACCCCGCTATGTGGATTTATATTGTGTGTGTCTATGACTTGTAAATACAGAAAAGATAAACTAAAATAAATTAAACAGTTATTTGGCTTTGTTGCCTTGTAAATGGAGTTTAAGGATGCATGTGCGTAATAGATAAAGCAAAATACAGCCTATTTATACAGATGGTTAGAATGTGCACAGTCTCGGTCTGACAGTCTGAGAGGTTTTAAAACTGAATCACTGCTTAGTACCAAAAATATTGTAGATTATAACATCAACTTTTGTAAGATGATGGGGAAAAGTATAATTTTAACAAATGGATAAAATATTGATAGGTCATCGAATGTGCTGTAGAATAGATGTCATACAATTTTAGTATAATTTGGATATGGCTATTAAAAGATATTGACTAGTGAAAGTTAACTAATTTTAGGTCTCATATATATCAAGTATAAGCTAAATAAAGTGAACCAAAAGAATTTTATAGCAATTTACTAATCAGGTTGATGGAAAATAGTATCATGGCCTGCAGTTGCCTGCTTGTTCCCTTCATTTAGCCAAGGCTACCACTTGCAAACAACGAGAGATTTGCGCCCCCATCCCGGTGTGTCTCTGGACCCAGCAACCTCCTACAACCCTCCTCAATACCGCTCTCGTAACCAGAGCTACATGCGTGCTGTCAGCACCCTCAGTCAGGCAAGCTGCCTCAGCCAGGTGAGTGTGAGCAGGTTTTTATAAATAAACACATTTTACACAACCAAAACAACTAAAGAACGATAAAAAATTACCCTGCTTTTTGTAAATAGTTTTACACTTGAAAATATCTGTTAAAATATCCATCTCACTGATCCAGAATTCTCTGAGTGTGTGCAGTTTAGCTGCATTCATTGGACTTCAACTTGCTAACTGTTGCACATAATTAGAAACAATGCTTTTGAAAGAATTCTCTAAAAATTTTAAACAATCTTTTTTCTGGAGGTAAAGAGGTTAGTACTGATCCATTTGATGGAGTCGCAAATTTTTTTTAATACTTTATACTGACCCTTGTTTATAAAGTCTGATGACAAATCATTTGCATAGACATCTAATTTGGGGCAGGTCTATGATAAAGTATATCAGTCAATCGTTGGAGCGTCTTTGGTCTGTGTGATGTTATAAAAACAGACATCTGAAAACGGCTAAACTTGAGAAGCATGATAAGCATGAATCTGATGTCCCCTTTAAGAGATTAGACCATCAAAGTGTTTGCCTATTTTCTATTACATATCTGTATTTATTTGCTAGGCTCTTTAAAAAAGTAGATATTTAAATAATATTTACTATCACATTTTTACTTTTAACAGTGGTTGGGTTACATAATTGTGTTGAATGCGCTGCTTTCTAAACATATTAAATAAATGATTATGCATTATAAAGCATTATGCATACCCGTAATCAAACTGTAATTGTACAATTGTAACTAAATTTGTCTTTAAAACATGGCCAGGACCATCATGTTTTAATGGATTCGATTGCTATTTGTATTCAGTTGTTGTATGAAGGTAAGCAATTTAAATGAGATTGTATGTCCTGATGATGAAGCTATAAATCTGTTTTGCCATGGTGGATGTTTGTGTATAACAGACTTTCTTTAAATTCTGTAAACTGCTTGGACTGTGGAAAAGTTAGAAATATTATAGCTTTGGATGGATGGTGTTTGGAAGAAATTACTTTCATTAAATGTGTATATAAGCGATGACTTCATAATGAATAGAATGTGGTGACCACCTCTGATGTGGAGTGAAATCAGGGCGTTAGGGTGTGGTTCTTGGAATTTAGATCTGCCGGAGTAGCTTTTGCGGCTTGATGCGTTTATTGCTGTCTAATCACTTTCTTTTAAACAACATGATCAAATATGTTTTCCACAAACACCAATGTCTTTTATTTATTGTGCAAACATGTGTCTTTCATTCAAAAGGATAACTGCTGAAACGGCAAAATTTGTCAATTCCATTTTCCTCCTGCTAACTCTCCTTTGTATTTATTGTGCAAAGGGGAAGAATCAAAGTGAGAAAGAAAAAGGAAGAGGAAAAATTAAGGACTGCTATTCCTGTTTTTGTCTCTCAGGTGAGTGAGACTGAGGTCAATGGCCAGTATGAGTCAGTTTGCGAGTCCGTTTTTAGTGAAGTAGAGTCCCAGGCCATGGAGGCTCTGGACCTTCCTGGCACTTTCCGCACTCGAAGCCACAGTTACCTGCGTGCTATTCAGGCTGGGTATTCTCAAGATGACGACTGCTTGCCTTCAATGACATCATCCACTGTCACTTCAACTCTCAGATCCACAACAGGTAAACTGCCCCTTGATTAAAAAAAAAAAAGGGGTTTAAACGCACATATCCATCATGCCGTCCGTACATCCTATAACATACTTACATATGTACAGTGGAGAACCCTTGTGCTTGAGAGATGCTGGGATGTGAATGTCAAGTCCTGTCCTTTTGTGTCTTTATTCATTTGCTTTGACCTCTTTGTCCTCTAAGTGTTCAATTGCAAAAATTGTGCATTCTTTGAGATATTAAGACGTTATAGAAAAAGAAAAGAAAGCATGCATACTTTATTAACATGACAGGATTGACAAGTAAAAAAAATAGTACATGATAACAAAACTTCAAACTGTCTGACAAGATCAGATAGATGTAGAGAGCTTGATAACGTAAAGGTGATGCAATCAATTGCTTTGCTATTTAACAATATTATTACCGTTAACAGCGGTGTAGCCCACATCATACTGGAATGAGAAGATTCATTTCAATCCTCTGGTACTGGTTGCACAAAGTAATTTCTAGATGCAGGTAAATTCTGATATTGATTGAAATTGTTTAATGGAGACATGCATATATTGCATGTTACCAGTTTAGGATTTGTGGTTTGTTAGAAACATTCTTAAACAATGCAATTTTTTCTAGAAATTCGACACCATTTAATGGAAAATAACAGCAATGATAGACAAATACTTAAAATGTATATTCTTATTTTGTTTATAACATACACAATTATTACACAATCATTAGTGCCCTGAACACACACTCATTAATGGTGCATCTGTTTATAAGTATGGCTATGAACCCTATTGAAACATTCTTAAATTATTCAGATTGAACTGTCAAATATTTTGATTCAACTGGATTTCTTTTTCTTTTTTTTGATGCTCACTGTTAATGTCCACTTTGATTGTTTAATTCAAATGAACTTTGTAAATAATTATTTGTATAAATTATGTGATTTGTTGAAGTGTTGATGTGGGTTATTTATTTTCTTATTTTCCTTTTTTTTCCAAATGGAGTTTTTTTTGATTGGATCTTTTATAAATCACACTGGTACAATTTGTCAAAACCATCATAACCAACCATGTGACTGCAGCAACTGAGGATTAAGGAGAGCTTTCCAATCCCACGGTCATACCCTGCTTGAAGCACTTTCACCGTACAACGTTCCCGCTCAACCTTTAACATGTGTGGAATGGAATATTCCTATCTGTTGTATTCTGATGTACAACACGTGTAATTACACAAACTGTGTCTCTCTTTGCCTGCAAATTGCAAAGGGAGAGTTGGAGATATTCAACTACTTTGATAAGTGGTTTGTTTCTGCAGTAGTAATCAAATAAAACATGGCTTCTGACAGATTCAAAGGAAAATCAGAAATAAGGCCTTTATTTTAATTTGATTCATTATTTTAAAGTTTCCAATATAGTGTCTTTAATGTTTGACTATATACTGTATGTTAGGTCCAGTTAGTAGAACTCCTCACACATTTGGCAAACAACTTGTGTCCAGATTTAATTCAGATCAAGCTATTTGTTTTTTTTTTTTCTGGTCTGTAACGTCCTAGTACCACCAACCATGCCCCTTGTCAGCAACAAATAAGCAGAAAGCTTTTGGGTTTATAATAGGTATTGACAATGACATATATGGTTTGCAGAATCATACTTTTAGTAGGCTTCAATAACTGCCCACTGATAAGTGTGAAAGAATAGAAGATCAAGATAATGTTAATAGCAATAATTCTTGATTTTCCTATAATGGCTGTAGTGCCACATTACAGTTGTAAGCATAAGTAGTTCAATCTGAAAAGTTTGTTTAAACCCTCAATTCAGAGGGAAGGAGAGAAACAGAGCCTCTCCTTTGGCCAGCCAGCACTACACAAGGAGATCCAGAGGAAAAGAGCAGCAGGTGGGCTGTCACAGGTATTTTTACTGACAACACGCATTTATATATCTATATGTGTGTTTTTGCACTGCCTTCTCAACTGATTAGCGAATAGCCTCATTATGGCTGCCATGTTTTAACAATAGAAATAGGGACTGTATTGAATGCCCTAGAACAAGTTCATTTGGGCTCTATGATAAATCTCTGAACAAAACCAGAGAGTTTCCCCAACTTGGGCATTGGATTTGGAGCCCAATATCAATCTGTATAAGATTAATTTAAAAATGGAAAGAAGTGTATGTGAATATCTGAATCTTTAAATTGTCATTGGTTCAAAATGAATGTAAGTTCTTTCCCTGAAACTGAAATATCCGAATTTTGTTGGTGTGGACGTGTTCAGTCATGTAGGACAGTGGGATTGCAGCCTCTCCCTGGTGCAGCCCTTATACGTCTTGTTTTACACTTTGTTTACAACCCCACATCTCCACAATGTCCAATCAAAGGACGTAATATGTTCAATAGGGTTCATATCTATTACTTGGGCCATTAACTTGTGATTGTTTGATTGACTTTTCATCTTTTCTGTTGCACAAATAACATACAGTCTTTAAATTTGATGAAAGTGTTTAAGAGGATGTAAAAATATAGTATTTAGCAAAAAGCTTTTGATTTTGGCAAAATTATAATTATGATTTTAAAAAATAGTCATTTTGAAAAATAATTATGGTGACTGCAAATGCCAAGGGGACCCTGGTGTTCCTTGCACTAAGGAAAAGATGGAAAGACATTTGTAGGCTAATGCTTGATGGGATCGAGAAGGCAGTGTAAACACACAGTTCAAAGCCTGCAGTATGTGAGTAAAAATAGTCAATAACAACCTATTGCGGCATTTGGCGGCTGTATCCAAAGCCATTTACATTTATCTCGTTTATACAACTGAGCAGTTGAGGGCTTGGTTCCAGGCCAGCAATGGCAGCTTGCTATTTCTGTGAATTAAACTCACAATCTTTTGACCAGCAGGCTAAACCAGTGAGCTTTCACTTGCCAACATCATGCAATAGTGTTGTTAAGACATTATACTAAATGATACAAAATGGAGACCATGTGTTAGTATTTATAGCAAGTCTACAATGTACTGCTGATTAATGTGTTTGCTTTGTCTTCACTGAGAACCAACCTCAAAAGTTACAAATAGTAATATTAGCCTAAACACAGAATTCAATATATCTAAATTATACAATTATTATAAATATTAATATAAATACTGTATATAATTATGCACAATTTGAAATAAACAACTGAACAAATTTCATGTTAAATCAAATTACAAATGTAAGAATAACTTGAATAGAGAATCTTTAAATTTTACATAACTCTGTTAAATGACCAAAACATAAAAGAATTGATGCATTTATTTGTCAAATATACATTACAACCCAGAAATTAGTTTCTCAGCATATCCCAGCTTAGGAACCAGGGTGCATGTCCAATTGCAGAGTCAGCCATTATATGTGGCCCCTGTAGCCAAAAGCTTAAGTCTTCAGTTAAGTGTTATGTTACAGTTTGACAATATTTGAACCCTAATCTTCTGATCAACATCCCAGAGCATTAACTGTTTAATTCACCACTGTCTGTATACAGTGTTATACCTATTTTGGTTATTATTAAAATAATAACTGCTGATGAAAGTTGTGTCTATGCTGAGATTTTACTCAGATACTCACATTGGAGAAGTAAGGTTATCTTTTAAAATTTTCATTTTACCAAATGAACCAAACTGTTAGCTCATGGTCCAAAACATAACAGATCATTAGGCATAGTAGTGCTAGTGACATTGTTGGAACTGCATGACTTCTGCAATAGACTTGCTAATATTTAATGATGATGGAACTGTAGATGGAACCAGATGAATCACTATACAAGTCTACAGTTACAGTAAGTCAAGTCTGCCAGCCAACAGAGAAATGTGCTCAACATCATCATGTGGCAACACACTTCCCCCACAAGATTTTATAGATTTTATCTCAGGGGACAAGAGAGGATTTTGTCCCACTTTATATTTGAAGTAACTGGAGGGAACTCATGAAGCACAGGAAAACATGCATACCCCAATGAAAAAGTAGGTTATAAGTCCCTAAAACTGGAGGTGTCAAAAATGCATGCTCATTAGGTTACAAAAACCCTCCCCTGTTTAATGGATATGTAGGTTAAATATGTAGTACTACATAGTACAACTAGTACCATTGTTCTTACCCAAAGTATACCTAAAGTTTGGTGTGCCATGTTGTAAGTGGTTATTACATGTAATCATCAAAAGATGCAAGTACAATTTCTGATTCATCATCTTATATTCATCTGTTTATCTCAAACTTTAATTTGTAAAGCACATTGCAGAAGAATAGGTGTTGCCATTTAAATACGCTCATGGGAACTGTAAATTTAAAAATAAGGCTTATTAATAATGTTAAAAGGTAACTGTTAAAGCATCTGAATGTCTTTCTATTTTAATATTCAAATTTGTCTTCCAGAGGGATATGATGCAATGGAAGGCACATCGTTGTTAAATGAGGATATGATAGAAGACGATGATGGTGCTAGCTCCTCGGCTTATCAGGAGCTTGAGCGTTTTGAAAGAGAAAATGCTGCTCGGAGTCATCACAGTACAAGTTCTACTGTAACGGCCATTTCTGTGGCACCCACCTCTTCTCCACCCATTTACCGCGCTCCTGCTCCAACACCTTCCATTCCAGAACCACATGTTCCTCAAGCCATTCAGGCTTTTAAAGAATCAGCCAACATGGTGGCAGCATTTAACCTGCAGTGGAAAGAAGAGATTGCAGCCATGCGGTTTGAGCTGGCTGAACTGCGCAGGGATGTGTGCAATGAGCTCAAGACCTTTAATAGCAACTTTTTTAACTTCACACAGTGCTATAACATGTGGACCTTGTGCAGGGAGGCCGCTGCCGGAACCTCTACTCAATCAAGTGAACGAGTGTCAGTTGGGATCCAGACTGGCAATAATAACGGTCCAGTCCGACAAAACACTGTGGATGTCTCAGTCATGTGCCAACCGGAACCGGCACCATTTAACATTTTTGAGGTGATGAACCCTCCAAGAATTGAGATCACTGAGGGAACACCTGAGGGTCCAACAACCTCTAACAGCCCAACAAGCCCTGCAAGCCCGGTAAGTCCTACCGATCTATCAGGTCAAAGACTACTAGGGGAGACCAAGATGGACACCAGCAGGAGGAAGAGAAGTCGTAGTCGACAAGAAGGACAGAGAAGCTCCAGTCTGGAACTCTGGTGCAGAAAGTACACTAGTGGGCCAATGTCATATCTGTCACTATCATTCTGATCATGCAATCTGATGAAACTTGGAAATTTATTTTCCTCTTAACCCACCCTGCAAACAGGGGCAAGGTACAATATGTTTAAAATCTGCACACTATGAGAACCAGGGTGCAGGATCCTTGTCCCTTTGCTCTATGCAGAGATGATTGCTAGCTAAACATTTTTTACACTGAAATCAGGAAAAGATGCCACACTGGTGAATGTTAGGTTATCTAAACCATCACAGAGTAATCCATTTTGCTGCATTTCCTTTTTCATACATGTATATGTCTCCACAGATGTGACCCAAGAATGTGGCAAGCAATGCAAGGAATGTCATCTTCATCCAACTGTCTTCGTAATGCTCCGTCATTAACCACTAAACTTCTCAATTGACTAAAAGTATACACATGCTGCTCTTCTACAATGACATCCTGATGATGTGACCTACCCAAATATAAGCATACAAAAATGTTTTTAGCATGTGAATATTAATTAAGACACCACATCTTATTTGTCACTAGATGAAAAGTATTGGAAGAGTTTTGAGTAATATTATTTGGTCAAACATCATCAACAATGTCCATCAGCGTGCCATCAGAATTTTTTTACACTATAGCACTTTGCCATTGTGGCGATAAAGTTACTGTGGATGACCTTAGGTCATAAATTATAATTAATAGATGGTTTGAAGTTACTTAGCACATGGTACTTTTGAAAATCAGCATAAATGCTTCCCTCACACTGAGCCTTAGTGTTGGGATTGATGTTAACATAGTGGAAAGTCTTAATAATAGCTGCATGTTTACTGTCCATTTCCTAATTTCTAACCCAATCCCTGTTTACAATCTAACTCATGTGTGGGTTAATCCAATTTACAGTGGGACCAATTTCTTCTTTTCAGAACACGCAAAATTAAGCATAAACTTGTATATAATTAGAACAAGAAAAACTATATAAATATATATATAAATTTCTACCACACTTACAGTGTATGTTATTGGGTATAACATGCACAGATATACTTAATGTTTATGTGCACAACCTCATACATTTACTGGAGTTATACTGTGAATCCACTACATAATAATTAAATAAACAGTATATATAAATACATAACAACTAAGAAAAACATTCCATATATATATTTCTATATTTTTTGGCTGTTTTGTTTCACATAGGGTCCAAAGTTTAGAATTTTAAAAAGTATTTTATTTTTTAAAGGGAAAGTCATAGTAATGCCAAAGTAGTTGCGGAGAAGAAGGTTTTCAGTCTGCGTTTCACCAAAAGCGTAATCATCTGCAGACTCTTTGTTTGCTAGCACATGATCTCTTGGGATACATTAAAGAGTCTTATAAGCATGCAAATTTTACAGTCCAACATTCAATGCTTTTTTTGTCTGTTTGTTTTTTCCTCCAATCCTTCTTGATGTTAAGTGCAATGACATTTAGGTTTTATGTTAAGCAGAGTGCACACTACACAATTTAAACCCTGATTTTTCAGTGAGAAATGATTCCATTCTCGCTGCGCTCGTTCAATCAGAGTTGAGCAGTTCAGTGACATGGATATATATAGTGTGACAAACAGCCACAATACCATATATATATGTATGGTATTGTGGTAAGTTTCCAACCGAATTTATTTGAGGAATGAATTTTTTTGATGTGCGCAGCAGATCCCTGAATCCAGTTTGTCATCCATATGTTGAATGGCGAAGGCAAAATGCAAGAATAATACAATATTTTATTAGAAATGATTTTGCTTGTCACACTTACAAAGTAAAACAAATATTAAAAACTGACATGATTCTTGGTGGTGCACAGTGTCAAAAAGCCACATTTATGAATAAACACTTTTCAAAATAAACACTTCTTGCTGTCAGCATTTCCCACCCAATTCTTCCTCAACATTTTCCCTTATTCTCCTTTTTCAGGTTTCCATACAAACTACTGCAGAAACAACCACCACAGCCAAAATCACAAATGCTGCTCTCTACTTAACTCAGAAGCCGGAAGTAGGAACTCAGAATTATGCAATTTTTGACCTCTGTGCAATCAAGCTACAAAGTGAGAAAAACATGGACACCTCCATGTTCATTTTGTGTTCACAAAAATCTAGAAATAGTGATGTATAATTCAGTACATGAACAACAATCTGTATAGTTAGTGTTATAGTTTTGACAAATGCTGATTTGATTACATGTGTAAACATCCAGAACTTCATGGTAGAAATTCTAGGAAGTTAAATAATTGTTTTGTTTGTTTTTTCCTATTTGGAGTTCGCAAAATCTAAATAATTATAAAATGCTACTTTGTTTACAGTACATTTCTGAAAATGCAGGATTTGGGGATCAGATTTTTTTTGTAGAGTATAAACTTCATCTACATTATCTTAACATTTATACATCTACAAAATAATCAATGTGTAAAGTTGTGTAGTGTGCACCTGGCTTAAGTTTGTTGGGCTAGGATGTAGCAAACAATGTAATTATGGCCCATCAAATTGATGCATATATGTTTATAATATACCAACTTGAAGCATTCTGTATCAAAAACCCAAAATAGATATACTTTTGTGAGTCACCCAGAATGCTATTTTAACCCCATGTAGCTATTGCTGTAATATGACCTAATGATATAATCTATATTGCCCATGATGTTCATTATAATTCAATTTATAAGGCAAGCTGGTCAGTCGAAATCTTTTTTCATGGAATCACCACACTAGCTTCCTCAAACACAAAACTATTATAAAAGTCGAGAATCATTGTGGACACAAATACATATATGCAACAGCTACAAAAATAATTTTCATTATATTAAATGATAGAGTCGGGCTACAAATATGATGCATATGGGTAAATCAAAGACTTTATTGAATGAAAAATTATTTCTGTAAATGTTATTTGTCCTTGTGGTTGTTTCGGTTGTTTTAGTGCACTTTCATTTTGAATTCACTTTTACGCCATTTGAGCACCTGGTATTTTTTGAAAAACATTAAATAAATTAATCATAACTTTGGAACTTGAGCTGGCTTGGTGCTATTATTTTCTGTAGAAAGAAAATATAATTATCCTAATATAAAGGCTAATTTGTTAACAATATAGTCAATTGTTTTGTCCAATATATGTAAAGCTTTGGACCAATGTACGAGGGCTTGTAACAATCAAAAACAACAAAAAAACTGTATTTTAGAATGTTAGAAACTGCGATAATCAACATTTTCACAATATGTGCTTAGTTGGGGTGTTGGTGATTTAGTGTTTTGATGAATTTGAGTCAAGGTTTTTGTAACACTTTTATGGCTTTTGGACTTTTTAGTGTTGATTTTTGTATGCAACTTGTGTTAATGTACATGGTACTGTGTGTATGAATGTAAACCGTTGGTGTGTTCCTTGCTCACATTAAGATTATGGTTCTATAAGAAAGAATAGAGAGTCTTAGATAACTGTGTGTGATATACATAATTTTCTTTGACTTTTACAGTTTATACAGTTATTCAAGCAGTCTGAATTTAAGGTAATCCAGGAATTATATTATACAAAATTGTATAATGTATAATTCCAATTCTGTCCTGCTATATGTCATGAACCTTACTCAAAGTTTAAAACTGTAGAAAATGCTGGTCTGCAATGAATGGATATAACTTTACTTATTGACTTATAAGGTTTAGATTATTAAAACTAATCATTTAATCAGTTTAAAAGTAGAAAAGAAAGTTACAGATTGACGGATATCAATTTGTGTGTTGTGTGTTTTGAGTTGCTTTTTTTGCGTACCATGCAGTGGTTATTTGAGTTAATGAAACCCTCTAGTAAACCATAACCACTTTGATTATACTGTTATGATACTCCAACAACCGTCGTTTCCACCTCTACAAGTGTTACTTACCAGATGCTGCCAGACTATACATTTATCACTCTTTTTCTTTGTGTGTATATTTGTTATGTTCAGTTTATAAAATACTTAAGTACATTATGGGTGTAAGCTACTACGCCACATTTACTTTTATCTTTTCCCAAATTTCATTTTGGGTTTTATGTAAAAATGGATTGGAACTCTTGACTTGTCTCTGCAATGTGAGGTTCTATAGTGGCATGGAAATAAATCTGTCAGAGGCACTTTGCTGAATAATAGAAATTTAGGTTATCTTGTTTTTTTCTGATGATAAAGGACATGTATGCAGAGAATAAGAAACTGTGTCGAGATGCATTGGGATCCTAGCCCCTGGGGTTCCAGTCAGGTACAAATTTTAGAACAAGACAAACTTGTGTGTAGATAGGAGCATCTTGCCGCCTTTTAAATATTTGTCAAAGATATTGTCAAGACCAGTATCTTGGAGACTGCGGAAGAGAGTAGGAAAAAGGGTCTGGAGTGTAAGATCTTTTTGTGGAGGGTGAGAGTTGCAAATGTTGCCTCACCATCATAATGTTTTGGTTCTGCACTAACCTGTATGATAATCTAGATGCTTGGGGATGTCCCTGCTTAAGACACCTCTGGATCTGGATTGTTTTTTTGCCTCCTGAAACCTCTCTGTGAGAGATTAAACTGCGTTGCCCTAAAGGTCCAAAAAGATGACAGGACATCCAAAAGCTTAGTCTTTATCATCTATGTCAGGCAAGCTCAATCATAGGTGTTTCTCTATAGCCACCATGGCTGACATAGAACGGCCAACTGCTGTAGCCACCATTTTGGCAGCTTGGATAGACAAGCCTGTGGCAATTCAATTCGCCCTTTCCCAAATCAGCCTGGTATGCCTACATTAAGGCCATAGTAGCAGATATGCCCCAATCTGGAAACATCTCAGCAGAGGCTGAACCTTGGAAATTTCACCTAAAGAGATCTCTCTTTAAGGTATATTGCTATTTTTTATTAATTATATTTTACTTCATTATTGATGTCACCCACTTACGACATGCTGTTTCTCAATTAGACTGTTTATACACAAGCCTTAGGCAAACTTTTGTACAAAGGTGTTTCTGAAGTAGAACTGTCTGACTTGTTGTTTTGTTTCCGTTCTTTTGTAAGAAACTCTCCATTTACTAGTTTCCACTATATTTTATTTTATACAAACTAAAACAATACCCTAATTGTTATGTATGATTGTAAATTGAAAATTATTTACTGTATAATATAATACTTTGCCATTTGATTCAATGTTTATAGTTAAAAATTACCTGTTACAATGAGCCTGTTTCATGTAATTTATGGTTAGCTTTAACCATAAAGCTTTAGCTAATGACTTGAATTTTTTTTTGGTAAATCAGATAAAAATAATTTATATAAAATACAGTTCATGTGTTTGTATGATGGTGATTTAAAGTACTGTTAATACAAAATTATTTAAAAGCATATAAAATGAACTGGTAAATCTGATTAAATTGTTGTACTTAAATATTAACAAAAAGGGAACAAAGGAAGAAATGAAATAATTAAGTAAAGAATTATTTTTCATTTGTTTTATTTCCTTTAATTATTGATATTATGTATTTATAATTGAATTTTTGTAGCCTTATTTTGAATGAAATTTCAAGTAGAAATACAATCTTTTGTCATTTCAAATGGGGTTCATAGCTACACTGTTTTAATCAAATCCCTGCATAGCAACATGACAATGTTTGTCTGTGTTACATTTAAAGTTTATTTCTTGAGAAGTGATTGTGTGTATGCTTATGAAATGAAGAATGTATTGTAGCATGCACATTTCATTTCCAGTGCATGCTACAAGTACAGCCTTAATATCTCAGTGTAATGTTTTGTTCCCCCTTATATCTTGTTTCAGACCAGTCACATTAGTGTACACAGTAATTGTATTTTTATTTTGTTTTAAAGAATTTTGTATGGAAAGAATTAATTTAGCTTTATATTGCGGCTACATTATGTGCTTGTTCTCCATTGCTTGCTATATTTTATTAATTTTATTATGTTTTGCTAGTATTATTCTGCAGATTTAATTTATTCAGAGGATTTTACAATTGCTAATAAGAACATTTTTAGGGTTATGCATACTTTCATTTGTGCAATTTATCAAAATATAAAATATTTCAGAATTCTATAAATACATTTTTATGTAACAAAATGATAGTCAATATTTAATTGCAAGAATTTAAAAAGAAAAAAATCATATCCATGATTAATCCATATTAATCATGGATATGAAAAAAAAAACCCCACTTCATTCTTCTAATAGTAAGCTAATTATCACTTGTCTCTTAATGCATTATTTAGTTTTAAATGGGGGGAATTATATGTGATATGTTATAGGAAATAACTATTTGTATTATTTAAAGTGTTCTTTTTTTGTGTTCTTTTTAAAATGTTTTTGTGTCTGATTTGGTAACATGTATTGAGTTTTCTTTATTTTTTCTTTGTATCTATGAATACTCAAACATCCCTAAAATAACAATCTATTTGCACTAGGATGTAATCTATATGCTGACCTGTTTTCCATCCAAAAAATATGAATTCACTCTAATCATGGGGGCATCACCACTGTATGTATATATGTATGTTGTTCACAAAACATCTACACATTTAAAATCTTTTATCCACCTGAGCGAAATTGGCCTTGATTGCACCAAACTTTGCTACGGACTGTACCTACTACTAACCATTAACTTATATTAATTTCCATTCACTTAACATATAATCCACATCATTACATATTTCAACCATTTTATCAACCAATTTTAGTTAATGAGACATAATAAATGAAAATAATAGATAATAGTAAGGGGCAGCGCGGTGGTGTAATGGTTAACACAGTCACCTCATAGTAAGAAGGTCTCGGGTTCAACTACCAGGCCAGGGATCTGAGCAAAGTTTGCATGTTATGTTCTCTCCGCACTTGCATGGGTTTCCTCCGGGTACTCTGGTTTTCTCCCACAGCACAAAAACATGTAGCTTAGTTTGATTGGTGATTCTAAATTACCCATAGTAGTGAATTTGTGTGTGAGTGGTTGTTTGTCTATGTGTGGCCTTGAGATACAGTTACAGTTAGGCACTTGGCAGACGCTCTTATCCAGAGCGGCGTACATTTGGTCTCCTGAGATGGACTGGCGACCTGTCCAGGGTGTACCTCGTCTCCCGCCCTATGTGCGCTGGAATAGGCTCCAGCAGACCCCCATGACCTCGAATTAGGGAATAAGCAGCTAAGAAGATGAATGAATGAAGCAATGACATTTTACACATAGTCTTGATCTTGACCTCACTGAACACCTTTGGTAGGAACTGAAATTGGAAACTATTACATGAGTAACAGTGAGACTAAATCTTAAAAAGCACATGTAATTGTTATGGTCAAGATTTGTCCTTTGGCTGCTCCCGTGATCCGCACATTCGACTTGGCAGGGTTTTACGCTGGATGCCCTACCTAACGCAACCCTCTCCTTTATCCGAGTTTGGGACCGGCACCAAGGCTGCACTGGTTTGTGCCATCCTAATGGCTAGGATTTTATGGCCAATTTAGACTCATCAATCCGCCTAAAGTACATGTTTTTGGACAGTGAGAGGAAACCGGAGTAACCAGGGGAAACCCACGCAGGCACGGGGAGAACATGCAAACTCAGCACAGAAAAATCTCAGACCTTCTTGTTGTGAGGCGACTGTGCTAACCACTACGCCACCGAGCCACCCTCAGTCAGGAAAAATGGTATATTTTCCAAATATAGTAGCTCTTTTTTAATAAATGTCATTAGGTTAAATATTAGCCAAAACTCAAATGCACACATATTAACTTAACAGTGTTCTGTGTTCATTATACTTCAGGGTCGGGGACAAAAAATTTTCCATACTGAGCTTTGTTCATTAAGGATTTACTGCAGTAAAGTTGCTTTTAGACAATATCCATTGATGTGCTACACAGATAAAAACTAAATTAAACTAAATCATTTTACAATTTATTACCTAGTTTAAGTAGTCAAGTGTGAGTCCATTTTTTCACTCGGTGAAAGGCAGGTGTTTTATCCTCGATAAAATTTGGGGTGAAATTTAACACAACAGATGGAAGTTTAAATATTAATATTTTCTATTATGCATTTTGCACAGTTGGAGCTGGAGATTTTCAACCTAATCTGAGGGGGTTTCTTTTGGCGCTTTCCAATGTCAACATCATTTGTCAAAAATCACCCCTAAACCTTAAAAAATGTTTTAAAAACTTGACTCAAATGGTTTTACAGCTTTGTGAGAGCTGATTTATATTAAAACTC
This sequence comes from Pseudolaguvia tuberculata, assembly GCA_026260255.1. Taxonomy (NCBI): domain Eukaryota; kingdom Metazoa; phylum Chordata; class Actinopteri; order Siluriformes; family Sisoridae; genus Pseudolaguvia; species Pseudolaguvia tuberculata. Next base: position 10,371,673 of record JAOTRA010000006.1, on the reverse strand, counting down.
TTGTTTTGTTTTTTGGTAATTTGCTTTGCTTTGGATCAGTGGTTAAGGGTGTCATTGCGAAACCAGATGGTTGTCAGTGTAAATTGTTGACATTACTGAAGAGCCACTGTAGAGTGCTATCTATTGATAGCATTCATCTGGCATACACTTTTATTCTAAGCAGGATAGAATCCAATTCTAGCAAAGAACTGAGCAGTTGTGAGGGTTAAAGGCTCTGCTTCTGAGATTTACTATGGATTGCTAGCAAGTTTGGGATTTGAGATGACAACCCATGATACTGCTTTCTGCATGTCTTGGATATAGATGTCAAACAAACAAACAAATAAATAAATAAACATAGAAATGAGAACTCATATCAAAAATCCCTCAGTTTCTTGTTCTACTATCAAAACAGTGCCAACCTTTTTTCAGCTTGAAGACCTAATAATAGCTGATATTGCAGCTATTAAAAAGTTTAAAGAAATGACATAAATGTGGAATCAGCCACTACAAAGCAATTAGATACTTTCAACTAAAACCATTATGTATGTCATTGTACTATCAATGCTATTCATTACATTATTCACTCATCTCATGATATTTGTCCTTACATGCACGCACGCACGCACCCATAGACACACATTTACATACACAGGCAAGGACTACCCAGCCTCAAAGCCCGGGCTCCGAAAGACAGCAACAACTCTACTGCAACTGGGTGCTGGCTTTTGTCTCACAGAGGGAAACAAAACAAAAGCACAATGGTGGGATCAAGAACTGTGGCTTCATCTATGGAGATTTCAATTAATTGGCGGATGTTGAATTAAATTTTTTTCAATTTAATGCTTGTGTTTATTTAATGCTTGTGAATGTGAATTTGTTTCATTGTAATGCGATAAATGCATTTCATCATAAGCTGTTGGCTCATGACATCACCAAAGAAAGATGTATGTTTTTGGCAACATTTGCAGAGTCCCCTAATTAAATCCTCATTAAACTTTGGTTCTGTTTAGTGGCATGTTGCAGTTTGAATAATAGGGATGTATCTAACATTGTTTAAAAATATGCTAAAAATGTATTATTAATTCGCTTAAAATGCTTAATTCAATTAAACATGTTAAATGTATTAACATGTTTAATTGAATTAAACATGCTAAATGTATTAAATAAAATATAATTTGATAGGGTTTAATCTTTTGATTACCTTCTAAGAACAGCTTCTGTCAGTTTTATAAAAAAAATTATAATTTCACAAATTGCAAAGGCAGCATTTGATTGCAATCTTTCAATTATTGTATCTGAAAGAGATACTAGATTAATATACATACAGTATATACAGTACTTATGTATGTTTTTGTTCTCATGTAAGTAACAATATAGCTAATAACTAGCTTTACCTGTCCTCATTTAACTATTGACATTATTAAGCATTTGAAACCTCTTAAAAATTAATAGAGTACACAAAATGTTTTACAATTTTTGCAATAATAATATTTAAGAATAGCTGCAATCAACAACAAACATTAAACAAGTTCAACCATATTATCATATTATTAAAAACCTTTGCTTTTAATTTATGCTAATTACCAGAACTTTGGGAATGCTCTTGCTAACTCTAGTTTGTAGATATAACTTTTACTCAGTTTACTCAGTCTCACTCTCTCTCTCTTTTACTTTTCTTATATTTACAGAAGTCTCTCCATTTCTCTATTTTGATATCTATAATTCTGTCCTTGTCTTTTGTTATCCATTTATCTCTCTATTTCAGTAACTTTAAGCTGCTATCTATTTGTGTTATTTTTTGTTTTTATCTTTCTCTGTTACACTGAACAAATTCTTTTCTCAGATCTTCGTTTCTATCTATGCACTGCTCATTTAAAATGATAACAGTCTGTTGGATCTATCACACTTTTTTGCATTTTGGTTCTTTATTAGCTTTTTCAGTTGCTTAATTAAAAACATCATGTTTCAAAAGTCAAAAGTCAAGTCAAAGACGTTTAATTGTCATTTCAACAATATGTGACAGTGCAGTATACAGTGAACCAGTTTAACATTTAAGTGATTTTGTTCAGATAGTCAGTGCTGATTTTCAGCTAAAAAGAGAATAATTACTGTAGCTTTCAGCATGGGCCGCTTTGGTAATGAGACCCATCCTCTGCTCGCTTCTTTTTTTTTTTCTTTAGATACCTTGTAGACATGTGCCAGTGGTAAAATTTAATTACTATAATACATTGCCTTACACATTGTCAAATGGCATTAGTTTGATATTGCATTTAATTATGTGACAGAATTAAAGCAATAAATGTCAGTAAATGTTGCAGTTCACTATACATAAAAAACGTTTAACTTGCTATTTAAGAAATCCATTTAACATAAGATAGACAAATGTAAAAAAGTTTAAAACTACAGATTTGAATCCTAACACACAGCCAAGAGCATAAAATATAATTTAATCAGCACATGCCCATACTCGTTACTTTTGAATTCCAGACAGTCAATATTGTGTTTTTGTGTTTTACTGTTAAATTCACTAATGTGTACAAATTGCTCTTAAAGGAAATGACACTTATTTTGATTTTGTTAGCAGGAGAATATTTTGTCATTACTTTACTTTCATTAAAATGGACTGTATTTTCTTGACGGCTGCAGTCAAATAGAAAGACGTATGTTTTTGTCAGAACCATATGCACTACCAATCTAATAACTGTACTATTGCTTTTAGGGATCCAGTTTCGCCTTCCTACTGCCTGTAATGTTGAGCGAACGCAGGAACCAATGCCAGGTAAAAACTCCCAGTTTGCTTATTGTCAGGTTTTGTCGCAGTAAGTAATGCACATACGTTATCAACACTTTACACTACAGAATTCAGCAAACCCTTTTCTGCTTAAGTTTCTCAACAGAAACCAATCACTCAAGTGCAACTTCTAGACAGCATCCATAATTAAGATAGCTCTGTTCCTCATCAAGAAGCACTGCTTGGTATTCTGGTTGAGTTTTTAAACCTAGCAATGACATTTGAGTCAGCCTGACTTCTCATGTGAGTTAACAATTCCTAAAAGCGACTGCATTTTATTATTACATCTCCAAATTTTTGCATTTTTATTGCGTTGATATACAAGTGTGTACATTACCCTCACCTTTGCTATGGTATTTAACCCCATGTATAATAATTCTGCTCAGAGCCTCATCATCCTTTAGCAGGAGTGAAATCATCTTTATTTGTGGTTGATGTGTAAATCGTAACCTTAGTACATCTGTTATTGCACTGCAACTAACAGCTCAGAATTTACTCAAGACCCAGTAGAGTTTTCTGCCTATTCCTATTACTTGAAACATTGCGACAGAGATTAGTGTCATCTTTTGGTCTGTAGACGATGGTGATATGGTTATGTTTTTGCAGTGCTTTTCTGCATAGATTAATAGACAGACGTGGAGACAGATAGATAAATAGAAAGGCAGACATACAGATAAATAACTATCACATACCCCAAGTGTATAATTCAAATCCAATGTAGGTGAATGAATTATGAATGAACAAGCAGTGTTTCAGTTCTCGTCTGTTTTAATCTGTGTTATGAATCACATTTAGCGTATTTCTTGATCCTTATCATGAGATTCATGTCTGACTAAGTTACATTTCCAAGTTACATCTCAATTTTATTTTTACTTAAGTCTCAGTCTATTTAATTTCTCAAATTTTATACTACTTGCAGGTTTTAAAAGCTTAAAACTAGCAGCACTAATTCACTGTACATTTTCAAAATTTCTATGCAGCTCTGAATGAAAGCACCTGTCATGCAACACATGCTAGACACATATTTATTCTCCATGGAAATATTTTGGGCACATAGATAATCATGTATGTATGCATACAAATTCACTAAAACACAAATACAGCCAAATAACTTCTTCTGACCTTTCATTCATGTGTGCATTACTACTATTGTTTGGGACATTGCTTTGCCTAGCAATATTTTTTAGATTCGCTTAAAATCCGGTAACTTGCAAAGATTGCTAAATACCTGTGTATTATCTGGATCCTGCATATACTGTACAGGTGCCATTTCTGATTATACTTTTTGAACCTGAAACTAGTTTTCTCATTATGACTCAATGTGATAATAGAATGTTTTGTCCCACTTCCTCTTTTTAAATGCAGAACCAGCAGTAACATTCACTCCGAGCTATAAGAAAACACCTCCTCCGGTTCCTCCACGTAGTGTAACAAAGCCGGTGATCTCGGTCACAGCTCAGAGCAGCACAGAGTCCATGCAGGATGCATATCATGAAGGTCGTTTACCCCGCTTGCCACGCAGCAGGGATGTCTGGGGGAAATATGTCTCCACAGAGAGTTTAGACAGCGCCAAGGCACTCACACTGGCAACAGAAGGCAGACGGCTAATATCCACAGGCAGCTACACATCAGTGCAGACCTGTGATAAGGCCATTCTGGTGTCAAAAGCCGAAGAATACCTGAAAACACCACGCTCATCTGTAGGAATACAGGTATATTAAAAAATATTCTCAATCATAATCACCAATTTTTACCCTTAACAAATATGGTGAATTATAATAACAAGCCCAGCACTGCACACAACACAGTGCACAGCAACAAAATATACAAATCTATATACTCAGAAGAACGCAGTGTAGGATGTGCTGGTGTTTCCTTATTTGGTGTTTTATTATACTACACTGTATAGACAAATTATTGGGACACCTGACTTTTTTGTGTTTTTATAATTCAGATTATTATGGCTGCCTGAAGTTGATGCTCCAGTTCATCCCAAAGATGTTCTGTGGGATTTAGGCCAGGTGTTTGTGCAGGATACTAGATAATGTCTTGCTAAAAGAGTCTTTAAACTTCTTCTTAAAAAATAGGTTCAAGTATACAATTGTAAATAAATATTGTAGACAAGTGTGTGCTTCCAACATTTCAACATTGGGGAAAACACATTTATGTGGGTGCAGTGATAAGCTGACTATTAACATTTGGCAATTTAATGTATTGTACAATATATAAACTTGAATAAACTGCACCCACATAAACAAATGAATAAACTTAGTTTAGGGTTTTATAAACAAAGTGAACATATGGTAAACCAGGGGTAACCAAATTCAGTCCTAGAGAGTCAGTGTCTTACAGAGTTCAGTGCCAACCCTGTTCAAACACCCCTAAATAACTAATGACAACACACAATACCTCTATTTGTTATGTGATTGATGATAAATGAGAGATGTGTGGCTAAACAATTTGTCTTGAGAGAATTACTTGAAAAACATCATTAATCATCTATATATCTCAGCTCGTAACCAGTGTTAGGCACTAATGAAAGAAGCCTTTTTACTGATAATTGCCAGTTTCTACTGACTATATAATATTCCCGCATCATGGAGGTAAAGGTCTTTTTTATACATTGTCTCCAAGAAAAGGGATGAATGTTGCTGAGATGGATTCATGTTGCGGTTAACAGTTTTATTCAGTTCCATACAGCAGGCAGAAACAATGATGAAAAGCAGACAGAGGTAACACTCAAACAAATATTTAGGCAAACAAATCCAAATCAATAGACAAAGAGAGCCATAAATAAGAAACAGGCATACGTTCATGAAACCATGAAAACTAGGAAAAACTACACTAAAATAAACGCTTGGTATGTTGTATGAGAACAAACAATACTTCGCAATGATGTTAACAAGCCGCTAACTTTAAATAATGCGCCATCGCCCCTTAACCCGGAAGTGGAAACAGTTCATCAGATTTCGGGTGATGCTATGGTGATCTTTAGAAGAAGGATTTTGAGATTAAAGACAGATCATGAAAATAAAAGCTCAATAGACAAGTAAATATCACGTTAAAATACAAAAAAATAGACAAGCTTTCATTACCATGAAACCTACTGAAGTCCATTATCCAGTGTTTACTGTAGAGTCTTACAACTTTTAATCAGCTGGTGTCCGATAAGCCGGGGCTGGGCTCATCACCTTGATGAGGGTTTATCTCTTGTGACCAGAGGACTCAGCAGATGTATTTACACAGTAAGAATAGTATCAGAACTTTTGATCACTCATTGTATGTTCAGATAGCATGACAAGTGTACTTTACGTTACATTACTTTCACATTACATTACCTTACATTTAGAATAGCAAGCATACAGCAGGACAATAGCACCTTCATTTGACTTCTTCTCTATCATCCAAGCTTTTATCTTTGTATATGCAATAGTCTATTACAACAATGACAGTATAATGCTCTCAGTCTTACCCAGGATCCAAGGCTAATGGGCTATTTTTGTTGTCCGGACACAAGACCATTGCTTTTTGAATTTTTTTTTTCTCATTTTTATTTTTCCATCTGTATTTAGGTGGAAGCGATTACAGATTCTGAAGCAGAGACAAAAGGTTTTCCACAATATCAGTCTGTGGGCATCCAGGTGGAGGGCGAGAAACGGTACTGAATCCCAATTCATTATAATAAAGCAACAACCTCTTTATCACATTGCTAGCTTTATAAAGAACTGAAGATCATATATTTTTTTATTTCTTTCCTGAATAAGAAATTAAACCCACCTTTCTCACATATAAAGTACTTAAAGTACTTTTAGTACTTTAATAAGGACTACATACAAATTGACACAAATACAAAGAAATTTTCCAAAATTTCAAAACAAACAAAACTTAAGCGTAAACTTATTTACCTTCTCACTCTAAGTAAAAAAACACAAAAGGGATAAAAATGCTTGGTGATGGCTATTATGCTTACATGTAATCGATGCTAAATTAGTTAGTCACTGGTGTCCCCATCACCTGCTACCTAGTTCTTTTTTAAGAGTAGTTATGATTCCTGTTAGTCCATTTAGTTAGCTAATAAAGAAACCCATACCAAAGGAAGTCTATCAATTTGCTTGTAATACATACAAATACAAATTAAATAAAATTTGTTAAATGAGTAATTTAATTACCATGGCATATTTGATTATTAACTTTTACTTTTCTAGTTGTTTAGAACTCACTGACTAATTGACTGTCTCTATTTTATGCAACATGTTAAAAGCTTAATTGTTCAATATTAACTAAGAAGTACATAAAGTTGCAAATGGTGTTTTGTGTTTCCCTTTTAGTCGTGGGCGTTTTAAGCGTTCAAACAGTGTAACAGCTGCGGTGCAGGCTGATGTGGAGCATGAGCTGTTCCGGGCAGTAGAAGATAAGGTAGTGCAGTTCGGTGGCTTTCAGAGGCACTCAGAGCCAAGCTCTCCAGCGCAATACAGCGCCACACGTACCGTGCGCACACAGGGCATCTTTACGTACAGAGATGATTATAGAGCTTCAAGCGGGCCACCAAGCCCACGCACTGTAGCTTGGGTTGAGGAACCGGAAGAAACTGAAGCAGGTCAAGTGTCGGCCGTGCGTGCCGACGGCAGCTGGTACATGCAGCTTCTGCACAATGAGACCAAGCGTATGGAGGCCTGGTGCAAAGAGATGGAGCGTGAAGCCGAGGAGCATGAGCTGTCTGAAGAGAGTATGTAATTTCATATACACACATTTATAGTATTTCATTATCCTGCATAAACAATAGGTGGGATGTAGAGTTTAAAATTTTTTATTAATCCTGAAGCAACCTTAAATCAACATATCTTAACCAACCATTAGGGCTGCACAAGCCAATGCATTCATAGTGCCGGGCCCAAGCCCAGAAGGGCATTGAAAATACGATGGTTGAAGCTGACGGAGGGAGACTGTAGTATGAGATTCTGGTAGGAAGTCAGACAGGGGCTTGGTGGTGGTAAAGAGTTGTGAAGAGATTTGGCAACGACTGCAGAAATGATAAAGGAGACAGCTAGGAAGGTACTTGGTGAGACATCTGGAAAGGGAAAGAGAGATGGTGGGGGAATGAGCAAGTGCAGGAATGCACAAGGGGAAAGAGATTGGCGAAACAAAATTTGGATCGGCAGAGAGATGAGAAAAGTTGGCAGGAGTATATGGAGATGAGGCAGCAGGTGACGAGACAGGTGGCAACAGCTAAGGAAAATGCATATGAGGAGTTGGACACTAAGGAGGGAGAAAAGGATTTGTACCGGTTGGCCAGGCAGAGAAACAGAGGTGGAAAAGATGTACTGCAAGTTAGAACAATAAAGAATACAGATGGAAATGAGTGTCTGTTGAGAAGGTGGAGAGAGTATTTTGAGCAGCTGATGAATGAGAAAAATGAGAGAGAGAATTTTGGATGATGATGGAGATGGTGGGGCAGGAAGTGGATAGGATTAGTAAGACAGAAGTGAGAGCAGCTATTAAGCGGATGAAGAGTGGAAAGGCGTTGGACCAGATAACATTCCAGTGGAAGCATGGAGATGTTTAGGAGAGATGGCAGTGGAGTTTCTAACTAAATTGTTTAACATGATTTTGGAAGGTGACAGGATGTCTGAAGAATGGAGTGTTCTGATACAAATTTTTAAGAATAAGGGATATGTGCAAGCGTGCAGTAACTACAGGAGAATAAAGTTGATCAGTCACACCATGAAGTTATGGGAAAGAATATTGGAAGCTAGACTGAAAGAAGAGGTGGCCATCTGTGAGCAACAGTATGGTTTCATGCCATGGAAGAGTACTACAGATGCAATCTTTGCTTTGAGGATGTTGATAGAAAAGTATAGAGAAGGCCAGAAGGAGTTGCATTGTGTATTTGTGGATCTTGAGAAAATGTTCAGGGTTCCAAGAGAGGAGTTGTGGTATAGTACGAGGAAGTCAGGTGTAGCAGAGAAGTATGTGAGGGTGCTGCAGGACATGTATGGGGACAGTGTGACAGCAGTGAGGTGTGCAGTAGGAATGAGGGACTGGTTCAAGGTGAAGGTGGGATTGCATCAAGGATCGGCTCAGAGCCCTTTCTTGTTTGCAGTGGTGAATGGATAGGTTGACAGATGAAGCTCCATGGACAATGATGTTTGCGGATGATATTGTGATTTGTGGTGGGAATAGGGAGCAGGTTGAGAGGAATCTAGATAGGTAGAGGTACGCGCTAAAGAGAAGGGGAATGAAAGTCAGTAAGAGTAAGACTAAGTACATGTGTGAATGAGAGGGAAGGCAATTGACTGGTGAGGTTGCAGGGAGAAGAGGTAATAAAGCTGGAAGAGTTTAAGTTTCTGGAGTCAACAGTGCAAAGTAATGGAGAGTGAGTTTCTGCAAGACTGAAAGGGAAAGTTTATAGGATTGTAGTAAGACCTGCAATGTTGTACAGTTTAGAGACAGTGGTGTTGTCAAAAAGACAGGTGGAGCTGCAAGTGGCAGAGTTGAAGATGTTGAATTAGAAATGAGTTTATTAAACGGACAGAACATGTAGAATATTTTGGAGACACGGTGAGGCAGGCTAGGTTGAGATGGTTTGGACATGTACAGAGAATGGACATGCAGTATAGTGGCAGAAGGATATTGAGGATGGATGTGACGGGCAGCAGGAAAAGAGGAAAACCAAAAAGAAGGTTTATGGATGTGGTGAAGGAAGATATGCAGTCTGTTGGGGTGAAAGAGGCAGATGTAGAGGACAGGGTAGTGTGGAGATGAGCAATTTACCGTGGCGGCCCCTAACGGAAGCAGCCGAAAGGAGATGAAGAAGATCTGATGTATGTGCAGTTTAGTTAATTTGTGAACATTTCGTGTTTGTGTACAGTAAAATGTTTTTAAATGTGCATGCTTGAATACATTCATGTTATTTATTTTATTTTATTTCATTTTTTTTTTTTTTACAAAATTATGTTTCCACAAATATGGCTTGGGATTTGTTCATTTCAAAGACTGTGATTTAATGAAATAAATGTTTAACTTTTTTTTATAAATTTTTTTAACAATTGTTCATAAGTGATTGTTTATGACTTATTGTCTAAATTCGTTCAAGTTTATTTTGATGATCTCATGCAGTCTAACTCCACTAATGTTGTCTCTGGACTATCATCAAATCAATTATTTTAACATAGTTTCTTCTTTTGTTTAGTTTAGATTTTGTATCTAAATGTTAATCTAGAAACTATTATAGACAGTAAATTATTATAGGTTCAGTTAATAAACTTGTTTGCAGTATTTTCTGTTTTTCTGTTTTTTCAGTAGAAAAACAGCAGGTTTGGTTAAAATATGTGATGAAATGGTTACCATCCTATACAAACTTTATATTTAATATAGTGATTCATTATAGAAATTAATATCTTTTCTGTGTCTCAATATTGTAAATCAGTTTTAGGAAAGATCCGGAGTGCTGTAGGAAGTGCACAACTCCTAATGTCACAGAAATTTCAGCAGTTTTACTGGCTTTGTGAGCAAAACTTGGTAAGATCAAACTTTTGATATGTTTTCAATCTGTACTGACAAACAAGTATAATGCAAGAATGGACAATATTTCTGTTAATATTTCAAGAGCATCCAAGTTCCACAGTTACAATATATTGACAAAAGTTTGTGGTCACATCTTATTCCAGATTGAATCCAATTGATTCAAGTTCAGCTTAAGCTTGAATGTGAGATATCTGTTATGATACATGCCCTATCCCTTCAATGTCAGAAGCCACCGTATCTGAGGTTTTTGCAAGTCACCACACGTCCGAGTCCATCATTAGGTCTGGTGAAGCCACGCTGCAGGTTAACCACTCCCCTTCAGCGGAGGCCAAGGTTGACCACTCCCCTTCACTGGAGGCCCAGGTTGACCACACCCCGTCAGGGCAGCCCAGGACGATCACGCCCTGTCAGTGCAGACTCAGAACGGTCATGCACCGTCAGCGTAGCCTGAGGACGATCACGCCCCATCAGCAGAGCCTCTGTCCCAGTTGAACCCAAGGACACTTTCTCTGTCCCAGACAGTGTTTAGATCAGTACCCTTTTGAGTGGTTCTGTTTGTTTAGTTCAGTTCTGTTGTTTTAAATTAGTGCTTTTGTTCTTATTTAAGTGTTTCCTTTTCTTCTTCTGTTTGCTTTTCTCCATCCTTTCCATTTCCATTATGCTCTTCTTTCCATGTGTCATGCATCTGTTTCCAGTCTGTATCTGCTCCTTGTCTGTATCTGTCTCCGTTTCCATGCTTGCCTTTTTGTCTGTCTGTCTCCATTTCCATGCCTGCCTGTCTGTCTGTTTCCATGCCTGCCTTTCTGTCCGTTTACATGCCCGCCTGTTTCTGCGCTTTCTGCCTGTCTGTCTGTCTGTTTACATACCTTTCTATCTATTCAGTTGCCTGCCTGCCTGTCTGTCTGTTTCTGTGCTTTCCTGCCAGTTTGTTTGTTTCCGGGTCTGTCTGTCCCTACTTTTGTCTGTATCTGTTTCTGTTCATTTCGGTCTCTGTTCCAGTCGCTGCCTAGACCCGTCTACCACAACTCCGTCTGACTCCTTTTTCCGTCCTTCTCTGTGCCTGTCTCTTTCTCGGTGTCTGCCTCATTTCCTGTACCGTTCTGTCCCTGTCTCTGTCTCAGTTCCTGTTTCTGTTTCAGTTGCTGTCTCGGCTCTTGTCCCTGTCAGTCCATGTTCTTGACTCCATTTCCATCATCCTGATCATGTTCTGTTGCTTTCTCTGTCTTCTTTCTTAGTCCTTCTGTCTCCAGTTCCGGTTTCCTTCTCCGTGCCTGGGTCTGTTCCTCATCTGTTCTGTTCTTTGTCGGTTCTGTTCTTTGTCTGGTTCTGTTCTTTGTATGTGTCTAGTTCTGTTATTTGTTTGTGTCTGGTTCCATTCCCCATCTGTGTCCGGTTCTGTTCTGTTTCCTGTCTGTGTCTGAGTCGGTTCCCTGTCTGTGTCTGGTTAAGTTGGTTCTGGTTCCCAATCCCTGTCTGCGTCTGCTTCTGTTCCTCATTTGGTTCTGTTCCCCGTCTGTGTCTGGTTACGGAGCCATGTCGGGGTCTGATTCTGGGTCCTCAACGGTGTCTGGTTCCCGCCTTTTAGTCTCCTTCTGTATTACATTTCCTCTCTGTCTTGGTTCTCGGTTCCTGTATCTCCCTTGGTTTCTGTCTCTTTGTTTCTGCCTTGGTTTCCGTCTCTCTGTCTCATTTCTCTTCTCTTTCGGTCTCGGCACTCGTCTCTGTCTTGGGTCCCGGTTCTTGTCTTTGTTTTTGTCCAAGTCTCTGTTTCTCTCCTGGGTTCCTCTCTATATCCCAGTTCCCATGACCATCTTGGCTACTATCTGTAACGATCCTTTAGCAGACAGATTAGTCGAATCCATATTGCAGAGATATAATCGTGTTTATTTGGGAAAGGGAAGTGGAAGGCAAACAAAAAACACAGTCCAAGAAGAGAAGTCGAGAAGCAAGCACAAAGTCAAAAATCTTGCACAAAGTACAAACATATATCAAGTGGATCACTTAGTAAGGCTTAGGGCAACAATACTTTGCATGGTTTCCAGAGTTCCACCTGCTTATATAGATGGGCCATGCCCTAATGGCTGATACAGGAAGCAACGTGCTAAAACTCGGGCGAGGACGCCCTCTGCAGGCGGTCCTCCGGAAACCCAGTCCTCACAGTACCCACTCCCCTAGGAACGCCTCCTGGCGGTCTTCTTGGGCGCCCCTTTAGGATGAGGGTTATGGAGCTCAGGGTGTTGGGCATGCAGTGTAGGATCCAGGATGTCTGACGCTGGCACCCAGGACTGTTCTTCCGGGCCATAACCCTCCCAGTCCACCAGCTACTGTAGGCCACCGTGCCTCCTTCTGGAGCTGAGGATCTCCCGCACAGTATAAGCCAGGCCCTCCTCCAACTGGTTCCAGTAGTGGTTCTCCTGCATCGCCTGAAGGTACATAAGGCTTCAAGAGGGACACATGGAAAGTCGGGTTAATTTTCATATGTGAGGGCAGTTGGAGCCTAAACGATACCTCATTAATCTGTTTTACAATCTTGAATGGACCAATGTACTTGGGACTGAGCTTTTTGCACTGAAGTTTGAGCCTCAAAAGCTGTGTAGACAACCAGACTCGCTCACGAACCTGATACTGAGGCGCCGGCCTTCGTCGGTTATCGGCGCGCTGCTTCTGCTCGCGAATTGCTCTGTCTAACCTTACATGCGCCCCCTCCCAGGATCGGGCACTACGCCGGTACCAGTCCTCCACCAACTGCACACAGGATGGTTCTACAGTCCACGGAAACAGGGGAGGCTGGCACACTAGGACACATTGGAAAGGGATTAGTCCCGTTGCAGAGTGACGAAGGGAATTCTGCACGTACTCTGCCCAAGGCAGAAACTCACTCCAACACTGCTGTTCATTAGAGCAATAGGTACGAAGGTATCGCCCCAGATCCTGGTTAAGCTGCTCAGCCAGACCGTTAGACTGCGGGAGATACCCAGAAGTGAGACTTACGATGATGTCCAGGCGTTTGCAGAACTCTGCCCAGACTCGAGATGTAAATTGTGGACCACGGTCCGATACGATGTCCTCTGGTAAACCATATACTCTGAAAACATTGCAAAATAATAGATTAGCTGTTTCTGACGCTGTAGGTAGGCCTTTTAAAGGAATGAGCCGACAGCACTTGGAGAACCGATCTACCACCGTTAATATTGCTGTGTACCCCTCGGAAGGTGGCAGATCAGTGACGAAGTCCAAGGCTATGTGGGACCACGGCCGCTCGGGAACAGGTAGGGGGTGCAGCAGCCCCTCAGGTAGATGTCGAGGCATTTTGGATCGAGCACACTCTGCACATGAACGGACACAGGCACGTACCTCCACCCTCATATGGGGCCACCAGTACTGTCCTGTCAACAGCTCAATGGTTCGTCGCTAACCCTGGTGCACCACACTTATAGAGGAGTTAGCCCACGTCATCAATCTTTTGCGAAACTCAGGGGAAACAAAAATCTTACCAGGCGGCATGCTCGGTGGTGGAGACTGACGTTCACTGGCTATACGTATCTCCTACGCCAGATCCCATAAAACCGGGGCCACTACCAGACTGGGGTTGAGGATGGGCTTGAGGTCTCTCTCCTGATCAACCAGGTCATGTCTGCAAGAGAGAGCATCTGCTTTGCCGTTCTTCGATCCCGGCCCGTAAGTAATCACAAAATTAAAACTGGTAAAGATAGCGCCCAGCGAGCTTGGCGAGCATTTAGCCGATGCGCTCCCTTTATATATTCCAGGTTCTTGTGGTCAGTAATGACAGTGAAAGGGTGTGCGCTACCCTCCAACCAGTGCCGCCATTCTAATAACGCCTCCTTAACAGCAAGCAACTCCTTGTTGCCAACATCGTAGTTATTTTCCGCCAGGGTCAGCTTTCTCGAAAAGAACGTGCAGGGATGCAGCATAGGAGGTGAACCATGTCTCTGGGTTGACTCTTATGGGACAGCGCGGGGCACTGTGAACATAAATGTCCTGACTGTCCGCAGTACATACACAGACCCATCTGCCTACGAAGCTGCTTTTCAGCTTGACTGAGCTTATGGGATCCAATCTGCATCGGCTCACCTTCAGTTACCCGGCTGGGTAAGTTCAGGACCGGATGACAAACACTTCACGGGGCCTGGGTGGTTGCGCAAAAGGTTATCAACACGAATTGTTCGCTGAATAAACTCAGTGTAGTAATCGCTTTCTCCACGACACACCAGTTCAGCTTGCAGCTCCGGTCTGAGCCCCTCTTTAAACAGCACTTTCAGAGCGATGTCATTCATGCCGCTTAGGGCTCTTAGCGTGCGAAAGGTAATCGCGAAATCGGCCGATGATTGCGTACCTTGCTTTAATCGCATTAATCAAGTAGAGATATCGAGTCCACCTGCTGGATGCTCAAAGACCTCCATTAGCTGAGAGAAGAAATATTCGCTGGATGTGCGTATGCGCTCGTCGGATTCCCAGACTGCTGTAGCCCACTCCAGGGCGCGATCTGAGAGTAAGGACATCTGAAAGGCACATTTCTTGATCTCAGAAGAAAATCGCACATTTTGTTTGACACACCAGTTCAGCTTGCAGCTCTGGTCTGAGCCCCTCTTTAAACAGCACTTTCAGAGCGACGTCATTCATGCCACTTTGCGCTCTTAGCATGCGAAAGGTAATCGCGAAATCGGCCGATGATTGCGTACCTTGCTTTACTCGCATTAATCGAGTAGAGATATCGAGTCCACCTGCTGGATGCTCAAAGACCTCCATTAGCTGAGAGAAGAAATATTCGCTGGATGTGCGTATGCGCTCGTCGGATTCCCAGACTGCTGTAGCCCACTCCAGGGCGCGATCTGAGAGTAAGGACATCGGAAAGGCACATTTCTTGATCTCAGAAGGAAATCGCACATTTTGTTCAGCAAAGATTAAACATTGATGGATGAAGCCCCTACAGTAGTTGGGGTCACCGCTGAACTTGTCAGGTAAGGAGGTTACCGGAGGGTTGAGTGTAGCAGCCTGAGGTGGCTGATTCCCAGCAGAGGCAGACAGGGTGAGAGCGCAAACCTTATCTTGCAGTCCTCGGATGATTTGAGCTTGGGAGTTCAGCGCAGCTAGTAGATCATCCAAGGTTCGGATCTCCGCTGGATTCGTGTTAGGCGAAGTATTCTGTAACGATCCTGTAGCAGACAGATTAGTGGAATTCATATTGCAGAGATATAAAAGTGTTTATTTGGGAAAGGGAAGTGGAAGGCAAACAAATCCAAAACGCAGTCCAAAAAGAGAAGTCAAGAAGCAAGCACAAAGTCAAAAATCCAAAGGGCAGTACAAACATATATCAAGTGGATCGCTTAGTCAGGCCTAGGGCAACAATAATTTGCATGGTTTCCAGAGTTCCACCTGCTTATATAGATGGGCCATGCCCTAATGGCTGATACAGGAAGCGACTTGCTAAAACTCGGGCGAGGGCACCCTCTGCAGGCGGTCCTCCGGAAATCCAGTCCTCACACTATCCCAGTTGCTTCCCAGCTCCTGTCGCTGTCTCAGTCCCAATCTCTGTTCCTTTCTAAGTCTCTATCCCTGTTCCTGCCCTGGTATCTGTTCCGGTCTTTGTTCCTGTCCTGGCCTCTGTCCTAGTTTTTGTTTCTGTTCTGGTCTCTGTCCCATTCTCTGTCCTGGTTTTCTGTTTTTGCCTCGGTCTCTGTCCCTTTTTTTGGAGATGTCAGGAGGAGTTCTTTGATACACGTTCTACCCCTTCAACTTCAGAAGCCCGCTGACTTGGGATGCGCTATTTAAGGAAACACCATCTTAATGATGGTGCGGATTATTGTTTATGCTGCTGGTTAATGTTCAAGTTTGGATATTTGAGGTTCCTGAAATAGTGCTGGTAGTTCCATAAGTTATTGTTAGAGTTACTCTGCTGTTCTGTTTTGGTTTTGTTTCAGAGTGTATGCGGATGAGTTTGTATTATCTTTAATAAAGCGTTTGCTAATGTTGGATCTCTCAACTGATTTTAGTAGTCGTACTTTAACAATATCTCTTCATGCTGCTCAGTATTAGTAAGATCAGACACTAATGTCAAATAAGGAGGCTTGAAGTGCCAGTTCGGTATTTTAGTTCAACCCAAAGGTATTCAGTGGTGTTAAGATCAGGACTTTATACCAAACAATTGTTGTTGTTTTTATGCCTGAACAGTGCTGGAGGCTTTTAGTTCCAGAACAGGAATAATGTAATGCTATATACTATATAACAAAAACATTCTAGACAACTGTGAACTTTTTGGAGAAAAACCACATATGCAACTGATGGTCAGGTGACCGCAAACTTTTGGCAATAAAGTGTATGGTATAGAGGTAACAAATCCTTTATTCTTTACACTGCTAATTACAATCTTTAGTTCAGGTGTGTCCAAACTACGGCCCGCGGGCCAGCTGTGACCTGCAAGGTCCTCTCATCTGGCCCGCGGAACCCTTTTTATCTATGAATAAAAATTATGGAAATGTATGTGTATCGTGCCAAAATCAGCTGCCGCTTATGTGGACGTTACGTTTTTGAGATGAAATACTGCCATCTAGTGGCAGAGTTTTTAAATGGGTTGCTGCCTGCAATTCTCAGGGGGGCGGTGCTATTCATTAAACAGAAGTTTTGCGGAGCTTCGCTGCTGATAAGATGCTTAGATAATCGTCTTATTAAATGATTTTGGATTGCTTTTAAGCACAAAACTACATAAAAACGAAATACTATATGAAAGTTAATTCAGCTCTGTGTGTGTGTGTGTGTGTGTGTGTGTGTGTGTGTGTGTGTGTGTGTGTGTGTGTGTGTGTGTGTGTGT
>JAOTRA010000006.1:10324827-10340040 GCA_026260255.1 Pseudolaguvia tuberculata | reverse complement strand
TCTCTCTCTCTCTCTCCCTCTCTCTCTCTCTCTCTCTCTCTCTCTCTCTCTCTCTCTCTCTCTCTCTCTCTCTCTCATTTTCCTGATTCTGCAGCTGTTCAACACACTATTCTCACTAGACAACACATTTCTATCTGTATCCTTTATCGCTCTAATTTGCAGTACATCCTTTCCATCTCTGTCTCTCTGCCTGGCCGACCAGGTACAAATCTTTTTCTTCCTCCTTCTCATACAGCTCCTCATACACCTTTTTCTTAGCTTTTGCCACATCCCTCTTCACCTGCTGCCTCATCTCCATATACTTCTGCCTACTTTTCTCATCTCTGTCGATCCCAGTTCTGTTTTGCCAACCTCTTTCTCTTTATGCTTTCCTGTACTTCCTGATTCCACCACCACCTCCATCTCTTTGCCACCAGCCCCTTTCTGTCCTCCTCCCTGAATTCTCTCTCTTCCTCTTCTTCCTAACCTCCAAAGCCATCCCACAGAGCACAATCTGATTATGTTTAGATACACTATCCTCTACCACCACCTTGCAGTCTCCAATCTCTTTCAGGTGACATCTCCTGCACAAAATATAGTCCACCTGTGTGCAACTTCTTTCACTCTTATTATACTTCCCCCTATGCTCTTTCTTCTTCTTAAAATACGTGTTAATCACCATCCTTTTAGCAAAATCTACCACCATCTGCCCTTCCACATTACTCTCCTTAAGGCCATACCTACCCATCACCTCATCATCACCTCTGTTTCCTCCACCAACATGACCATTGAAGTCTGCTCTTATAACCAATCTTTCATGCCTAGCTACACTCTCCACCATTCCATCTAACTCACTACAGAATATTTAGTTTTTATCCATGTCACACCCTACTTGTGAAGAATAAGCACTGAGGATACTTTCAACATTCACCAAGTTCATCACCCTATCAGAAACTCTCTTCACCTGCACCACACTCTAAATGTACTGCTTTTTAGGATCTACACCCTATCTCTTTCCATCTACACTATGATAAAAAAGTTCACCAAAAATGTTCCTGGCCTTACTCCCTTCCCGCCTGGTCTCCTGAACACACAACATATCCATCTTTCTGTGATGGTCGTTGTTAACCCGGGCCTCGATCAATCCGGTATGAAATTCTGATTTGCGATTTGCATACTTGATTTGGTGCGCTTGACGCTGGATGCCCTTCCTAACGCAACCCTCTTCATTTATCCAGGCTTGGGAATGGCACTAAGAATGCACTGGCTTGTCCAACCCTAATGGCTGGGTTACTTACAGTATTCAAAAATACCGAATTAATGAGGTGAAAACATTAGAGGCTAATGTGAGATAAAATGTTTAAAATTCCGGTTTCTCTGCTGTGTGTGTCTGTGTGTTTTTCGAATATAAGCTGTTTTTTGTGAGCCAGTAATGTTAACTACCAGTCAGAAAACTTCCATTCTTGTTAATTTAAAAATATAGTCTTTGAATTGATCAATTTAAATGTTTTAAAATAATAGCCAGATAAACAAGTGCATAAAATGAAAATGTGGCGAATAGTGTGTGATTTGATATCTAGCTCTTTAGTGCATAGGCTTGCAATATCTCATGTCACACACAGCTGTGTATATTTTATTATTATTATTTTTTTAATAAAGAGACACACTAAGGGTACAGTTTACAGGTTAATTTTGTTATTTTTCATACAATTTAAGTATTCATTATCAGTCACTCATATCTCTGATAGTGACATTTATTTAGTCACACATTTTATAGGAAATGTTGGACCTGCTATCAGTTGTTTTTCCTGGTTGAGAAATTTGATTACACTGAATAGCAGGTTATGGATTTTACTGTATATGGACTGAAATTAAACTTGTGTGTAAACTTTTTCTTATTTGCCAAATGTGCTGAAATTACATTAAATAATTTATTAATAAACATTAAATACCACTTTTACAATTATATGTTTTGATAATATTACTCCTCCAATAAATAATAATTAAATTAAATAGAAAATGACTTGCTAGATAGAAAACTATGCTGATCCTGTTTAACAATTAATTTTTTTCCTTTTTAACATCTAATTTTGTTTTCTTATCCTGACACAGCAATGAATCAAGATAGCATAATATCCACTTAATATTCTATGTGTTATCAGCTCATCTCTAGTGCCGTGATGAGTCAGTGAAAAGTTCTAAAGCTCGACACTAGGCCAGTACAGTGAATGAAGAAAATCTGTCACAACAGCTTAAAGGCCTGACAGAAAATGGCAAAACAATGTGGCAGGTCAAACTTGGAGTCTAATAGGTGTGACTGTGATGTAATCCAGATTGGCCAATTCAGCTTGAGTGCAATTTAGTTCTCGATTGTTTAAAAAATGTCGCTCCAATGTGCACCAGCAAATTACCACCCTAAGATTGATAACCTACTTCAGTACAGATTTTGCCATGCTTGTCCAGGTATTTCCACTTCCAGTAATTTCATACACCTGTCCTTATTCCCTTTTGTTTAATGCTATGTATTCACGATTCTGATTCCTTGTTTTTACTCAATAGTTTTGTTCCTTTGATTGCTGTAAATGTAATTTTACTGTGTTAATCAAAGCCATAAGACTGTTTGCCTGCCAATTTGCAAATGCATCTCTAAGCCTCCATCTCATCACAAAAAGGGTTCCTTTGGCAACATAAAATGGTAGCTATAGTGTATACTGATTGCAGCCTCTCATTGTTTTACTGTTTATTTAAAATAAGTCATGTACTAATATCCTAATATTTTTTTTCATTGTTCTACCTTTTCTTACTAATATCCTAAATGCCATCTTTACTATCTTTCTAAATTACATATACTCAAATTATCCCCTCCCACTCTCACTTGCAACTTAAACTGGAGTTATTAGGGAAGTTTACTGACATTTTTTTTGTAATCATTTCTTACATGTGACCTTCACACTTGTTTTTTTAATGTTAATCTATATATTTGTCATAAGCATTACACTTCAGGCACATTATTGTTACTAGATGTAGATACTAATGGCAAATAAGAAAGTTTGGATGTTCTAGTTCATCTCAGCGGCGTTGGTTAGGGTTAAGATTAGAGATTAGAGAAAAAACTTTTCTCTAAAAAAAAAAAATTTTTTCCACACATCTAGGCAAACCTTGCATTATGAAGCTAAATATTGCCTTGCTACATCATAGAATAACATTGTTTTAACCATATAACTACATATAACTCCATAATATAACATTGCAATAATAATAACAGACTTAATATGATTAATAGGGTGGTGCGGTGACCTCCGAGCACAGTTGCCTCCCAGCAAGAGTTCGATTCCAAGTGCGGAGGGTTCCATCAGACTTCTGTGAGGGAATATGATCAATATGTACAACAAGACACCTGGTGGATCTGTGCTATTGTGTGCATGTGCCCTCTGGTGGATAAATCATTAAACATACGAAAAATATATATATATAACAATTCAATCCTCCTAAAAGGGATCATTCAAACTGTTGGGCGAGGCTGGATCGTCCTTGAGAAGGGTACAGGTTCTAGGTCAGCCACTGCAGGAAGTGGTGGCTTGGTGGTTAAGGACTAATACCAAAAAGACCAGGGTTCGATTCCCAGCAACGCCAATCCACTACTGTGGGCCCCTGAGCATGGATAAGAGCGTCTACCAAATGCTGTAACTATAATGTAATTGTAATTAGTATCAAACGAGTACTGGAGAAGTATTGGTCAGGAAGATAACATTATGGACACATATGTTAGTTGTTTGAAAAACCCAGACATTAGGGTTGCACAAGCCAGTGCATTCTTAGTGCCGGTCCCAAGCCCGGATAAATGGGGAGGGTTGCGTTAGGAAGGGCATCCAGCATATAACTGCGCCAAATCAAATATGCGGATCATGTTAGTTGTTTGAAACTAGTAACAACCTTTTAATCTTCCTTTTAATCTGATGGCCGTATTTCATAACGTTAGAACTCTGAACAGTTATTTACCTAACGAATTAACCACAATTTTCTTTCTTCCGTTAGGGGTCGCCACAGCGCATCACTTCTCCACACTACCCTGTCCTTTAAATCTTAATGTCTATAATGTCTTTTCTGTGTTTCCCACAGAAAAAACTCTATAGCGAGCCACAAAAACGTGACATCTAAAATTAAGATAAAACTGCATTTTTTTTTTTTTTTTTGTAAAATTGTTTAAGAAAATGTAGTGTGTTGCATTTATAAAATCAATTAACTGTTACCGAGAAAAATCCATTTTATTTCTGCAGGAAAACAAAAATATTTTGAACCTTAACAAAAAGACGCTGGGTTGAACGTTACTTTCGAATAATATGTTCAATGTCTCATTCCTGCCCTGTGATGGACTGATGACCTGTCCAGGGTGTACCCCTGCCTCTCGCTGTATGTGCACTGGGATAGGCACCAGCAGACCCCCGTGACCCCGAATTAGGGAATAAGCGGGAAAGAAGATGAATGAATGAATGAATGAATGAATGAATGAATGAATGAATGAAAGGATGTCCTCATCGTACTCATATCATCAAAATATTTACTTGCCGGCTGCAGTAAACCAAAATTGCCGTCGGCTTCTGTGTGACGTCATCATTTAATCGCGTCTAGCAACATTTGAGTTTATTTAGGCAATACTGGAAAGCCAATCTAGTCAGCAGTAAAAACAAATTAATTTGTCCACATCACATTAAATGTTCTGTTTTCTTCGGACACTTTTCCTTTCGTGTATTAAAATAAAGTTCATTTTAATTAAATATTTATTTATTTATTTATTTATTTTCCAAATCTATCGAGAGAAGCAACAGAAGGATGAAATAGGGTTGCCGGACCCTGGTCTAAACTAAAAATTATTAATTGATAAAACTGAAAGCGGAGCGACGCTGTCCAATCACAAAACAAAAATATAGGCGAAATAAGCCAATTACAGAGCAGAAGACGATGCCTTGTTTACCAACCAGATTACAGGAAAGGATTCCGGTGGAAAAAAATTATTGTTCTCTACACCTATAAAAAATATACCACGCTTCCGGGTATAGCACTTACTGGTGCAACCTAAAGAAATGTTCGTGTGCAACACTGCTATTTATGTAACACTAGAATTTGTTGAGGTGAGTTTTAGTAGAAAGAGTTTTTTATGTTTGAATATGGAACAGAAATTAGCAGAATTCAGAGCCCGGAGAACAGTCCAAAAACAAGCGACAAAACCAGAAAATAATGCGGAAAGTTGTTTCCCTGAGACACAAACAGCTCCGACCGATGCCATCGGATCCACGGAATCAAAAACCCTATTAACAGAGGCAAGAATTCACTCTTTTATCTTATACTAAGATAAATTTATTAATGATTCTTATTATAATAATAATATTAATCATAATCATCATCACAACAAGAAGGTCCCGGGTTCGATTTCCGGGCCGGGGATCTTTCTGTGCGGAGTTTGCATGTTCTTCTTCGCACTTGCGGAGGTACACCGGTTTCCTCCCACCGTTTAAAAACATGCAGATTAGGTCGATTGGTGATTGTAATAGGTAAATGTGTGCGTGAATGGCGACCATGCTGGGATAGCAGACCACCGTGACCTCGAATTAGGTAATAAGTGGGTAAAAAGATGAATGAATGATAGTAAAATCTTCTACAGCAGCTATTAAAAAGTAAGACCATATGGTATAAAAAAAAAAAACAGGACCAATCTCACATCACAGTGTACGGACGTGTGAGTGTGGAAAAATTAAAGGAATAACATTACAGTTTATGCTAATGATGATCAAATGTAACGTAAACTGTGGCCTAAGTGGGACAGGGGAGCAGATGGATTCAAATCCATCCTAGAAAACCACAATATGCTACAATATATGTGTGTAACATTTTGATATATTCACTGAAAATTATAATCTGAACCTTAGACTTGATGTCTGGCTATTAGAATGTTTTTTTTTTTATTTCATGATGAGATTATTGTAATGAGTGAACTCTTTCCTCAGGAGAATAGAGACTGGTTGCTGGACAGTGCTGTTGGCCGCTGGCTTGGTGTGCATTGTTTGGCAAAAGTAACTGTGTTGAAGGTGTTACTGTGGCTTGTGTTAATGGGACTCTTCTTTGAGCTAGACTTTGGACTTCCATTCTTTCTCCTGTCTCTGTTTTACTGGCTGTATGAAGGTCTGCGGAGTCCAGCGGTGAAAAGGCCTGGTGAACTGAGTGCCTATTCTGTTTTCAATCCTAACTGTCAGCCCATCCTGGGAACACTCACAGCGGAACAGCTGGAGGGAGAGATGGGTTACAGACCATTGAACAACAGAGTGACTACGTAACATTAGCAAAAACTCCCATACTGGCTTCAAAAGAAACACTAAATTGTTTATTTCCCTCTACAAAAAGAGGAAACAGGAAATAAAGATGAAGCATATAATAAAATAGAATAAAGCTCCTGAATCTGAATTCCTGAAAAATGAGTCCTATAGCATTCTCATAGTATAGTAAACTTTGGTTTGTCATGGCAGAAGTGTATCACAAAACCTTGCAGTGATTAATTAATGTGGTGCCAGTTCATTTGAATAAAAGTTTGAATAAAAAAATCTCAATTTGTTTGATACTGTAACATTGGAGACAGAAATTGAATTTAGAAAAATATATTGGAATTGTTAATATTTCCAAAAACTGTTACAGTATATTGTATTTATACACGCTGCTACTGAAGTATTTTGATTCACTTTACTTTTTCAGTACAAAGTTTGTGTGTTAAAACAATTTCAAAAACACTGTTGGTTGCACAGATTTAGATGATGTGTGCTGTGGTGTTCATTTAGTGTGTAACAGATGTATGTCTGTACATGTGTCAAGATGTGTGTAATTCCACAGTTATATAATTTAATGTTTTATGATGCTAAATTTATTTTCGTTTATCCCTTAAACCATTTGGCCTACAACTAATTGTGAGGTCGGAATAAGACGTAGTTGCAATACTTGTTTCTGAATACATGTAAAATGTTTCTAAAATTTGTTACAATTAAAAATAATTTAAATGAAAATGTATTCATTTTTCCACTTTATTTGAATAAATTGTCATTATCGTCTGTCGTCTCCTCACAGTGTGGCGTCAGTCTTTGTGTCTCTGTCCTAGTATTAGTTTTAAAAACAATGTGATAAGACAAGTATGGCTAAAACAAACTTTTTTGATGAATGATATGGAAAGACTTGGTTGCAAGCGTTGCATGTTAATTTTTATTAACTGTAGATTGTGCCATTTAGGTTCAAGGGAATGAAACATGTTTAGAAACATCATATCAGAAATAAACAATCTTGTGATATAACAGCATAAACAATCACTATCATCTTTCCTTTTTAACCGTTTACAATTGTGCAGCTTTTAAGGTGACCCACACAGCCTGTTCGGAAATGTATAGTCCCATTTTGTGCATCAGTTTGGTTTCTCGGTCGACCTCTTTTATTTTAGGTGCAAGGCTTACTAACAGTTCCTGAATTTTAGGATAGGCCACCTGCAGGGCTTTAACAAAAATATATTAGAATCATGATTTGCATCACTTTAACATGCACACTTAAGATAGACAGTAAAGAGACTTACTATCCCTCAGTTCTGCAACTTCCTTCAGCCAAGCTCTGTGATGAAATTTCTGAAACTCTGCAAACTCTGCAGCAGTTTTGTGATACAGCTGCACAACTTCTTTGTCTGGAGTTGTAGTCAAGATGTCAGAATTTCTCTGTTAATTCAGATAGAAACAACATTCAGTTCCAGCAAGTTAATTTAATATTTCACTATTTTTAGCAGAGACTAATGATTTATAGGGCTGGTGTTTGTATACTAACTCGTTTTTGAGAAGAATTTTTGAGTCTACAATAGAGACTCATTTTGCAGCAATGTACTTCAACTAATAAGTCCCATAACATGAATGAAGTAAAAGTGGTAGCGCAGTGGTTAAGGTGTTGGACTGCTAATTGAAGATCAGGGTTTGATTCAGAGCACCATCAAGTTACCACTGCTGGGACCCAGACCAAGGCCCTTAACTCCAGGTGTAAATAATGTAATCGTAAAAATAATATATTAAATAAAAAAATTAAAAAACTTAAGTAACTAGGTATAATTACATTCCCTAGAAAGATCTCTCCTATTGATTTTGTAGATATTGAAATTAAATATCCTTATCTAAAAGTTTTGTAAACTTATTAAATGTTAAGGTTTTCTTGTACTTTTGGACCTGCATGAAATTGTAAACTTATTCTAAACAAGGTTAATCTGGTTTTATTTCATGGTCCATTTTAGCTTAATGTTCTTAGCTTACTGAGCCTAAACATCATGGTGAATGTCAGAGTTCACCTCAATGTTACTGATGGGCTCCTGTATCTTATTTAACAGATTCCTAACCCAGCGAATTCGGCCAGCCACTGGAGGCATGTTTCTGCATAGAGGTGGGTCATCTCGATTGTACTCGTAGTGCTATTAATATAAACAATAAAGCTATTATTTAAAACACACTTCTGAGCTGGCTATTTTATCATGAATTCTCTTACAAACTATTGCAGATACCTTTCGTACGCGTTCAAGCTCTGATACAAAGCGCTTCAGAATAAGGTTGTAATTCTTTGTGATTTCCACTTGCAGGCGAGGAATGTTTAGATTTTGAAACCTGTGAAGCAAATATAGACGCAGTCACGTTTCCATTTATTAAGTCTGGTTTTAATGGGGTTTTTTTCATTCAGCTGCTCCCATTAGGGTTTGCCGACTTGGCATGTTTTTACTGTGAATGCCCTTCTTAATGCAACCCTACCATTTATCTGACTTGGGACCGCCACTAAGGATGCACTGGCTTGTGCAAGCTCAATGGCTGGGTTTTTATAGTCAATTTAGACTAACCAATCTACTACATGGAAGAAACCCATGCAAGCACGGGGAGAACATGCAAACTCCGCACAGAAAATCCTCGACTAGGGAATCAAATCCAGGACCTTCTTGTTGTGAGCCAACCGTGCTAACCACTATGCCAGTGTGGTTTTCATTAACTGTTAATTAATTTGTCATATAGACTCAACACAACAAAGTGAAATCTGTTTGTTTGCATATCTCAGCTTAGAAAGGGTTGGCTATGGTAAATCGTCCATGGAGGAAGAAGGGTTAAATCTGTTGCTCAAGGACCCAACGGTGTCAGACTGGCAGCAGAGGAGCTTGAACCCAGATCTTCCTGATCGTCCAAAAAACATCTTGGCACCTTAACTATTTCAGCCCATATATTGTACTCTATATCAGTATATCTGATATATATTTTTGTAGTCATTTTCAGAATAGATAAACTGCTAAACTGTTCTTTTTAATCTAATTAAAATTAGCACAGTGAATATCACCTTTGTAAAAGGTTTAGGGCATGAAGAAGTGACCGTTTCTTGGAAATACTTGAACTCATGAAATCTTCTAGTTGAAGCTGAAAAGAAAGATTATGTTTGTAGTTTGTACAATGTTTGTAAAACATATAACCAATAACCATCAACTTTGACCAATTAAATTAGTTACTGGTGCTTAAAGTGCAAATTACCACCAGGTTGTCTATCTGTGAGGTGAACTCTGAAAATTCGTCATCAAAGGCTTTTTTCCCATGATCCAACATGTTCTCCTGGTCTTTTTTCACATTAATGTAAATGTTTTGAAACTTTTCTGCTAGAAAATCAATTCCCTCGATATTAGCGTGGCTTAGGGAAGAGAATATTTTCACAGTTGTCATCAACTGGGATATCTGGAAAACAAAAAGGTCATTAAGTCTAGCTGAACCTGGACATATTCATTCATTCATTCATTCATTCATTCGAACCATTCATTCATTTATCTTGTAACCCGCTTAATCTCTAATTTTGGATCTCAGGGGTCTGCTGAAGCTTATTCCAGCAGAAATAGCCCGAAACGCAGGGGTACATCCTGGACAGGTCAACCGTCCATCAGAGGGCCACACATAGACAAACAATCCCTCACACTCACTTCTATGGGCAATTTAGAATCACCAATCAACCTAATGTTTTAGTTTTTACTATGAGAGAAAACCCAGGCATGGGTAGAACATTCAAATTGTACACAGAAAGACCCCTTGCCCAGGAATCAAACCAACAACCTTCATGTTGTGAGGCACCAGTGCTAACCACTACATCACCGTCCCACCCCCAAGACATATTAAAGCATATTCAAAATAAAGAGTTACCTTATCTAGCCTTTGGCAGAATCTTCTAAATTTGCCAAAAATGGGTTTTCCTGACACCTCGATGGATTTTCCTGCAGCCATCTCTTTCAGTGCATTTTCTCTTGTCTTGTAAAAGCAGGACTGGTACTCCCGAAGTAGATAAATACAGTCCTTTATTATTTACAAACGCACATATTTAAATGTTACTGAAACCATTTTGCAAAACCAAAAAAAAAAAACCTGTAAATGTATATGGTTAAATAATTTACCTATCCATATAATTTATTCATTCATTCATACATACATTCTTCTAACCCGCTTATTCCCAAATTCAGGGTCACAGAGGTTTGTTGTCTACCCCAGTGCACCCTGGACAGTTTTTGGATATTTACAAAGTATTTGGATTATATTACATCTTAGAAACATGTTATAATTTTTAGGATAACCCTTAATAAATTGCTACCATTACATGTTCCTACAACATACCTAACAACTTAAACACTATATTGTCTTACCTGTATTTTCTTTATCAAGGCTTCTGTTTCTTGCTCCCATATTGGAGAGCTACCATTATCAGTGATGTATGCACTACAGCCTGTCAACATCAGGTTCGTAACCTGTCCAATATTGTTTCCATTAAAAAATGAAAAATTTGACATGTAAAATTTAAACTATGGAAACTACAGTAATAAATGTATAAACCTTGATGAACAGTAAAGTAATCCGTTCAGGGGTGCTGCAAAATCTTGAGACATATCCCATTGCAAAGATAAGGTCTGTGATTAACTGGAGAGATTTTGCCATGGCAACCTACATTTAAAATGCAAAAATATATATAACTGAATAAGAAAAATAAGAATATTACAACAGAATGTATAGGAATAGGAATAGATTAACAACCACCCCCCCCCCCCCAACATTCATGTTAAAAGTAGACCATACTGGATCAAATTTGTAAAGAGGCTGACAATTTTTTTCCAGAACGGACAGAAGTTTGACACTGTCCTTTGCTTCATTTAAGTGTTCCGTTAATCTGATTTCCAAATCCTGCCAAACCTGCACAACAGAAACACAAATGGGAAATCAAATGAAATCTTTATTATTAAGCGCCTGGTATTGCATAGAAACATTTACTTTTATTTTCTTCGATGCGTTTGCAGACAGGAAATTCAGCACAGCCTTAAACTCTGCTTCTTTTGTTTGTTCGATGACAGAACTGAATTCAGCAGACATTTTCTTCCAGTGTTTCAGTTCAATTAAAATTCCTAATGCTTCATTCTCCTTTCTTATTTGATCACTTTTTGTGAGCACCTAAAATGCAAGAGTTTTCAGGATGTAATTTTAAGTGAAAGGCTGTACATATCTACAGACTAAAACAAATAATTTGGTAGATACAGTGGGGCAAGTATTTAGTCAGACGCCAATTGTGCAAGTTCTCGCACTTAAAAAGACAAGAGAGGCCAGTAATTTACATCATATGTATACCATAACTATGAAAAATAAAATCCATAAAATTTTTTATAATACTACAACTTTACAAACTGTTTTTATGAGAATGAAAATGAAAACAAAAGGCTGGCACCTGATCAATTTCTTTGTACCACATCATCAAAACTTTCTCATATTTACGCATAAGGTTGACATCTTCACCTGCTGCTTTCATATCCTCAGAAGTTATAAATCTGGAAAAGTCAATACCTGAGGCCTTTGACAGCTTGATACTTTCCATCATCATCTGAGCTTCTGCAGAATAAATCATAACACATGTCTGTTTAATAGTAGGCAAAGATTGTTGTTTTTTGGGATTGCACATGCCAAAAACATTTTACCAGCATTTATACAATGTGTATTAAGTGACCCAATTCAAATATATTTCCTTAAATGTAATAAAGATATCTGACTAGACAGATCAGATTTTCACCTGTTAATGTAATTCTGGTTTCCTTCCACAGTCCCAAAACATGCACATTAGGTTGATCAGTGATTCTAAATTGCCCATAGGAGTGAGTGTGTGGCGTTGTTTGTTTGTGTGGCCCTGCAAATGACTGGCAAACTGTCCATAGTGTACCCCTGCCCTATGTTCGCTAAGGTAGACTAAGCGGGTTAGAAAATAAATTCATTTCAGTCGAGTGCCACTGAATATGCGATGATGTATACATATACAGTGGGTATGAAAAGTATTCAGACCCCCTTTTACTCTATAATATTGCAGCAATTTTCTTAAATCATTTAAGTTCATTTGTCCCTCATTAATGTACACACAGCACCCCATATTGACAGAAAAATATTGTTGACATTTTGTTGATTTATTAAAAAAGAAAAACGTTGGGTACTTTCTCTAACCACTGTATATACTTCAATCAATCAATGATACATTCGCCCAGGTCCACTTTTTTATGCCGAGTTTTCATAACAAATGGTATTCTCAGATTCCTGTTTCTATTTCAGTACATACCTCTTTCTTTTTTCTTTCATTCATCTTCTTGCCCGCTTATTCCCTAATTCGAGGTCACGGGGTTCTGCTGGGACCTATCCCAGCACACATAGAGGCAGGGTTCACCCTGGACGGGTCGCCAGTCCATCTCAGGGCCACACATACACATTCACTCCAATGGGCAATTTAGAATCACCAATCTGCATGTTTTTGGACTGTGGGAGGAAATCTGGGTACCCGAAGGAAACCCACGCAAGCATGGGGAGACGTACAGAAAGACTCCGGTCCGGGATTCGAAGCCTGGACCTTTTTGTTGTGAGATGACCGTGCTATCCACTACGTCACCGTGCCGCTGCTAACTCTTTCTTTTTTCAAGTAATTTTCTATGATATTTCACTTATTTTTCTATTGTTAACTAAAAAGTAAATAACTGGGAGGAAAAAGTTAAAAACTTACCCTCTAGGAAGTCAATATGATTAGATATAGCGCTTGTAAAATCCTTCTTGATTTTCTCTCCCTCGTCTGTGTTGGTCAGGATGCCCCAGTCCTCATTTGCACTTACTCCAGGTAAATATATCTTCGATAACAATTCTTGCTGTCCCCTTAGAACACCTTCTGAGGCATCAAGCTCAACAAGGGCGATCTCCTAAAAGAGCAGTACATGGGTTACTTCTGATGTCGGCTCAGATTAGTACGGAATGGGGGGCTGATAGGAAAGAATAAAGTGTCTCACCTGATGAATTGTTTTTGCACTGATGACAGAATCCACATTGCTTCTCGTGAAAAAAAAACAACGTCCTGTAAAAATAGTTTTCTGGAGGTTTGCCAGAATTAGACGTAATATTTTGGCTCCCTCTTCAATGCCAGGAAAAGTGCGACCACATTCTAAATAATTTTAGAGAATAAGAAAATGTATACTATATACCATATATAAGTGGCATATGGTATATTATTTATATATCAGTTAAATGGATATCTAGAAAAACCTTATACCTATTCCTGGTACTTTAGATACTTGGTAGGCAAATGCAATAGCTTGTGCTCCACCCTTGGCAAAGAAGTCATCAAATGCTGCTAACTAATAAAATAAATAATTATCCTGATAAGTTGATGCATGTTAAGATATAAAACTAGATATAAAAGATATGTTTGTTGGCTGAGTTCTGTGCATTTTGTACAAGCATTTTTGTACAATCTATGCTATGACAGCTTTTGCCACTAGAGAGCACTTTATCATTCCTAAACTTACAGAAGATGAATCTAGAACAGACTCTTCAGCCTCTGCATCCTCCAGGCCCAGGGCAGAAGCTAACACCTGAATAATGTACTGGTGAGGAGCTGTGAGAAGAGTTCTTCGGCGGTCCCTTGCCTCTTTATATTTTGCCTAAAAAGATAGAATAACATAAAATGATATTATTATAAACGATGCATTGGTATAGTGGTTAGCACCGTCGCCGCTGAGCAAGAAGGTTCAAGGTCCGATTTCTGGGCAAGGGGTCTTTCTGTGTAGAATTTGCATGTTCTTCCCACACTTGCATAATTAACTCTGGCTACTCCGTGTGGGTGTGTGTGGTTGTTCTATGTATGTCCCTGCGGTGGCCTGGCGGCCTGTTCAGGGTGTACCCATGCCAAACATCCTATATGCGCTGGGATAGACTCCAGCAGACCCCTGTGACCCAAATTAGTGAATAAATAATTTAGAAGATGAATAAATACTATTACGTCTATGGGTTAATTAGAAAGGGTTTATTTACCATTACAATATTATTACATAAAACTTTCAAACCAGTTTCTAGATGTAGATTATCTTACTTCAGGCTTTAAATGTGCCAATAATACCTACTAAATGATAAAAACTGTATACATTTTATGTACTTCGACTGTTGTGAAATATACGCATAGCATAGTAATTCTTCTTCTTTCGGCTGCTCCGGTTAAGGGTTGCCACAGCGGATCACTCTTCCCCACACTACCCTGTCAGCTACATCTGCCTCTTTCACCCCAACTACCTGCATATCTTCCTTCACCACTATAAACCTCCTCTTTGGTCTTCCTCTTTTCCTCCTGCCTTGTAACTCCATCCTCAGCATTCTCCTACCAATATACTGCATGTCCCTCATCTGCACATGTCCAAACCATCTCAACCTAGCCTCTCTCACCTTGTCTCCAAAACATGCTGACACCTCCAGCACCACCACTGTCAAATCACTCATCTATCACAAATCACTCCTGCAACTCTTCACCATCCGTTCCACCTTGCCTAAACTCTTTTCTTCACTTCTCTAACACACTCTCCATTACTTTGCACTGTTGACCCCAGGTACTTAAACTCTTTTACCACTTCTCCCTGCAACCTCACCACTCCATTGCCTTCCCTCTCATTCACATACATGTACACAGTCTTACTCCTGCTGATTTTCATTTCCCTTCTCTCCAGCACATAGCTCCACCTTTCCAGATGGACCTGCTCTCTATCCTCATCACAAATAACAATTAGTTCGCAAACATCATTGTCCATGGAGACTCCTGCCTGACCTCATCTGTCAACCTGTCCATCACCACTGCAAACAAGAAAGGGCTCAGAGCCGATTCTTGATGCAATCCCAC
>JAOTRA010000006.1:10288650-10317050 GCA_026260255.1 Pseudolaguvia tuberculata | reverse complement strand
GAGCAAGGCCCTTAACCCACAATTGCTCAGTTGTAAAAAAGAGACCAAAATGTAAGTCGCTCTGGATAAGAGTGTCTGCCAAATGCTGAACTGTAACTGTATAGTGATTCTAGTGGTTAAGGGATTCATTTTCTCAGATACTTTCCGTCAAGCACTCACCCGGGATACCTTGGGACGAATAGGACAAGTATCACGAAAATGACCAGGTTCTTCACAGTAGTAGTAGTAGAGACATAGATTATACGTCAATCTCCTGTGTTTTTCCTTATCGGTGAGCCGCTCTGCATCGAGTTGCATGGGTTCAGTTTCTGACACTAGAGGGCGCTCTTGTTCCAAGTTACGGTAGGGGGCGCATTGGTGCGCAGGTGTACACGCTGTGGATAACATACGATCCGAACATCGAATAGAGTGTAGGATGAAATGCTCTAAACTGCAGTTATCATCGTAAGCCGCAAGTTGTAACTTCAAAGGGGGATTTAAACCTTGGCGATAGGTGGTTAACAGCGCACGTTCGTTCCATTCGCTGGCTGCTGCTAACGTGCGGAACTTAACTGCATACTCTTGCGTGGAGAGTTTGCCTTGTTGCAGGCGATATAACTGTTCACCGGCCGCTACGTCTCCATCATTACATCCAAAAACTTCTTTGAAGTGGTTAATGAATAGGTTTAAGGATGAGCTTACAGGACCGGACTGAGACCAGACTGATTCGGCCCATTGTAAAGCGGGCCCAGAAAGCAAAGATATTATATACGCGATCTTAGAAATATCGCTTGGGAATGAGTTAGGCTGCATAGCAAACGTAAGAGAACATTGTAACAAAAAACCGTTACACTCCTCCATCTTGCCCGAGAATGAGGGTGGCCGGGCCATTGGACTGGAATTTGGGGGTACCTGAACGTTGTCATTAGAAGCAAGTGGAGGCGTGTTTACGTGAGGTGACAATGGCTGGAACACTCTTCGAGTCTGGTCAACGAAGGCACCGATCGGATTTGTTTCACTCATCCTGTATATAGCCGTAAGTGGTCCAAGCTTCTGTTACGGAAGAGTATCACATGTTAGGCAAAATACTTATAACAGGCTTTATTTGATGCACGTGAAGAACTTAAACAGACAAGAACTCTGCGGAAACAAAACAGGAAGTATACGGAGACGTGACCAGTTCTGACAGAAGTGCAGCGCGCGTAACCCCTCCTGAGATGAGTGCTTATATCCTTCGGGGAGAGGGTTGATTAGATGGAAAAGAAGGAAGTGATTGGACACGGTGGGTTGGACAGGAACAGGTGAAGCTTCCCGGAGAACTGTAAAGAACAGAGATAGTGGTTAGTAGCGCTGATATATAGACACGGTTCGGCTGGCGCAGAGCTTAGATAAGTCAGTTCGTGTATTAACGAGCTTGGACAGCGACTGGGGGGAGAGGAGCGTTTAAATAAGGGGATAGATGACTGGAAATGAGGAACAGGTGCGGGTGATTAGAATTCCAGAGATTGCGAACAAGGTGGTGATTGCAAATCAGAACCGGTCCGATCTGTGACAAGATCTAGTACTTGCAGATAAAAGCTTAGAATATTTAATTTGGTAATTTATGGAACAATGTTTGTTAAGAATATTTAAGAAATATTTAATTACTGTGTTTTTTTTAAACATAGAAACATGTTACAAGTTATGTATGTTTATTTCTTTTTTTCAAAGGCCTCTGTTTATAGTGTCTGTAAATAAAAATATATTTTTAAAAAAGTTATAAAACAAGGTATAACAACTGATACTTAGCCATGTGGTGTAATGATGAAGTGACAGCCACGGTGACGCTGTAAAGATGTAAGTCGTAACAATGTCCTCATCATTGAGGAACATCACCTGAACTGTTGTCAGAAATACACAATGCAATGTTTGAAAGAAGATTTTTAAAAAATGATTCATTAAATTTATGATCTGTATCAGTAGTTATATTTTAATGTTTTAAGAAGGTTCAGTAATATTTCTTGTTCTACTCAGTCACTTGAAAACCCATCTTACTCTGTAATATGCTTGAGTAATTGTAAAGAAACCCCACCAATGTAATAATTTAATTGCATGACCTATTAAGTTGCTGCCTGATTTCAATTATGTACATGCATTAGCTCTCTACTTGATGCCCTGGGAGAAATATAAGTTAACTTTTATTTAATGACATTTACTTCATGTCAGTGAACTTTATTTATGACGTTGCCCCTTAAGATATACTCCTTGGAAGCATACATATTGTAATGGATGAGGAGACGCCAGATCCATAATGCAGGGAAGTGCTTTATTAATTCCACAAATGAGCAAAAAACATGTTGCCCTGAGATGGACTGGCAACCCGTCCAGGGTGTACCCCCGCCTCTCGCCCTATGTGTGCTGGGATAGGCGCAGCAGACCCCCGTGAGCCCGGATTCGGGAATAAGCGGGTAAGAAGATGAATGAATGAATGAATAAATGAATGAATGAACGAATGAATGAATGAATGAATGAATGAATGAATGAATGAATGAATGAATGAGCGAAAAACAACAAGGCTAAAGTCCATACACAGTGTGAACAATTAGCCAGGCAAACAAATCCAAAATGAGAGACAAGAAACATTCACAGGAAAATAGGCAAAAGGTTTAAACACAAGAAGCTGGGCATAAGCATGGAAAGATGGAAAGTACGCTTGGTAGGATCGCTAAGGCAACCAATACTTTGCAATGTGCTAGGCTAGGAAGATAACTTAAATATGGCTACCACTGGGAATTGTGGACGTTACAAATATACTATTTATTATTTAAAAAATTGTATTAGCTTTATAATAGTATGGAGAAATTATATACAATACAACCGATATATACTTTATAGACAGTAACATCCTGTAACAGAAAATGAAAGCATGATTCCAGGAAAATAAATCATGATCATAGGAAAATGTTTTATAGCTATAGTATTGGTTTACCTTATGCTGCAGATGTCTTCCCAAACTCAATTTGTGACTTTTTTTATTCAAAAGCTTCAAAGATAATATGTAATTTAAGAAAAAACCAAGAAGAAATGTTCTGCTTATCTAGCTCCATAGCATGGTTCACTTGGCATGCAGCAATTGACTTTTCATGGTAAATTCATATTTTCTCAAGCAGTGCAGAAAAATAGAGGTAAAAATACCTCAGCAACTTAAATGATTCATACAAATATTTAAGCAGCATTGTACATCTCCTCTCAGGATTCCAGTTTCTTTGAAGTGGGTTATGTTTTCTGCCTTTAAGACATTTGGATAGATTTGTAATGTTTTGATCCTGTCAAAAATGTCCTATGCACAAGACCATAGTTTGCATGCATGTATTTCATCCCATAATAAGCTCATATGTGTCTCATCAGTGATGGCTCATGCCACTCTGTGGATCTGCTGATTCTGCTAAGCAAAGATGAGCTTCCTTTCCTAAATCAGGAGACACAGAAGCTTCGTAATTAGATTTGCTTTCCATGCAGCTTAGGCACATTCAATCTAATCTATTTATGCATTCCATTTTTCAGGCTTCATTGAGATTCTATTGCTTCGTATTTGCACATCGGCTGTCAAAAATGTGCCCTCTTTTCACTAACAATTTAAAACTCATTTTATGGGCCAAAAAGGACAATGATTGCCCGATAGCCTCATCTAAAATACAATGTGCTGAAAGACTTCTAGTGCTCTGCATTTAAGGAATTCTATGATAGACAGGGTTTAGAGAAAGTACACATAATTGCACTTATGACAGGTGTTGATTCTTCTTATTCATTATTCATTTATTCATCTTAATTAGTAAGAGTTATTATGTAAAGACTATACTAACTATATTATGTAATTTCTTGCATAAAATTTATTTAATATTACATTTAAATATGTATAGACTTTAAGGGATACACTATATTGTCAAACGTTTGTGGTCACCTGGTGTGATGACTGTGGGTTAGCCAAATCCATGAATGCAGACACAGTTTATTATGCAGAATAGTGTTCCACAATGTTTTATTATATAGGGGAACAGGCAGACAAATCCAAATCGTTGAGCAAAGACGTAAACGTAGACAGAACCAGGGTCGAATACCAAAAACCAGAGACCAGAGTCATAAACAAATCCAAATCGTATATCAAGAGGCAAAATGTACAGAAGCCCAAAGTTCAAAGCCAGTAATCCAAAACGAGAGTAAACCAGAGTGTTCGGTATATCAGGTAAACAATACTTCACGTGGGCTACCTGGTGGCATGGCCTTATATAGGGTAGCCACACTCAATTACGCAGCACCAGAAATAGATGCTAGAAGTCAGGCGATGGCTCCCTCCAGTGGCCATCAACCTGAGTTGACCTCCTTACACCTGGCCTTCAAATCCATATGTGGTTTCTATCCAGGTGTTGCTACAACAGCAGTTGTCTATAATGTTTTTGTATTTTGTAGCATTACATTATTCCTTCACTGTTTGTTCACAGTGACTGTTCTGGCATATGACAAAGACCCTGAGCACAAACCCCTTGATCTCCATTATCACATCAAGTGTTACTATTAGAGTGAAAAAAACCCAGTTGGTCACAAACTCCTGAACTCATCTACTGAACATTTTGTAATGCGGGCATCACACCAGAGCTCCTTACCTGACATTGTCAGTGTCTGATCTCACTAATACTGCTGAATAAAGAGAAATCTCACATTCAAGCTTCACAATGTAGTAAAAAGTCTTCCTATAAGTGTGATAGTCAGTTGATCATAAACATTTGGCAAATAGTGTATATACCTACAAATTAGTGTATATAAAAATAGTGTATATACCTACAAACTCAAAATTTATGAATTTAAAGACAACTCAAATAAAAAGTTCATTCAAGTTGATTCATCTTCTTACCCACTTATTCCCAAATTTGGGTTCACAGGGTCTGCTGCGCATATCCCAGCGAGAGGCGGGGGTACAACCTGGACTGGTTGCCAGTCCATCTCAGGGCAACACATAGACAAACAACCATTCACACATACATTCACTCCTATGGACAATTTAGAATCACCATGTTTTTGAACTGTAGGAGGAAACCAGAGTACTCGGAGGAAACCCACACGGGTAGAACATGCAAACTCTGCACAGAAAGATCCCAGCCTGGGATTCGAACCTGGGACTTTCTTGCTGTGAGGCGACTGTGCTAACCACTACGCCACCGCGCCGCCAACTGCACAAGTTATCAGATATAAGATAAACATGCACTAAGGCTACAATTATGGTTATTATTGTAATGTGTTGCATCCAGCGTAAAACCCCGCCAAGTCGAATGTGCGGATCACGGATCCGCTGTGGCAACCCCGAACGGGAACAGCCGAAGGACAAAGAAGAAGATTGTAATGTGTTGTATTGTATCGTTTTGTATCAGCTATTGCTGTTCTATCAAAATAGTAATTTTGATTTTGGCGTAGTGTTTAGCACGGTTGCTTTACAACAAGAAGGTCCCGGGTTCGAGTCCTAAGTCAGGAGTCTTTCTGTGTGGAGTTTGCATCTTCTCTCTGTGCTTGTGTGGTTTTCCTCCCGCAGTCCAATAGCATGTACATTAGGTTGATTGGTTGCCCATAAAAGTGAATGAGTGTGACTGATTACTTGTCTATGTATTTGTGCCCCGGGGTGGACTGGCAACCTGTACAGGGTGTACCCCTGCAGCTCGCCCTATGTATGCTAGGATCCAGCAAACCCCTGTGACCCCGAACTAGGGAATAAACGGGATTGAATGAATGAATGAATGAATGAATGAATGAATGAATGAATGAAATGCTGTTTGGAGAGTATTAACTGTATATAGCCTGGTAAAACATCATTGAGAATAGAGACCATAGAGAAGGACATACCAATTATGTTTCTGTTTTGTTGCACTAAAAAAGGACCCAAGAGATTAGCAGTGGGTGGTTGAGATGACAGTAGTTAATGATGTAATGCATTTCAATTTGGTGGATTACACATGCGTTAAGTCAAAGGTTTTAAAAAGCCAAAGAGTCACAATGCTCCCTCAGGAAACTAAGTCATTGTAGTGATATTTACTTCCTTTTTAAAAAATATATTAAGTACATTCACTCTTGGGTATTTTGTTATGCTGTAGTTTAATAAAACTCACAACAGTGTGAGTTTCTATTTTAAGAAATTTAAGATGCTTGTGATTTCAGTTGTGTTTGTTGTTGTTTTTACCTTGAGGGTTTTGAGCTTGCCATAAACATAGTTTTAGATAGTCAAAGAACTGGCAAAATTAATTATGTTGACAAATTTTAATGTTATTAAGCTTCTCTGTTAAACCAGGCATAAGACATCCATCAACCTAAATGATCTGATTGTTAATGTATTGAACTAAATACACTTTTGAACTAATATATATCAGAGATAAATAAAGAGCTACCTCCATCTCTACTGCATGTTTTCCCTGTTGAAACAAGATAGCATTAGTGAGACCGTGAAAATTGTTCTGACTCTTGTAGAGTTATTCAGTGCTAGGTTAATGCTAGGATAAATGTGTGTGACACTCATACTCCAGCAGAAATGATACAAGAAATCCTGTCACTGGCGATGTAGCTTAGTGGTTAAGGTGTTGGACAACTCAATGTACATGTTTTTGGATGGTGGGAGGAAACCAGAGTACCTGGAGGAAACCCATGCAAGCGGGAGAACATGCAAACGCCATAAAGATACCTGGCCCAGGATTCGAACCTGGGACCTTCTTGTTGTGAGGCAAGCGTACTAATCACTATGCCACCGTGCCGCCCCATTGAATAATTAATGCTATTAAATTGCTTCAGGAATATATCCTTGCCCTGCCCACACCTTTTTTTTTTGCAAGTTTTTGTGAAACTGATACCATCAGAGGCTGAGATTAACACAGAGGCAGTGCAAAGCCCTGGAAGCACTGAAGGAATTACTGTAATACAGAAACACTCTCTTAACCCAAACTTTCTTCTCCACTCAGATTGTCTGCTCTGGAAGTCTTCGAGACTGTTTCACTTGATTGATTTGGCCATCAGTAAGAAATAATTAAAAATGTACTGCAGGCTTGTCGAACCAAATACAACATCAGTTGGGGAGCAAGGGTTAACTCCTCAAATCTTTCTGTTAAACTATCTTAAAGAGTAATAGAACTATATCCATTTACCAAACTCTAAAAACAAGGTCAAAGAGTAATGGGCTTCGGGTGGAGCACAATAAGCAGTCATAGCTTGCCGTGTGTACCCTCTGAATCCATTATTTATATTCTGTAGTATGTAATGCATATGTGAATGAAAAAGCTTGAAAATTTTAAAATGAAAGATTTTTCTTCTATTATACATTTAACATATCCACTCTTTAATGTGCTTGTGTAAGAAAACTAAAGGGCAAAACATATTAATAAATAAATATTTTTATGGTAATGAATATTAATAGGTAATAATTGTGCATGGCATAAGGCTATAGAATTTTAGATAATTGCACATGATTACACAGAAAAGCCACACAGTTAATCTGTAATCAGAAAGCTTACTTCTGGTTGCATATGGTCATTGGACAAGCACATCTGTCTTGTCAGAAAGATATAAGCTTCTGCTGTCTAATGTCCTTCACACAATCTCTATCCTTATTAAGTGTTTCTTATCTGGCTTTGCTAAAACATGTAAATATTTTACCAGTATAGCAGTGGAAATCAATATAATGTTTTTAAAAGTTTTCTCATTCAGAGGTATCTGAAATATCTGAAATAAATTTCACAAGGTTCAAGTCAAAGTTTAGGTTTAAAATGTCTAGCAACATCATCATCATCTTCTGACTGCTTATCCGGGACCGGGTCATGGTGGCAGCAGTCCAAGCAGGGATGCCCAGACATCCCTCTACCCAGACACTTCCTCCAGCTCTTCCGGGAGAACACCGAGGCGTTCCCATGCCAGCAGAGAGACGTAGTCCCTCCAGTGAGTCCTGGGTCTTCCTTGGAGCCTCCTCCCAGCGGGACATGCCTGAAACTTCTCTCCTGGGATGCATCCGGTGGCATCCGTGACTGATGCCCAAACCACCTCAGCTGGCTTCTCTCGATGCATAGGAGCAGTGGCTCAGCAGCTCCTCCCAGATGACCGAATTCCTCACCCTATCTCTAAAGGAACGCCCAGCAACCGCGTGGAGGAAACTCATTTTAGCTGCCTTTATCCGCGATCTTATCCTTTCAGTCATGACCCAAATCTCATTCATGGCCATAGTTATGTAGATTGACTGGTAAATCGAGAGCTTTGCTTTGCAGCTCAGCTCTTTATTCACCACGACTAATCGGTACCTCGACCGCATTACTGAAGAAGAGGCACCAATCCTCCCGTCAATGTCCCACCCCATTCTTCCCTTACTCGTGAACAACATCCCTAGATACTTAATCTCCTCCACTTGAGGAGAGATCACACCACCAATCTGAAGGGGCAAGCCATCCTTTTCTGACTGAGAACCATGGTCTCTGATTTGGAGGTGCAGATGGTCCTGGCTTGATTGAGCCAACAAGATAACATCATCTGCAAAAAGCAGAGATGAAATCCTGTGGTCCCCAAACATGACTCCCTCCTGGTTCTAGCTGCATCTAGAAATCCTGTTTATAAAGATAATGAACAGGACTGGTGATAAAGGCAGCCCTGATGTAGTCCAACACGCACTGGGAACAAGTTTGACTTATTGCTGGCAATGCGAACCAAGCTTCTAATCTGGTCATACAGATACCAGATAGCCCTTAACAAAGAGCCCCAAACTCCATACTCCCACATATGGACTGGTTGGGCAAACTCCCATGAGTCCTCCAGCACCCTGAAGAGAGTATAAAGCTGGTCCAGTGTTCCTCCTGAACCCAAGGTTTGACTACCGGATTATTCTCCACTCCAGTACCCTGGCATAGACTTTCCCAGGGAGGCTGAGGAGTGTGATTTCCCAAAAGTTGGAACAAACCCTCCGGTCCCCTTTCTTAAAAAGAGGGACCGCCACCCTGGTCTGCCAGTCCAGCGGGACTGTTCGCAGCTGCCACGCAATGCTGCAAAGGCATGTCAGCCAAGACACAACATCCAGAGACTTGAAGTATTCTGGGCGGACCTCATCCATCTCTGATTCCTTACCAAGGAGCTTTTTGACTTCCTCAGTGACTTCAGTTTGGGTAATGGATAAGTCCACATCCGAGCCCCCATCTCTGCTTCCTCAAAGCAAGACAAGGTGATGGTGTTGATGTTATTGAGGAGATCCTCAAAGTATTCCTTCCACTGGCCAACAATGTCCCCAGTTGAAGTCAGTAGATTTCCACAACAATTGTAAACAGTGTTGGCAGAGCACTGCTTTCCCCTCCTGAGTCGGCAGACAGTTTGCCAGAATCTCTTTGAGGCCCATAAATAGTCATTCTCTATGGCCTCACCGAGCTCCTCACAGTTTTTGCCTCTGCAACCACCCATGCTGCAGTCCGTTTGGCCTGCCGGTAACCCTCAGCTGCTTCATGCGTCCCCGAAGCCAACCAGGCTTGATAGGACTCCTTTTTCAGGCTGATGGCATCCCTTACTTCCCGCTTCTACCACTGGGTTCGGGGGTTGCCGCCTGGTGGATAGTTTGACAGATGAGGTCAGACAGGAGTCTCCATGGATGATGATGTTTGCGGATGATACTGTGATTTATGGTGAGAGTAGGGAGCAGGTTGAGAAGAATTTGGAAAGGTGGAGGTACTCGCTGGAGAGAAGGGGAATGAAAGTCAGCAGGGGTAAGACTGAGTATATGTGTGTGAATGAGAGGGAAGGCAATGGAGTGGTGAGGTGAAGGTGGAAAAGTTTAAGTACTTGGGGTCAACAGTGCAAAATAATGGAGAGTGTGTTAGAGAAATGAAGAAAAGTGTGCAGGCAGGGTGGAACGGAAGGGTGGCAGAAGTGATTGGTGATAGACGAGTGTGAAAGGGAAAGTTTATAGGACTGTAGTGAGACCAGCGATGTTGTACAGTTTAGAGACAGTGGCGTTGTCAAAAAGACAGAAGGCTGAGCTGGAGGTGGCAGAGTTGAAGATGCTGAGATTTTCATTGGGTGTGACAAGAATGGACAGGATTAGAAATGGTTTTATTAGAGGGACAGCGCATGTAGGATGTTTTGCAGATAAAGTGAGGCTAGGATGAGATGGTTTAAACATGTGCAGAGGAGGGACATGTAGTATATTGATAGGAGAATGCTGAAGATAGAGGTGCCGGGCAGGAGGAAAAGAGGAAGACCAAAGAGGAGGTTTATGGATGTGGTGAAAGAAGATATGCAGGTAATTGGGCTAAAAGAGGCAGATATAGAGGACAGGGGAGTGTGGAGAAGAGTGATCCGCTGTATTTAAGACTGTCTGTATTTAAAGTGGGTTTATTTATTTATTATTTACATAATACAGTGGTGTGAAAAGTTTTTGGCCCCCTTCCTGATTTCCAATCTTTTTGCATGTTTGTCTCACAATGTTTTCAGATTACCCACTTATTCCCGAATTCGGGGTCACGGGGGTCCGCTGTGCCTATCCCAGCACACATAGGGCAAGAGGCGGGGATACACCCTGGACGGGTTGCCAGTCATTCACACACACATTCACTCCTATGTACAATTTAGACTCACCAATCCACCTAATTTGCATGTTTTTGGACTTTGAGAGGAAACCAGAGTACCGCAAGCGTTGGGAGAGCATGCAAACTTCAAATAGAAAGATTCCAGCCCGGGATTCGAACCTGGGACCTTCTTGTTGTGAGGCAACTGATCTATCCACTACACCACCACACCACCCCATGTTTCAGATAATCAAATTTAAATATTAGTCAAATATAACATGAGTAAACACAAAACGGTTTTTATTATTAAGAGAAAACAAAATCTAAAACTACATGGCCCTGTGTGAGAAAGTGTTTGCCCCCTTAACCTAATTACTGGTAGGGCCACCCTTAGCAGCAATTCCTGCAATCAAGCGTTTGCGATAACTTGCAATGAGTCTGTTACAGTGCTGTGAAGGAATTTTCATCTTTGCAGAATTGTTGTAATTCAGCCACATTAGAGGATTTTCAAGCATGAACCGCCTTTTTAAGGTCATGC
This sequence comes from Pseudolaguvia tuberculata, assembly GCA_026260255.1. Classification (NCBI taxonomy): domain Eukaryota; kingdom Metazoa; phylum Chordata; class Actinopteri; order Siluriformes; family Sisoridae; genus Pseudolaguvia; species Pseudolaguvia tuberculata. The sequence goes on along the minus strand of JAOTRA010000006.1, from coordinate 10,305,995 downwards.
CACAGCATCTCAAAAGGATTCCGGTCAGACTAGCCCACTCCAAAGTCTTCATTTTGTTTTTATTCAGCCATTCAGAGGTGGACTTGTTGGTGTGTTTTGGATCATTGTCCTGCTGCAGAACCCAAGTACGCTTCAGATTGAGGTCACGAACAGATAGCCGGACATTCTCCTTCAGGATGTTTTGGCAGCAAAATTCATGGTTCCATTGATCGCGGTAAGTCTTTCAGGTCCTGACAGCAAAACAGCCCCAGACCAACACACTACCACCACCATATTTTACTGTTGGTATGATGTTCTTTTTCTGAAATGCGGTGTTACTTTTATGCCAGATGCAACACACACCTTCAGAAAAGTTCAACTTTTGTCTCATCAGTCCACAGAGTATTTTCCCAAATGTCTTGGGAAAGAGCTTTTATGTTCTTTTTGTTCAGCAGCGGTTTCCATCTTGGAACTCTGCCATGCAGACCATTGCAATTCTTTGAATGTTGTTTAATATGTCCATGTTTTGATTAGTTTTGTTCAGATCTAGTATGTTCTGATAAAGTTTACACCCTAGAAGAATGCCTTTAGAGGAGGTAATGTAACGGTACTTGCCCCTCCCCTTGAGGTCACACATTATTTAATGGAATATGCATTGCTAACCTCAGTATGGATTACTAATTGCTAATAAAACAAGTTAACTGTCCAAACCTTCTCCTATATCCATTACAGTATGTGAAAAAAAAAGCAATTCAATTATATTTTTCCATGAAAATGTTACCCCACTATCACCATCATTGCCACCAGTCAGTAAGATCAGTAAGATCCATAGACAGTTTCCCAGTGATGATCTTGTCTTCAAGATCTGCAGCATGGAATAACTTTCTGGTTTCTCTGATCAGAGGAGAACTGAGCACCCGGTTTGTCCATGGAGTCTGGTTTCTCCATTTTGTTGAAATGGTTTCTTGTAATAGTTTACAAACATTAATTAAAGTTTTAAACTATCTGATTTGATAGGTAAAGCTAATTTGACACAATTTCTATTGTTAAAGCAGAAAAAGATATACAGATGACTTTGTTGATGCTTTACATTATTTTTGAATTGCAATACGCTTTCTGTTAAAGCTGTTTATTAAAAATTTATGAATGCTTTTCATTGGTCCTCTGGTTTGAAATTGTTGCGCAATTATATATTAATTTACACTGGGGATAAATGTTTCACGCTAGTTTACCCTATCTTCAGATTTCCAAAGTTCCAAAGACCTACCCAACAGTGTAGCGCTGTATAAAAAGCAGCAATAAACTGTGGTAAAGTAACCCAAGTCTTGTAGTAGTATGTGCCTACTGGAAAGATTTTTTTTTATTTTTAGCTTTCAATCAGAAAGAAACACTTCTTTATTTCTGCTCATACCATGACATCCTGGGAGTGAGACACATCCCTGACATTCATTCATTCAGAAATATATCCTACTGTCAAGCAAGGATATCATATCTCTCTCATACTTTTTCCTGTGGCTTATATAAGGTACAATAGGTGATTGTCTTCAGAAACATTTATCTAGATATCACTTATTGACTTAATTGCTCTATATACGTATGTAAAACACATGTTTACCTATACCTCTGCACACGTTGTTTATACAGACAGGATACATCATCAGCACATTTAATGTATTACATAAAAAGACTGGATCAAAACAGTGTGAAAAACTTAATTTATAGTAGAGTTGCATTTCTATGCTTGAGTCGACTACAGGAGTCAAGGGCCTGAATTCAAGGTCCCAGCATTTCTTTTGGACCGACCGATAGGAATATTGTGTGATTGGATTTTGCCGTGTTTTTATAGTAATATATAGCATTTGTGTTATTATCAGATAGGGGACAGATGGGTAAACCGTAGCACAGTGGTTTAGATGTTGGACTGTTAATGGAAAAATCAGGATTTAATTCTATGTACAAAGTTCCCACTGCTAGGCCATTGAGCAACGCCTTTAAACCCCAATTGCTCAGTTGTATCAAATAGACATTGCTCTGGATAAGAACATCTGCTAAATGGCATAAATGTAAATGTTATGAAGTTTGTGTACCTTGAATTGATTACCTCGTTGCCTGCCATCGCTTGTTTATACACCAAAGATGTATGGAAATGGACAATGAGGAGGGTGGGCCATAGGGAGGAGGATGGGACATACACTTTCAGTGCAATCAGGTCACAGTAATTATTTTCCAAGATATCCTATTGCACCTTTAAATTACATAAAAACAATGTAATAAAAATTGCACTTACATAAACACCAGCTATGAAACTGTTTTAGATTCTGGAACTGCAGAAAGCTGCCTTAAACAATGGAAGGAAGGTGGGAAAAGAAGCTGGTGCTAGTGAGTGGTAGTAAGTAATGTATGTGAGCAGGGATTTGTGATAGAAAGAGCTTTGAGTAGAGTGTGATCATGGATGATGGAGCAGGGCAAAATCCTGCACCTACTACTGTATGTTGGACACAGTACACAGAGACCATGTCTGAAGCTCTGGAGAAAAAAAAAAACCTCACCACCGCCTTATGCAGCCAAAACACAGATTTAAACATACACATACAGACTAAAAGAGACACGCATACAAATGTGTGTGTACATACACAGACAGGAATGGAGAAGTAATCAAAAATTCTTGTTTTAATGACCAGACTCAATACATAATACAGAATGTCATTTTATACGCATTTTATATTCAGCTCAGTTTGGAATCACACAACTATGACGAACCCATAAGTCATCTTTTGTGATCTCTGAAGTGGAACCAATGTGTAAGAGCAATGAAATGAAATCCCCTTTGAACACAAGCCTATTTTCAGTTACATAAAGCAATATTAGAGCTTTGAAAGAAAACATTTCCATTTACAATTCCTCTAAATCCTGAAGGATTTCTTATTACAGCTTGACAACTATTTGTGGACAAGCATCATGGCAGTGCAGACTGATTCAATTTAAAGTATAGGATGAAAGTTAGTAACTGTAGTTTATTTCTATCTATTTCATTAATAAAAATGTTTTAAAAAATGGAGAGCAAATTTGGATCTTTAGCTCTAAGCCAAGCATGTAATCAAGCAAGCAATACCATTTTCCCAGTACAGTGTAGTTAGTCAATCAGCATGGCTTTGTTAATTCAGCAGCAGTTCTACAAAAAGCAGGGCAGCACTTTTTTTAAAAACTTTTTCTTCAGAATTTATTAATTGTTCTCACATCCGAATTTTTAGTCCAATATTTTCGTGTATAAAAATTACATACAAACTGAAATCAAAAGAAACAACCTATGATTCATTCAGTTTGGTATGTGTGTCATACTTACTAGCATCACTTAGTATGTGAGTCATACTTGCATCATAACTTAATAGCAGTCTCATCGATCGATTATGGAAATTGTTAGTCTTCTGTTTTAATTTGTTGCTTCAGTATCCCTAGCAAAACGCTTAAAACAGATCCAATGACATCCTGAAATACACTTTGAATCTCTGGAGTATGTGGACTTAAAATCCTGAGTGTGCTTTTTCCATACTACTTTGTATAACAAACATGGCATTAGATTTCACTGTCATCTTGACATGACACTCAGCTGTATATCTGTTCACAGCAAGGTAAACTAACCAAATGCATAGTAGATATAAAAAACTGGATAACAAATAATTTCTTATTACTAAATATTGAGAAAACAGGGCTATTATGTATAGGATCAAAAGCATTAGATCAATAACTTTTAATGGCTGCTCTGTCAAACCTTCAGCATTGTTTAGGAACTTAGATGTGCTTTTTGACAGCAGTCTCTCCTTTGAGAGCCACATATTTAACATCTGTAAGAACACATTTTTCATATTAAAAATACATCTAAATTAGAGGTTGAATACAAAAATTTTGGTTAAGGCTTTTATGATCTCAAGACTAGATTATTGAAACGCTTTTCTGGTTGCTTGTGGCCTACGTCCGCTGCGCTCTCAAAACTTTGTCAAATCAAGTAATAGCTTGAATAACAAAATCTACTGCAAGTGGTAGTTACTTTTCTTGTCTACCAGCCAAATCTGGAACAATTTACCCAACAGTGTTCGGGAGGCAGATGCATTCAATTTTAACTCTTTAAACCTCTTTAACCTGGCATACACACAATACAATCAATCTGATCCATTAATACTGCAAAAACACAATAATCAGATCAACAAGAACGCCATAAATAATAAGTAATCTATTTACTTAAGTCGAGGCACATCTACACTAACACCTGTTTCTTTGTTATTTTGAGCTCCCCTTCGCCACCCACCCAGTTGGTGGATCAGCATTTGAAGGCAATAAGACACAATTATCTTGTTTAGCCAAGGGGTGTTTGCTACAGCATGGGTAATCTACTGTATGTCTAGTCAGAATACAATTGACACCCTGACTGAGATAGGTTTCTCTCAAGTTTATTTTTCATCTAGCCTTCCAAGCGATCCAGGACCAGGTAACTGCACTACTAAGCCAAGCAGTTGCTCCACAGGCTCCAGCCCTGCCAGTGTGGTCTTCAACCAAACCAGCCACACCAGAGGGGCCTTCAGCCACCCCAGCCACACCAGATAGGTCATGGCACCACAAACTGCTCAGGCTGTGCTCACTATGGAAATAACTCATCTTACCAAGCCTGTACACCAAACTCTACCTAAATATCTGAAGTACAGTTACAATTGGGCTGAACATTTTTCACATTCTGGTTTTCATGTGAGTTGGGCAGTGTGGTGGCATAGTGAATAGTACAATCGCCTCACAACAAGAAGATCCTGGGTTCGAATCCTGGGCCAGGGATCTTTCTGTGCAGAGTTTGCTTGTTCTCCCCGAGCTTGCGTGGGTTTCCTCCTACAGTCCAAAAACATGCATATTAGGTCGAAATGGTGATTCTAAATTGTCCATAGGAGTGAATGTGTGTGTATGGTTGTTTGTCTATGTGTTGACCTGAGATGGACTGGCGACCCGTCCAGGGTGTACCCCCGCCTCTTGCCCTATGTGTGGCGCAGCAGACCCCCATGACCCCGGATTAAACGGGAATAAGCAGGTAAGAAGAAGGAATGTTTTGAGTTCAAGACTGCTCTCCGTCTATGAATTCTTGCACAGACATTACAGATATTTTATTTTAAGGTTATGTAGAAGTATTGACTACCTAATTAATTAATTAAACTTAGTCTGTACATTATTCTCATGAGACAAATTTTTAAGATGTGCCGTTAATTTATGTTATGGCATGTCCTGAAAGTTAGTTTGAAAAGGTAGCCTAGATTTATTTGACGTCTGTTGTATCAGGAAATGGAGAACATTACTGTAACCATCTGCATTTCACTTTGACATCTATCAATTTTTTTCCAATTTCTTTTAACATTGTGTAAGGGACACTGAAATATCATCAAGTGTCACATCGTACATGTCCGCTTTGCAGTTGGTGAGAACACAGCGGAAGTAGTTTAAAAACAATTCATATTTGACAAGGAACCTATTTTCTGTACCGCCACAAAAATATACTAACAGATGGTGAGAAACCCGTAACTCAGAGTACATTTCAAGGAACAACATAGACAGGCTGACAACACCTAGCGGACAATAAAGACAATTTTGAGTCTAAAACGTGTGTTTAAAACTGTGGTGAAAACTAGAACTCACAGAATAAACTATTTACACAAATGAATTATGTTATAAGGGATGAATATTCTAATATATTCCAGTATAATGTACTACTGTACATTTACTGTGTTTAAGGAACTTTCTGTAGAAAGCTCACTACAAATGATCATGTCTTTGGTTAAGATGAGGTGTGCATCAAGGTTGAACTGAGTAATATATTCTTATAATTTTAAATTTGTGCAACAAAAAGGGCATGTTTATTATGCTGCAATACATTCACAGCAATTTTGGTGACTTCCTGAGTCTAGTCACTGTGGATTAACTTTGAAAAAAGGAGTCAACAACAATGATTAGAAAACATTTTAAATGTCTATTTAAGCATCATCATGACATTTAGTTAATAAACTAAATTATCAAAGCTACAATTTACAAAGCATCCCATCAGTGCTGCCTACTGCTTCAATTTTGCTAATGTTATCTAATATTTGTTAATAAATATGCACACAATACTTACAGGTACAGTGGTAAATTCAGGTAAAACTGTATTAGTCTTAATAAACTAATTTAGCACTAGATGAACATTAATTAGAGTTTACATCTAAAACAAAGTACTGCAAAAACCAGAGAGCTTTGAAGGTTTTGTAAGATGTGGAAACGTTTAAAATGCTCCATCACATCTATTGGTGGAATCATTGTTTTTGTTTCAGAGTTGCAAACAAAGCAAAAGATGAGAATAAAAAAGCTTCCTAATAAAGCGTTTTATTTAAGAGGGAGTGTCTTTTTAACTGTACTATGCACTGAGGAAAAAGGTCATGACTTTTAACACTACTTTTTATGTTTGTTGCATTCCTGAAGGTATGAATGTTAATATAAACTTCAAAAAATCAATAAGACCCATACCCAATTAGGTTTCCTATCAACCATATCAAAGTGCGCTTCTTGATGCTAATAAATTCATTTGAATTTTGATTTTTTTATCCATTTTTGATAATAGGTTTATGTTAGAATTTTGCTTATCTGCAAGAAATCCAAGTTAAAAATAGGATGGTTAAATTTTAACATTCAATTCAATTTTAGTTGTATAGCGCTTTTTATAACAGTCATTGTCTCAAAGCAGCTTTACAGAATGAATGATTAATAGATGACTGATTAGTTTGTCCCTGATGAGCAAGCCGGGTTGACAGTGGCAAGGAGAAACTCCCTTGAGTGGGATAGGAAGAAACCTTGAGAGCAAACAGACTCAACAGGGAACCCATCCTCATTTGGGTTGAACAAAAATTAATGTACAAGTGTGTATGTGTATGTGTGAGTGTAAACAGTTCTGGTGGCTGGAAATGGGGTGACGTCCGAGGTCATCGCTAGAGTGTGATGACCAAGCCGTTACAGGACGCCCGGATTCAACGCGAAGGGGCAGCACATATACCTCATATGGCTCAGCCCATAATCTACTGTATACAAGTCTAATATTTTCTGGACCACCATGGGTGATCAATGATCCAGTTCCAAGATCAAAGATTTAAACCTCTTGTGTAAGAAACTGTGTATGTTTCTTTGTGTGTGCAATGATTGGATCAGACCCCGAAAAATCACCTCCACTTGCATATCCTGATGTGTGGGAAGTGTTAACCTCTTGGTTAAGGTGTTGGACTAATACCAGAAAGACAGGGGTTCAAATCCCACCTCCACCAAGCAACCACTGCGGGTCCTTGAGCAAGGTCCTTAACCTACAATTGCTCAGTTGGAAAAAAAGAGATCAAATGTAAGTCGCTCTGGCTAAGAGCATCTGCTAAACTGTAACTGATATACTGTAAACAAAACACAATGACTGTCAAATGGAAGAAGACCATAATCAATGATTTTACTACAAAGAAGAAGGCATTACTGTCGTATTTGTTTGTATGTTCATCACTGCTTTAGAAAAAATAAAGGGCTACACTATAATAAACCTATGGTTAATGTTCTTAATAGGAGCTGCATGACATAAGCATGTTGTGTTTTTTCCTGCAGCAATTGGGTCTGGCATTCTATGACATTTTGTTACTTTAAGAAACTATCCAGTTGAGGAGTGGAGAAACAAATTAACCCCTCTATCAGAGAGAACGCAGTCCCTCCAGAACCACCACCAAGTCCCAAAGTGGGAAGCTCAGTTGCTGTCTAAAACGTATCACTTCCAGATTGGTGCGATTTCACACATGCTTCAAGACTGTGGTCCTATAGTATCAATATATACTGAATTACATTTTAAACTAATCTCTATGGTAATAGTTAATGAGCTTTCTCAGGGCGTTCCACTTGACTTTTGCTACTCTTATAGTAAAAAAAAAAAAAAAAAAAAGGGGGGTGCATATGCATCTTTTGTATTGTTAACAAACATTTTATATTGTAATTTAAACAATTTTTATATAATATCTTTATATATATATATATAAAAATAAATTAATACATATGACAAAAAAGGGAGAAAGTGAAATGAATGAAGGAATGAAAATGAATTAATTAAATAAAATTAATTAAAGGAAAGAATGGAAGGAAGGAAAAGGGAGAAAATATTCAAGTATCTCATGTTTATCTTGGATAGGACCTTGTCAGGAAGATTAAACATCTTCAAATTGCACAACTTGGTGCATCATCCTCTTGAATTCACAGTATAAGAAAACCGATAGTACAGCCTCTGGAGAAATCACACACAGACACAAGAAGATCTTTGGTTCATACAGTAAACTGATCTCAGTATCGATTCATGAACCTTGTGAGGTTCCTACTGATGACATCAAATGCCTAAGCTCAGTTAGAAAACTGAAACACAGCTGACACCATGTGCCTTACCTATGAAACAGCAGCAAGGGAAACCAGGAACAGTTTCATACATATTGAATGGAGGATGTTTTTAAAAGGTGCAACACCACAAAACTATAAAATAAACAGACATCTAAACAATCCTCTAACATTTAATTTTATTTTTGGTCAGAGAAAGTACAGTACAGTATACATTGTTTACAAAACTCCCCAGAATCAGTTGCCTAGACGGTTAAACCTAGAATTCTATGATTGTTTTAAAATATATGATCTGATCAAATTAAAGTTAAGCCCAATTTCTCTGTCTATTAATGTCTCCTGGGAACATTCAATTAATTGAGGTCTCAAAAGTCGGAAACAGTTTCAGGAATCAGGTAAATATTTTCTGCAGCTTCAATTTAATTATTTATCTCCTGTATCCTTATTCTTGGGCCCAAAATTGTTAAGTTGTTGAAGTTACATTGTTTTTATTCTTATAGTCACTGGAAAACGCAAGATTATGTTCAAACTGCTATAAAGCGATGTGGTCATTTCAGTCTTACTGCAGGGCCATAAGGACAGACTGAGGAACTCTGCTAATGTAAAACTGATGATCTTTTAGTGTGGCCAACACACCAGCAGAGTTCATGTGCTTCACGTTGGCATCATATCGGTAAGCATTCCCATGCATGTCCGTCAGTTTTCCTGTGGGTTTTATTATAAACAGTTGTTTGGTACATACACTATTAGAATAATGTTAAAAGAATCGATGGGTTACCTCCAACAGCATGCAGAACAGCTTCAGTTGCACAAGTGTCCCATTTCTTACAGCCTGGACTGGCAAACACATATGCAGAAGCTTTACCCTCTACCAGCTGAATGATCTGAAAAGAAAAAGCAAGAAATCTGACAGTTTTCAAATATTTTCAGATCTTGTCAATTTATCAGAATACAAAAAAATTTTATTTCCTCATCTTAAAAGCATGAATTGTATATTAGACTAAAAACTTGTGTTTCCTAGTCTCCCTAATTTTGAAGCACTTGTGTAATCATGGCAATCAGAAAGCCATGGTGGAAAGTAACAAATTACTGTTATACAGTAGCTTCTTTGTGTACTTCTACTAAAAAAATGTTAAGTTTATAGGACTATAGTGCGACCTGTAATGTTGTATGGTTTAGAGACAGTGGCGATGTCAAAAAGACAAGAGGAGCCAATGGGAACAGCCGAAAGGAGAAGAAGAAGAACGGCTATTATACTATTATGCTAGTAACATTCTGGTTTCCAATTGGGGTGATTACACATTCCTATGGCGTTTTGACAAAGCCTGAGTTTTCAATTGTTTGGATTTAAATATTATTACAGTATTATGTCACTGTACAGCTACAATAATTTAATTGTTTTAATAAATTAAAGTCTGAAGTCAGATTTCACACAGTAAAATTGTCAGAATACAACTGCTTTTTTGTTTTGGCACCTAAACTCAAACATAATTGCAAATCAAATGTACAAAATGGATGTAAAATAATGTCTACTTTAGGCTTTCGACTGCAAATGAGTTCAGAATACAAAAGACGCCCCATTGTATAGCCAAACCTTGACAGTTTTTCATGTACGGTTTTGGAAAAGAAGTAGCAAAAGGGGTATACAATTCCATTTGAGTTTTGGTAGTGATGGTGCGTTTGTGAAATGAAATACAATTTGCCATTATTTTTGAAAAATGTCAGTAATGGACTTCTATATAAATGTAAACAAATTTTCAAGCAGCAAGTGACGCAGTGACAGTTTAATTCTGGAATGTTTATAAGAGTATACATAAGAAAAAAAACTGATGAATCTATAATAAGGTCCCCTTTCTAAAAGTTTGCGACATTTGACATTAGTTTTAGTATAGATTATCAGTTTTTGCTCTCTTATAAAGAATTCCTGAAGTGTTTTCACTGTAGTATTAAACACTTCATCTTAATTAGTGTTTAAAGCCTTATTCTTGTCAATTATTAAATACCAGATGCATTAGATTTCCTCTTGCTATGGTTTGCATCACCCATTATATGTTACGATTCTACACGGGTTCACAGACCTACAGGATTAAATTGTCCTTTTGTTTAAAAGGAGGTGGAAAAATTGGGATTCAGGCAGTATAATTTGCATTGCAATACATGTTGTAAAAACAAGAAAAGAAAAACACTTACATACACACAGACAGACTGAGAAACAAACACAATCTCAGCAATTGACTAATTGCACATCACTTCAGCATTAGAAACTCTTCTAGTAAGACATTCCAGTCCAATGTGAAGCTTGAATGCACGATATCAATCAGCTCAAACAGTATTAGTGAGATCAAACAATATTGTCAGTTAAGGAGAGTCTGGGGCACAGTTGTCATTTCCCAAAGGGGTTAAGTAGTGGTAAGAATAGGACTGTGTGCCGATCACTGGGGACTAATAAGCTTTTATAATTTAGCAACAGTTTAAAGGGGAACCACACATGGATCTAATGGTCAGGTGTACGTTTGGCAATATAGTGTATAAGGAGAGAAAAAAAAAATTACACTAAAAACAAGCACCCAGTCATGCAGACTGTTTTACAAACATTTGTGAAAAAATGGGTTGCTCTCAGGAGCTCAGTGAATTCCAGCATGGGACTGTGATAGGATGCCACCTGTGCAATAAATACAGTCGTGAAATTTCCTCACTCCTAAATATTCAACAGCAACTGTCAGCTGTATTATAAGAATGTGGATGTGTTTGGGAATCATACATCACCAAGTGCACTGCGAAGCCTCAAACGGATTCTAGAGCAGTGGCGGTGCGTTTTCTAGAGTGACTAGTTGCGCTTCTAGCAATTTGATGGACGAGTCTGGATTTGCAGTTACCAGGAATATGGCACTTGTCTGACAGCATTGTGACAAGTGTAAAGTTTGGTGGAGGGTGGAGTATGGTGCAAGGTTGTTTTTCAGGAGCTGGGGGTTAACCCCTTAGTTCCAATGAAAAAGAACTCTGCATGCTTCAGCATACCAAGACATTTCATGCTGACAACTTTGTGGAGCTTGGAGCTGGCCCCTTCCTCTTCTGACTGTGCACCAGTGGAAAGAGCACATTGTGTTGAACACTATTGATTATTAAAGGGATGTCAACAATGTTCATATGGGTGTCAAGGTAGGTGAGCGAATACTTTACGTTTTGAATACTTTTTATAGTGCTTGTATGTGTATAGAAAGATATCACACACCACGCGCGCATGCACAGGTCATATATTATAGGTCTAATATCTACATTACATTTTGATTTATTTCACCAATTCCATTCAAGAAGTGAAACTTGTATAATGTATACATTCATTCAACACAGACTAGTATATTTCAAATATATTCTGGTCTAAAGACAAAAAGGAATGGTCCAAAGTTATGCTCTCTGATGAAGTAAATTTTAATTTCCTTTGGAAATCAGGGTCAGAGTCTGGAGAAAGAGAAGAGAGGCAAAGAATTGCTTGAGGTCCAGTGTAAAGTTTCCACAGCCAGTGATGGTTGGGGTGCCATGTCATCTGCTGGTGTTGGGCCACTGTGTTTTCTGAGGTTCATAGTCAACACAGGTGTATATCAGGATGTTTTAGAGCGCTTCATGCTGCTGACCAACTTTATGGAGATGCAGTTTTAATTTTTATACAGTGCCAAAGCTACCACCTGGTTTAAGGACCATAGTATCGTTGTTTTTAATTGGCCAGCAAGCCTGAGCACTGCAACAGACTGATCGACTCCATGCATGCCACATTGCTGCAGTAATTCAGTTAAAAAGGATACGCAACTAAGTATTTAGCGCTGTACATGCTCATACTTTTCAGTTGGCCAAGATTTATAAAAAGCCTTTCGTTGTAATAATAATCAAATTTTCAGAGATACTGAATTTCGTGGTTTCATTACTTGCCAATTATAAAGAAATAAACCCTTGAAATACACTAGTCTGTGTGAAATGAATGTATAAATTATACAAGTTTCAGTTCATCAATGGAATTTGTGAAATAAATTTACTTTTTGCAGATATACAAATTATATGCCCCGCACCTACCTATCTATCTACCTACCTACAGATAATGTTAAAAACACTAACGGTTCACCTGTATACTTGGATTTAAAAAAAAATAAAAAATTCACATACTTTATTTCCAGCTCCTCCCACTTGGATGACATGATTAGGATCCATGGCCTGAACAGCATCAGTAACGTGTTTATTGCTGTGAGAACGAGTGGTGGTGATGATTCGTTTCCCCTCCGGGACTCCCTGAAGCTGAAACCCAAAAGCTCCTAATCCTAACATTCCCCAGATAGTTCGGCCCAAAGTGGCACCTGCACCTGCCTGAAATATATACCGATTTCTCTTTTCATAGAAACATCAAACTATCACACTTTCTAATTGAGAAGCTATGATGGATTTAAAGTATTAATATATTAACTTTGACATTAACATATAGAACAGCCTGACCTCATAGTTGTAGAAGGGCTGATTGATTACGCCAGCAATTGCTTTTCCTTTATACGCGATGCCTATGAGCACGGTCACATGGTCCAGGAGCCCTTACAGCACACAAACAAGCCATTCTGATCAGACACTCTGCACACTTGGTTTTACAATAGATTATGATTTTTTTAACGTAATGGCCAATGCCATTATTGATATGAGGAAAATAACTTAATGTGTTATTGAAGTAAGTAATGTTTTTTTTTATATGTATATGCAATAAGATTCATGTATAATGCAGTATACAAAAAAGTAGTCATCTACAACAACAGAACTTTATATTAAGTCAGGCAAAAAAAATAATTTCTGCAATATATACAAGCAAAGGAAACCAATGGCACATGGAACAGATATACTGTGGGTTAGGAAATAAATGTTTAAAGATAGATTTTGATAAATGCTTGATTTGTGACTTCTGCAGTCACTATTGCAAATCTACTACTGTGGTTGTACAATATAACTAAACTTTTGTACACTATATTAAATTACCATGCAAAAAAAAAAGTGTAAAAAGCTTTGGAGTTATTGATGCTCAGTAAACAAATGATTAGTCACTAGAACATATTTGATATATTTGTGCTCCTGTTGAACAAAACAGCAGAAATGGACAGGATTGAAAACCAAAATACTAAGGATTGGCATACTTGTTGGAGATCTGTGGGTCGCATGCCAGTTCACAGACTACTTGACTATTCAATATGTAAAGCTCAAACACAGACAAGGAGAGTGCAGACCGGAAGAAATTGTTATTGTGGGTGGAGTGAGGGAGCCGGAGACAGAAATGCAGATGGCAGAGAGAGGCAGATTAAAGCAGGCTGGTGAATCAGTTTAAGACAATGTGACCATACGAATCAGAAATCCCCCAGGAACATAGAAATGAAATTGCATGTGTGAGAAGGTGAATTATAATTTCTGTTCAGAAAATTGTCCCGATTAAACCTGCTAAAAAGGCAATTATATAACATATCTTATTATACCACATGGCTGGTAAATTCCCAGATCTGATTGCTCAGGAGTCAATTCCATTTCCCGAACAGAAGCTCGGTTACCACTGCCTTTTGCCAGCTAAATTACAAGTTTATAATAATGCAGGGGCTACGTCCCAAATAGCAAACTTATTCAGTATGTACTTCATTGTCATCGAGAAACTTTTCTTTTTCAGAATTTCAACATTATATCGGACAGGGTCAGCATTTCTTATTGTTTCTGAAGTAACAGCTTGAACAGAGGATGATTTTCATGATAGAACATACTGATATTTAACAATTTACTAGGTATTTTGAGATTAAGCTTATATTCAGGTGTCAGTGTTTAAATAACAATCAAAAAAATGTTACACTATGATTACAATTATTGATGTCAGATCAGCCTATGTATTTTCTCTGCTCTTTTTTAGCATCTCTCTCCATCTACCAAAAACGCACACTAATATCATCCATCGACTGCAACACACATTACTTCTTGAACAAGTGTGAGCCTGTGAACAAATTCATAGCAATTGATCCATAGCAATCAGACTCACTCATATAGGTAGTCTAGGGTTTGGTACTGCAGAGCTTTCTGTTTCACATCAGTTTTCTCTCTCTACATTAATAAGTCATGGTTTAAAATTATGAATCCCATGGAAGTCAGCCTATGTCAAAGCCCTTCTGAAGTTTGCCAGGGACCATCTGGATGATTCAGATGAGTCATGAGAGAAAGTCCTGTGGTCAGATGAGAACAAAATAGAATTTTTTTGCAAAAACCTCCTTCCCTCAGAATTAAAGATGGGTCGTGGCTGGGTCTGTATCTATCCATCTATGCAGATAAACACGTGCCGTTCATCATATAATTAGAATATCAAAAAGTTGATTTATTTTACTAATTCTATTTAAGAAGTGAAACTTGTATAAGGTATACTTTCATTACACACAGATTGATATATTTCAAGTGTTTCTAATGACAACTAAAGAAAACTTAAATTCAGCAAAATTCTCAGAAAATATTATTACTTAAGACCAATGCAAAGAAAGGATTTTTAGAAATTTTCAAAGTAAACTGAAAAGTATGAGAATGCGCAGCACTAAATATTTAGTTGAGGCTCCTTTTGAAGCTTGGACCTCACAAAACACAGACCAACACCAGCAGATGAAACTGCAACCCAAACCATCACTAACTGTGGAAACTTTACACTGGACCTCAAGCAGCATGAGAAAACAGACTCTTGGACCCTGATTTCCAAAGGAAATGCAAAATTTACTTTCAGAGAACATAACTTTAGACCACTTTTTGTCTTTAGCCGAGACAAGACGCTTTTGACGTTGTCTATTGTTTAAGGGTGGCTTGACACAAGGAATGTGACAGCTGAAACCTATGTCTTGCATACGTCTGTGCATAGTTTTTGCACAGACTCTAGCAGTCCACTATTTGTTAATCTCTTCCACGTTTTTGAATGGGTTTTGTTTCACAATTCTATCCGGGGTGCTGTTATCCCTATTGGTTGTACACAATTTTTCTACCACATCTTTTTACTTAATTTGCCTCTCTATTAATGAGATTGGACACAGCTCTGAACAGCCTGCCTCTTTTGCAATGAACTTGTGTCTTGGCCTCCTTGTGCAAGATGTCAATGGTTGTCTTTAGATCTACTGTCAAATCAGCAGTCTTCCATGATTGTGTAGCCTACAGTGCTAGACGGAGAGACCATTTAAAAGGCCTTTGTAGGTGTTTTGAGTTAATTGGCTGATCAGCCTTTTCACAATATTCTCATTTTCTGAGATTTGGGGTTAAATTTAGGTTTTTCATTAGTTGTCAGTAATAATAATAAAAATTTAAAGAAAATAAATACTTTAAATATATCAATTTGCGTGGCATGAATGTATGCATTATACAAGTTTCACTTTTAAATGGACTTCAATAAAAAGTTAAATAAATCAACTTCGTTAAATTATTATATTCTAATTATATGATCACTTGTATGAAACACTAAATTATCAAATGCTGACATGTTCAATATCGCCAGTTAAACACCTGAGCAACTGAATTAAATGATTCAACAAATAGAACCATTATCTTTCCATCTGCTTAACTTTAGTACCCAAGTTATCTTTGTCAGGGTTGTAATGAATCTGAAGCCAATCCTCTGAGCATTAGGTATAAGGCAGGAACACACTGTATAATCCATTACAGGACACAGAAAAAACCCCCAAAAAAAACAAACAAACTTATGCACACACTAATCTACACATGTACAGTAAACATTTGCCATTAGTGAAGACAAAGATTTGGACTGTGCTGTATGTTTATGTGGATTATGTGTGCCATGAGTTACTGTACACATGGAGATGATTGTACGGTCTCACCTTCTGTGTATTCTTTAGTGCCATCTAGAGGATCAACCCACACAACCAGCTGAGACAGAAACAAAATGACATTTAACATTTAACGCTGACAGTTAGCCTCTAAGACCTTAAACACCCATCAAAAACAAGCTAATGTTAATGTGGGTGTGTATATATGGGCAAGATATAATGACTAACATAATAGACAGGTTTTTTTTTAATCAAACAATCATGATAATGAATTTCAAGTTTTTTAGATTAAATTTTACCTTTACCTGCGACATTTGGTAGACATGCATCATCTACTTCTACTTTCGGTTGCTCCCGTTAGGGGTCGCCACAGCAGATCACTCTTCTCCACACTACTCTGTCCCCTACATCTGCCTCTATCACCCCAACTACCTGCATATCTTCCTTCACCACATCCATAACCTCCTCTTTGGTCTTCTTTTCCTCCTGCCCGGTACCTCCATCCTCAGCATTCTCCTAACAATATACTGCATGTCCCTCCTCTGCACATGTCCAAACAGTCCCAACCTAGCCTCTCACTCCATTGCCTTCCATCGCATTCACACACATGTACTCAGTCTTCTCCTGCTGACTTTCATTCCCCTTCTCTCCAGCACATACCTCCACCTTTCCAGATTCTTCTCAACTTGCTCCCTATTCTCACCACAAATCACAATATCATGTGCAAACATCATCCATGTAGACTCCAGACTCCTTCACCTTGAACCAGTCAGACATTCCTAGCGCACGCCACACTGTCCTCATACATGTCCTGCACAACCCTCACATACTTCTCTGCTACACCAGAATTCCTCATACAATACAACAACTCTCTCGGAACCCAGTCATACGCCTTCTCCAGATCCACAAACACACAATGCAACTCCTTCTGGCCTTCTCAATCAACATCCACAGCATCTGTAGTACTGGCATGAAACCATACTGATGGGCACCTCTTCCCTCAGCCTAGCTTCCACTATTCTTTCCCATAACTTCATCGTGTGACTCATCAATTTTATTTCCCTGTAGTTACTGCACGCTTTCACATCTCCCTTATTCTTAAAAATCGGTACCAGAACACTCCTCCTCCATTCCTCAGGCATCCTCTCACCTTCCAAA
>JAOTRA010000006.1:10254779-10269425 GCA_026260255.1 Pseudolaguvia tuberculata | reverse complement strand
ACACACACACACACACACACACACACACACACACACACACACACACACACACACACACACACACACACATACACCATTTCTAGCTTGCTACACACATGATTTTTTTGTGTAATTAAAAGCACATGAAAGAAATACGTGGGCAATAATAAAAAGATTTTAGATAACAGAGAGCAAAAATAGTAAGAAAAAAAAATCAAAAATAAGCAAAGATGCTAAACTGCATGAAACTGGAGCCGGGGTCTCCAAACTCGGTCCTGAAGGGTCTGTGTCCTGCAGAGTTTAGATCCAACCCTAATCAAGCACACCTGAACCAAATAATCAGGATCTTTGTAGGTTTTCTTGAAACTTAAAGGTATGTGTGTTGAGCCAAGTTGGAGCTAAACTCTGCAGGACACCAGCCCTCCAGGACCGAGTTTGGAGACCCCTGAACTAGAGTAACAAACTGCTCAGCTGTACCGCCAACAGGAAGACACAACAGCCCAACAGCTGTACCGCCAACAGGAAGACACAACAGCCCAACAGCTGAGCCACTACTGAGCAATACTTTCCCAACTATCACATGTTTTACAGACGAAATTGAACAGTCATCTTTTAACTACTTTTAACTACTAAGTGTAGATGACTTGTATAAAATATAATGCAGAACCTATATTTGGCACTATAAAATAGCAGCTGTTAAAGCACCTGTAATAGCATCTTTGGTGAGGATGGGTTTTCTATATTGCTTTTTTTGTCAAGAGTGTCATAACTTCTTGTTCCATAAAGTACTTCTGATACAAACTGGATCTAGACATTCATTCATTTTCTTGAATGAATTTGCATGTCTTTGGACTGTCGGAGGAAACCCACGCAAGCGCGTGGAGAACATGCAAACTCCACACAGAAATATCCCGGTGCGGGATTTGAACCTGGGACCTTCTTGTTGTGAGGCGATCGTGCTAACCACTACGCCACCGCGCCACCCCTGGATCAGCAGATAATGCTCTGTTTCCCGAAAATCTGCCAAAGGTATCAGCTAGTTCAGGCGGACTTCTTTGTGTGAGCATTGTGGTCAGAACCCCGTCTAACATACCCTGTGGTAGAATCCACTGGGCCCATCTTCTATAATGACAGGGCCTAATTTATCTTGTTCCCTTTATTGCTGTCACTGCCTCAACACCTATTTTCAGTCCCTCAGCTACGGTGTCAGGCCCCCTCTCTGTCACCGCCACTATTCCTTCCAGTTACGCTTTCGCTGCCGTGCTTGCCACACCTATCAGCTGAGTTTAATTCAGGGCGCTGATTTCTCAGCCTTTAAATAGCGGTGGCGGTTTCACTTTCCTTTGTCAGATCATCAATCATGTTTTGTTCATTTGTTGCATTTGGTTGTGTTTGTTTGTGCCCGTATGTACTTGCGTTTATTTTTTTATGTATGTATGCTCTTGCCTCATTTCTCACCTTGGCTTATTGTAAATCCTTCATCTTCTGGTAATTTTTTGATCATGCTATCGGCTCACACATACTTGTGTTTTGCATTTAGGTGATCTTGCAGTATTGCAATAGGTGATCTTGTGTTTTCGTTTTTCTTAATAAATTCACCCTCACCTTACCACTCAGCATCTGGATTCATTTTCCTTGCCTTGTGATGTATGACATAAAGATGCTTTTTACTAGCAATTATTGATAACTGTTGTATGGTTAACTGCTCTGACTGTCTCTTTAGTGGACCTGTGAGTTATATCTGTGGTTTAATGCAGTTTGAGTTCTGCCTCTCTTCCTTCATTCAGGTCCTTAGCAGGTCAGCCTGACATGCTTGGGACATGCCCATGGTGTGTAGGTATGCTTATGCCTGATCTGTCGAAATGCATACTTTCCCTCCAAATCATATTTATTTTTTAGTAGCTTGGTGGGAAGGTTATGGCTCCCAGAGACAATATACTGAACAGATAGACTGCTAGCCTCTGTTCAACCTAATTACAAGATTCCAGTTCAATTCTCAGCACCACCAAGTTGCCACTGCTGAGCCCTTTAGCAAGGCACTTAACCCACAACCTTTATAAAGAGGTCAGGTCAAGTCACTTTTATTTATACAACCCTTTTAAACAATTAGGATTGTTTCAAAATTATTTTACAGAAGATGTATAAAAGAGATAAATTTGATTTGAGAGGGCCTCTGCCAAATGTCTTAAAAGATATATTTATTTTATATATTTATAGTTAAATTTAACAGTCACCTAGAAACCTCTCATTCATCCAGGAACTTCACTGTGGAATTTGTACTCCAAGGAAAATAATTACGTTTTACTGATCTGATCACAGTCTCAAAGTAGCTTTACACAATTAAAAATAATGAAATGTGAGGGATTTTATCTCTGATTGTCCCTGATGAGTCCTCCAGGACGGGTTTAAGGACATGGACGGGTTTAAGGACATGGGTTCGCCTCTCAGGCCACCTCTGGTTCTCATACAAACATTGAATCTTACAGTGCTGAGTATTGGAAAACATTAACGCCACTATTGAGAGTGTTACCACAGAGAAACATATCACCATGTACCAAATTAGAAACCATGGATAAACAAGGAGGTGCAGCATCTTCTGAAGGCACATAAAAGTATGTCCTTTGCCCAGGCAATTGTACCAGCATGTTTTAAGATCACCTCCATAGTGCCAGTGCTAAAACACTCATCCCAGATGTGCTTTAATCATTACTGCCCTGTAGCACTGACACCCATAGTACCCCTCTCTGTAACTGGATCATGATCTTTCTGACAAACAGACCTCAGCATATTAGGTCAGCTCATAACCGCTCCACCACCATCACAATAAATATGGAACACCGAGCCTGTTCCTATACTCCCTCTTCACCCATGAATGCATGCCTATGCTTGGAACCAACACCTTCATCAAGTTTGCAGATGACACCATGGTGATTGGACTAATCAGTAACAATGATGGGTCTGACTACAGGGCAGAGGTTAAACACGTAACTGAATTGTATATATAGTGAACACGTAACTGAAATATATATATAGTGAGGTCAATAAGCATACCTTCATTTCCACTGTAAGAGATAGAATCTAAAAATCACATTTAAGGATTTTTTTACAATTTAATTGTAAATTACTATAAGTATTAAATAAAATAAATAGTATAATAATAAAAAGTATTTGATCACTTGAGTCAAAAATAATAATATTTGGTTCCGAAGCCCTTGTTAACATTATCAAATATTAACAATTGTGCTTTGGGTCATTGTCATGTTGGAAGACCCAGCCACGACCCATCTTTAATGCTCTGACTGAGGGGAGGAGGTTTTTGTCCAATATCTCACAATACATGACCCCGTTCATCCTCTCTTTAATACAGTGCAGCCGTCCTGTCCCCTGTGCAGAAAACCATCCCCAGAGCATAATGCATCCAGCCCCGCTTCACTGTAGGTATGGTATTATTGGGAGGATACTCATCATTCTTCTTCCACCAAACATGGCAAATGGAGTTAAGACCAAAAAGTTCTAATTTGGTCTCATCTGACCACAGAATTTCTATCATGACTTGTCTGGCTCCATGATGCCTTAATGTATTATTGATAGTAGCCTTGGAAACGGTGGTCCCAACTCTCTTCACGGCATTGACCAGCTCCTCCCGGGTAATTCTGGGCTGATACCATTCTTAGCATCATTGTACCCCACGAGGAGAGATTGACAGTCCGAAGAACATTGACAGTCATCAATAACCTTTTCCATTTTCTGAAAATTGCTCCATGTAAAGGGAATACGTAGAAACGAAACAATAAACAGAAAACAAAACCAAACACGGGCAAATCAAACCAAAACGAACGGAAACAGAATGGAAAGCAAACACCAGACATTATAAACATAAACTGCACAAACGTAAACTTAACTTATCTGAACTTGGACACACAAGCGTGCACGGGAACTGCACAGAGAGTGTGCATCGGAAGAGCGCAGAGAGCATGCACAGGATCAGGAACAGAGCGCGCGCACAGGATCAGTGCAGAGAGTGTGCACAGGAACAGTGCAGAGAGCGCGCACAGGATCAGAGACTGAGAGCACACACAGGAACCGACAAAAAGTGCGCACAGGGACAGTGCAGAGAGCGCGCACAGGTTATAAACAGGAAGCTCGCACAGGATCAGACAGAAGAGCGCGCACAGCAACAGAGTCTGAGAGAGCACACAGGAACAGAGACTGAGATTTTGCACAGGAACAGAGACTGAGAGCACGCACAGGAACAGAGGCAGAGAGAAGCGAGCAGACAGACAAAACTGAGACTGAACAACAATAGAGACGAGAGAACACACACACAGACAAAACAGAAAGAATCTGACATAGGCAGTACAGGTGGACAGAGAAGGTTGGTCACCAGGTAGCTACTAAACGGGGAAAACAAACGAAACAAAGCGAAAGCCAGAGAGTAAAACATAGAGAAATTAAGCATAAAAGAATGAAGCAGTAATGATAATGCAAATGGAACTGGAGCAGAGATGTTTTGACCCATACTGAAACAGCGATGACACCAGGAACAGCAGATGGAGGCAAAGAGACAGACTGGAGTGGGGAGACAGACTGCACAGGTAGACAGAGAATTTCGTGCACCAGATAGCAACTGAACAGCGAGAACAAATGAAACAAAGAGAAAGCTAAAGAACGCAAAAGAGAGAGAAACCAAAGCAAGAAAACGGAACGAGAGAAAAGAGAACAAGCGCACAAAAGCAGACCAGGGAGTGCTCATAGAGAGACAAAAGTGGATGGGAAGAAGACACAGACAACCGGCAGGGATCAGGGAGGAAACCAAAGACAGCAATACGGAAAGTGCCAGGGACTGTAAAAGAGAAAGGAAGCACAGTAACCGAAAGCACAGGAACTGGACAGGAGCACAGAAGAGAACGATCGAAGAAGTGATGCACAAAAACAGCGCAAAGAAGAAAAGAGCATATACAACAAAAAGAACAATGACCGGAAGGAGGGAACAGGACAACAGGAACAGGGGCTATGACCAACAGACACAAAAACCGGAGGTCCATGTTCATGAACATAACAAATTGTTCTTCTTAGGTGGATCTGGGGAACAGACAAAGTCGAAAGTAACCACCTTAACCCCGACCAGAAAAATGCCCATGAGTGTAGCTAGACTATTCAAATGCAAAACAAGAGGTCTATGAGCGTCATAAATCTGGCTGATAAGCAAGTGGTCAAATACTTATTTGACACAATAATTTACAAATAAATTGTTAAAAAATCATACAATGTGATTTCTGGATTTTTATTTTTAGATTCTCTCGCTCACAGTAGAAATGCTCCTATGCTGAAAATTCTAGACTCCTTCTAATTTTTCTTCATCATTTAGTGACAATAATCAGTTACAGTTACAGTTAAGCATTTGGCAGACGCTCTTATCCAGAGCGACTTACAACTGAGCAATTGGGGGTTAAGGGTCTTGCTCAGGGGCCCACTGTGGTGGTACTGGAAATTGAACCCCAGTCTTTCTGGTATTAGTCCAACACTTTACCCCCCAATCCACCACTTTCCACAGTGGTGACATACTATATTTATTTTCTTAGCAATATATATTTGATCCACTCTCTTATGTCCTTTACACATTGTCTAACTTTATTAATCAGACTTTTTGCATCTGGCCTAGCTGAGGCATACAACTGAGTGAAATCAGCATAACAGTAAACATTTATATAATGCTTACAACTAAAGAGTTG
This sequence comes from Pseudolaguvia tuberculata, assembly GCA_026260255.1. Lineage (NCBI taxonomy): Eukaryota > Metazoa > Chordata > Actinopteri > Siluriformes > Sisoridae > Pseudolaguvia > Pseudolaguvia tuberculata. The sequence goes on along the minus strand of JAOTRA010000006.1, from coordinate 10,263,714 downwards.
TATAAAGAGTTGTATAAAGTTTGTGTATGTGTAAGGAATCAGACTAAACCCCTCCCCATAGTGTTATTTAAGGCGACGCGACGGTAGGCATGAATTGTTTGTGTTAAACTATTTGTGTTTACACTGTGAGGACTGTCTACCCTGTGGAGATTATCGCATGTATTAGGAGCATGTTCTGTAAGCTTGGTCTTATCGGTTTTAGTTTTACTTTGTGCTTGAGTTGTGGTAAATAAAAGCGTGTACCTGCAATATGGATCCCATTCTTAAAACTACATTACAGTATTGTCACGTCCTCCTCTGGTGTGAACGTCTCCAGCACGCTGCCGGTGTGCCCCTTACTCAGTCAGGTCAGGTTTTTCCCCCTTACTCAGTCAGGTGAAGGTTTTTCCCCCTTACTCAGTGAGGTCAAGGTTTTTCCCCCTTACTCAGTCAGGTCAAGGTTTTTCCCCCTTTTTACGTCAGGTCAGGTTTATTCCCACTTTCGCGTCAGGTCACGTCGGGTTTTTCCTCCTTTTCACGTCAGGTCAGGTTTTTTCCCCTTTTCACGTCAGGCCATGTCACGTCAGGTTTTTCAGGTCAGGTTTTTTCACGTCAGGTCAGGTTTTCCCCTTTTGATTAGGCCATGCCTTGCTCCTCTTTTCTTCTGGTAGGGTCCCTAGGGGAACGCCTGGAGGTGTTCATAGAGGGGAGAGTACTGTTACGTCCTCCTCTGGTGTGAACGTCTCTAGCGCGCTGCCGGTGTGTGTGTGCTTGAGCGCGCGCGCAGCTGAGTCTCATCTGGCGATGATTGGTTTGTGGTTATAAACCGGCAGAATTCTCCTGGGGGCCGTCGGATCATCTTTCATCCACATTTCATTCTTTTTCCCCATATGTTATTTCAAGTTCATGTTCATGTTCATGCTCGTCTCGTTCCTGCCTTTTTTAGTTTATATCTCAGGTTTATTACTTTGCTTTGCCCTTTTTTTCGTAATAAATGGACGATTTAAACTCGCCAATCCTGCGTTTGGGTTACCCAGCGGATTGGCGGATTGGCGGCAGCCCCCCCCCCCGATTACATTCCTGCGGAGATATGACGGCCGTCGCGGCAAGTGTCATAAGTTTGTGCGGGAGTGCGCAGCGTTTTACTCGTGCACCATGCCCAGGAGCAAGTGTGGGCTGGTGTTCATAAGCTTAAAGGGGAGGGCACTGGACTGTGTAGCCCAAGCCTGGGACGAGGACCAACGTCTCAGGGAGGACCTCCTCTACCTTTTTGCTTATCTCCTCATTACGTGTGACTTCCTCACCCCCAGTTGAGGCCCTGGTCTTTCTGGCCCGCCCAGAGATTGGCCTGTTGGGGACAGAGGTGGTCTGTCTGGTCCGGAGGTGGTCGAGGAGCGTCTGCTTGGTCCGGAGGTGGTCGAGGAGCATCTGCCTGGTCCGGAGGTGGTCGAGGAGCCTCGTTCTGGTCCGGAGATGGTCGAGGAGCCTTGTTCTGGTCCGGAGATGGTCGAGGAGACTTGTTTTGCTCCTGAGGAGGCCTGGGGGCCTTGTTCTGCTCCTGAGGAGGCCTGGAAGCTTTGTTCTGTTCCTGTCACGGAGGCTAGGAGGCCTCGTTCTGTTCCTGTCACGGAGGCTAGGAGACCTCGTTCTGTTCCTTTCATGGAGGCTGGGATGCCTCGCCCGGTTCCTGTCACGGAGGCTGGGAAGCCTCGCCTCGATCCTACGCTTTCTGGGTATTGGATTGTTCATGGACGGGACCCCCATTATTCCTTCTATGTTTATCTGGCTGAGTATTAATTAATAAAACATTTTTTTCTTCAGTGTTGGAGTTTTTTAAGGTTTTTTTAGTTCTATTAGTTGTGTTGCCATGTACAGGTTATTTCATGTCCAGGTTCCCCCTTTCTCGTCATGCTCAGGTTCCCTCTTTCTCATCATGCTCAGGTTCCCTCTTTCTCGTCAGGTTTAGGCTCCCCCTTTATCGTCATGCTCTGGTTCCCCCTATCTCGTCATGCTCTGGTTCCCCCTTTCTCATCATGTTCAGGTCATGTTCAGGTTCCCCCTATCTCGCAATGTTCAGGTTCCCCCTATCTCGTCATGATCAGGTTCCCCCTTTCTCATCATGTTCAGGTCATGTTCAGGTTCCCCCTATCTCGTCATGCTCAGGTTCCCCCTATCTTGTCATGCTCAGGTTCCCCCTATCTCGTCATCTTCAGGTTCCCCTATCTCATCATGTTCAGGTCATGTTCAGGTTCCCCATATCTTGTCATGTTTAGGTCATGCTCAGGTTCCCCCTATCTCGTCATGTTCAGGTCATGCTCAGGTTCCCCCTATCTCGTCATGTTCAGGTCATGCTCAGGTTCCCCATATTTCGTCGTGTTCAGGTCATGCTCAGGTTTCCCCTATCTCGTCATGCTCAGGTTCCCCCTATCTCGTCATATTCAGGTCATGCTCAGGTTCCCCTTTCTCGTCATGTTCAGGTCATGCTCAGGTTCCCCTTTCTCGTCAAGCTCAGTTCATGTTCAGGTTCCCCTTTCTCGTCATGTTCAGGTCATGTTCAGGTTCCCCTTTCTCGTCATGTTCAGGTCATGTTCAGGTTCCCCTTTCTCGTTATGTTCAGGTCATGTTCAGGTTCCCCTTTCTTGTCATGCTCAGGTCATTTTCAGGTTCCCCTTTCTCGTCATGCTCAGGTCATTTTCAGGTTCCCCTTTCTCGTCATGCTCAGGTCATGCTCAGGCTCGCCTTTCTCTTCAGGTTCAGTTTCAGGTTCCCCTTTCTCGTCAGGTTCAGGTTTCCCCTTTCTCGGCAGGTTCAGGTTCCCCCTTCGATACCTCTCGTCTCGTCTCGTCAAGTTTCTATGTCTCATTTTTACGGTATTTTCTTTTGTTTAAATCTCGTTGTTTTTTTATTTTTATTTTTTTGCCTTTTTTTCCCTAATAAAATGGACTATTCATACCCACCAATGCTGCATTTGGGTGCGCTCTTTATCCCCGATCCTGCTACCTCCTCTCACTCTGACAAAAGTATTGCTTATGCTTGATTATCAGGTGTCTAGGAGTTTTTCTTGAAAAAATGTTTTTGACTCAACTGGTTTGATAGTCTGAGACAAATTTCACAATTTGAAAAGATTCATTTAATCCTACCCTAAACTTGCATGTTTTTAAAGGCTAGTTTGACAGGCTCATTTGCAGAAACAGTTTTGCAATTCTTTTTTTCACAGATAAAATGTCAGTGTCAGTCTTCACACAGCCGGATCCATTTATGCAGTGAAGTAGTGATCTTTATTTAGTGAGACGGGTGCAGATCTAAATACAGGGGTGAACACGAAAAAAGACACGAAGACGATACACGATGACACTATAAACAAAACAAAGATATATACTAAACTATATACAAGAGCTAGACGCGAGTGGATCATACCAAGTTTCCAAGATATCCAAAGTTTTTCAAGATTCCCAAGAACTAACCACTTGGTACATTCAACAACCCACGACGCACATACCGGCACGTCGCCTTAAATATTACGTTATAATATTTGACGCTAAACATGGGGGTGGCGCTTTGCCTGCTGACGCTGCATGAGGGCCAGAGCTTTGTCTGCTGACGCTGAGCGAGGGGGAGAGATTGGTCTGCCACCTTACATAGCCCCCCTCTCTAAAGAACGCCTCCCAGCGTCCTCCAGGGCGCAGCCCAAGAAAACAATCAAATAAAAAAAAAAATGAAACAAAACACTTCCATAGATACATAGGAGGAAAGACAAAACAGACAGGCAAAACAGGTCGGGGCACCAGGGAGCAGCCAAGACGGGGGAAAAAAATTGCACAGAGCGAAAGCCAGGGAACACAAGAGGGACAGACACCAGAGTAAGAAGGGAAGACCAGGGAAAAAGGCATACTCGAAACATGGACATGAGCATGGGAGAAAGGCATAGACAGGGGCCAAATGAGGAACGGAGGAAGGGGAGAGAGAGGAACAGGGAGAAATAAAGTACACAGTTAATGCGAGGAAACAGCAAATCAACAAAAACAACAACATAGAGCGATCAGGGCAAAGGGAATTACATAAACAAACTAAGACACAAACATAAACAGGTACAGTGAAACAGAGTTCGTAATCTCTACCGAAACGTCTGCCCGAGCACTGTCCATGGGCACAGACGAGGGCTCAGATGCAGGCGCCGACAAGGGCTCAGATGCAGGCGAAGACAAGTGCTCAGATGCAGGCGTAGACGAGGACTCAGATGCAGGTGCAGACGGCTCAGATGCAGTCGCAGAGGGCTCTGGTGCAGATGCAGGCGCAGACGAGGGCTCAGATGCAGGCAATGACGAGTTCTCAGATGCAGGCAAAGACGAGGGTTCAGATGCAGGCGAAGACGAGGACTCAAATGCAGGCGCAGACAGCTCACATGCAGACGCAGAGGGCTCTGGTGCAGATGCAGAGGGCTCTGATTCAGACGCAGAGGGCTCTGATGCAGGCACATCCTCAGGCTTACAAGGTCCTGAAAATACCTCCAAAATCCAGTGCACAAAGTGGTCAATATCCACAGGTTGCCGCCAGTATAAATCCCAGTAGCTATAGCCAGTAATGCCTCGTCACATAACAAGAGTAAAAAGAACTCACACCTCACGGAACTGATGACGTGTGTGCAAAAAAGCGGCGACACTGAGCAACAAAGTTCAGACACAGTTCCTGATTGCCAGTATACCTCGCAGGCAGGGCCGACGCTTACTAGCAGGTGTCTGCGCTAGCAAGGGGCTAGGAGGTTAGCCTGTCTGGTTAGCGACTGCACGGCCTGGGTATATAACCGGAGTGTATCGACTAGCTGGCTAGCCTCCGCAGCACACAGAGGTGAACACAAAAACAAAACACGAAGACACGAAGACGATACACGATGACACTATAAACAAAATAAAGATATATACTAAACTATATACAAGAGCTAGACGCGAGTTGATCATACCAAGTTTCCAAGATATCCAAAGTTTTCCAAGATTCCCAAGAAGACACGGCAAGAGTGTTTCGGCAAAAGTGAAAGGGAAAGTTTATAGGACTGTAGTGAGACCAGCAATGTTGTACGGTTTGGAAACAGTGGCGATGTCAAAAAGACAGGAAGCAGAACTGGAGGTGGCAGAGTTGAAGATGCTGAGATTTTCATTGGGGGTGACAAAGATGGACAGGATTAGAAATTGGTTTAATAGAGGGACAGCACATGTAGGATGTTTTGGAAACAAGGTGAGGCAGGCTAGGTTGAGATAGTTTGGACATATGCAGAGGAGGGACATGCAGTATATTGGTAGGCGAATGCTGATGATGGTGGAAAAGAGGAAGACCAAAGAGGAGGTTTATGGATGTGGTGAAAGAAGATATGCAGGTAGTTGGGGGTGAAAGAGGCAGATGTAGAGGACAGGGTAGTGTGGAGAAAAGCGATCCACTGTGACGACCCCTAATGGGAGCAGCCGAAAGGAGAAGAAGAAGACAGCTTTACCTTTACATAAGGCGGGAGTGTTACTATACTTATTCTTTATTGTATTAATGACTTTTTAACATTTACTTTTTTAATATCATAATTCAAGGCATAAATAACAATAGTAGAATTATTGTCATATTAGTTTTGTCACATAGGACCTGATTTTCTAATTAGATCAATAACTTAATAATTTTTCAAAACAGTTTTATTTAAACTTGGCCACACAAGTGAGAAACAAGTGTTTCTCAGTGAAATGGATATGCATTATCTGTTGTCAGTACAGTAAGACAGATCACACGGTACATGGATGAGAGCTCGGACTTAAGAATGGTGGTAAAATATAGTTTTGGTATCTTTTTGGAACATTGATTATCCAACTGGAAGCCAGACTTTTGTGTTACCTTGCAAATCAATTTAATATAGACAATATAGTACACTCACCTCCATTAGGCTATACTGGTAGGTAAGTGTGCTACAGTAGAATTAAAGAATGGACTTTTACAGACCTTCTTGACAACAGTTTGCTTACAGTATGTGGTTTTTCTGAAAAATAGTACACAAACTAGGATTATTACCGTTCACTGAACTTCTTATTTCCTGAGACTATGTGCTGTTACCTCTGAATTTAGCAAACACATTGGTTATTTATGTTTGATTGTGGTCTTCATTATACTCAAGGAGAACTGTTAGTACTTTAGTGCAAGATCACTAGACAAGGCCATTGCACCACAAAGAGCATCTTCATGAAGAATGCCAGCTAGGCACGCTTGTAAAAGTGCACTCAGTGCTTAAAACAACCCACTGGCAAATGACAATAACAAGCTGTAGTTAGACAGCAACAATTTTGGCATGAATGAGAAAGACAAGCAACATTTTACTCGTTACAGCTTCAGCCCATGGCATCATGGCTCATCTTGGAAACGGATGTGTCTGTTGTGTTTACACAGAGGACAGGATTGAATCCAGTTATATTATCATGAATGATTTTTCTCAAGCATTCTGGCTAAACAATGTGCTGCTACTTTCTTCATTATATCACTTTCCAATAGCAGACAGGAACTGTCCAGTCCAGCAACTTGTCACATTAATGGTGCAGTCATGTGGGAATGCTTCAAAAGCCTGTCACTGAAAGTGTGTTGTTGGCTTCACTCATTTCACAAATTTTCTGGAGGTTAAGCAGAGGTTACCATAAACCAGTCATGGTCTTGTTATTCAAAACAGAAAGAGTGAGAGATAGAGAGAGAGAAAACTGTTCTGACTCACCAATATGTTTCCCGTACATGTGGTAATAAAAGCCAAAGCAGTATGCTGGAGGGTTGGTGATGCCATAAGGATTTTTAGGTGCCACATTAAAGATGGGGCTCAGCAGACGTGCCTTGTCACTTTCCTTACGGGGTCTGGATGTCTCAATGTACATATAGAAACCTGCAAGGTACACAAAAATATTTAAACTCACCGTAACATGCAAAAACACACACAGACTTATAGGACTTCGGAGGTTAGGGTGCTTAAAGAGCTGGTTATCTTGCAGTCTCAACAGCCTGGAGCTAAACAGGCAAAACTGTGGAGATGATCGTGGACTTCAGAAGGAATGCCCGTGCCCTCCTATAAAAGTGTTGTTCGGACAGCTGAACGAATCACCACTACAACCTAAATTTTCTATTTCTATATTAATTCTGAAAAATTTAAATAGCTGGAAGATACTTGAGGGCAATGCAGCTTTCTATATCTTTATGTCTGCTACCAGGTCATTCATTCATTCACTTCTTACCTGCTTATTCCCTTGTTCATTGTCACAGCACACATAGGGCGAGAGGCAGGGGTACACCCTGTACAGGTTGCCAATCCATCTTAGGGCACACATAGACGACCATCTCCCCCCCAGCACACACACACTCACTCCTAGTGGAAATTTAGAATCACCAATCAACCAAATGTACATGTTTTTGGACTGTGAGAGGAAACCGGAGTACCCAGAGGTAACCCATGCAAGCGTGGGGAAAACATGCAAACTCCGCACAAGAAAGAATAGAACCCTGCACCTTCTTGTTGTGAGGCGAACATGCTAACCACTACGCCATGTTACAACCCTAATGTGCGCTACCAGGATGATTAAACCAAATGTATTATTCATAACATCAGCTGCTACTGCATTCCTATAAAAGCCACAATCAACAGCGTGCCTCCCTGCAGACCTTCCCCTCTTCCTCTTGTTATCAAAAGACTCTTTGTAGAGGTATCAATAAAAGGGGGTCAGACTGAATCTCTGTTGTATCTGACAAGCTTGTTTTTTCACTTTGAAGTCACTTTCAAAACCATTATTGCTTGTTAGGGATATTTTTCATTTTAACTAGGAAATTGGGTCATACAATCATGTCCGAAATGAAAGTGTCATATTGCTTTGTTTGAATGCATCCCACCATACCAGCATTAATAGCCATAGTAGTGGTCATAATGGATGTCAACCTAACGCAAATGCCCATATACAGAGAGATTATCTTCTCATGTATGGTGGTCCATACAAACCTTGTTTGGAGCCACTGCGGTCTCCACTGGGTCCTGTGTTGGGGGTGTATTTAGTGTCCCGTGTTGCTGCGCTATGTCTTGTCCAATCAAAATTGTCGTTCTTGTCCTGAGTAAACATGCAAATAGGCTCCTCCTCAAAGCTGCAGTGGAATTCCCCTGAGCAAGGAGGGAAGTGATCAGTCTCGCTAATTCAACACATACTTTTCTGACACGTTTAGAAGTTTAAAAGGACCTTATTGATGATCAAGGGGTTTACTTAATCTTACTGTATCTTCCTTAACCCACTGTCAAACTCTTACAACAAAACCAATCAATGAAAAAGCGAGACCCCCCTGAATTCAAGCATTTTAAGGCTTGTGTGTTGCCTTTTTTGGGGGCAACACTGCTGCTATTGATATTCCACTTCAGTGGTTTACAATAAATATTCATTGATTTAAACATAGCTTTCAAGCGTAGTGGAGTGATGACTTGCACAGGGGCAGGAGCTGTATTGTTATTCCTTTTTTATTTTGAAAAAAACCCCAAAAAAACAGCAACATTTCTCTTCCAGATTACTTTTAGCTTTTGTTTATGGATGTATAAGAGGACCGTTTTTTGACCATTCCCCAATTTTACACTAAAGGAAACGTAACAAATTATTAAACTAAATTATTTTAAATGTAAAAATTTATCAATGGTAAAAGGATACTTACTCAAATGTGGGTTAATGGGAGCTGTGAAGAACAAAAGAAAATACATTTATAAAAAATGGATTAAGGTGATACAGCAATTTACATACCTACTAGTCAATCTAGTCAACGTTTGCTATTTTCAGAAAATAATAACCACACTATCAATGTAAAATAATATATTCTGTATGACAAAAAGTGAGCAAATTACCAGAAAACCAACTTAAGTGTGTGTGTGTGTGTGTGTGTGTGTGTGTGTGTGTGTGTGTGTGTGTGTGTGTGTGTGTGTGTGTGTGTG
>JAOTRA010000006.1:10225337-10246483 GCA_026260255.1 Pseudolaguvia tuberculata | reverse complement strand
CGCAACCCTCCTCATTTATCCGGGCTTGGGACCGGCACTAAGAATGCACTGGCTTGTGCAACCCTAATGGCTGGGTTAGCTCTGGCCTCAGCACTGGTCCTCATTTTTTACCAAATGTTTACATGAACATTTTGAGGTTACCGTATTTGGCAGATGACCTTATTCAGAGTATATTACAGTCATGTCATGTGCTCTCTTTAAAAATAACACATCCTCATGCTTGTAAAAACATGTCAGGTCCTAAAATCCTTCTCTGCAGATTCATGATTAGAGGGAAATAGTGTGTTGTGTTTTTTAATTGTTTAATTAGCCCAGCAATCAATTGTAAAAAAGAACATTAGAACACATAATTGAGAACGGAAACAGCAATAGTATTTATTTATTGCATTTAAGCTGACAGATCGAAAATGTTTGTTTTTAAACACGGAAACTAAATATGGATTAGAGTCAGTGGCATGCAGTGGGGACTAGAAAAGCCTTATCTGCTGACCTAAACACTATCAAAGGCTGACCTACATTTACAACCTAAATTCTAATATATTTTGTTGTTTCTGTGCATGATTTTTTGTTCAGTCAGATTTCAGTTACTATGTGCGGTCATGGTAATTTTAATCTGCCCACAGCCTTCAGAATCATTTCTGCTAGCCATTGTAAATTAAATTATATACGCAGTGGCAGATGGTTAATATAATAAAATAAAGGATAATAAGTCTGCAAGAAGGTGTTACATGACATCAGCAGTTTCTGTCCTTTGATTGGCTGATCACAGTTTCGGCAAAAATATTCAAATGTGACAGTCACAGTTGAATTTAAATTTTTTATTTATTTATTTAAATTAAAACTTAATTAAAATTAATTAAAAATACTTTTTAAAGGAAAAACCTTTCCAGAAAAGGGGGGTTCCGATAAACCCTGAAGATAACTAGCTTTTAATTGCACATCTTGGGGCGCACACACACACACACACACACGCACCACAAGTCACCAAAACACTACATCACATCGAACCCCAATGGTGAGAGAAGTGAGGTAAAAAGCAAATATTTAAAACCACATGATTTATAAAGTTGTCTTTCAATAGTAAATGGATTTAAATTAATTTCTGCTTTAGTAAGAGTTGTGCAACACTCACCACTGTAGGTCACCATCCTGATGGCAGAGTCTCCCTCCCCAAAACGGGTGATAGGAGTCAGACGTACTTCATAGGCTTCAGGTCTGATGAGTTCTGTCAGGTTATAAGTAATGAGCTCTCCTTTCTGTATGGGCCCCTCTACAGGGATCTCCTGCTCCCACCATCTTTGCTGTCCAATCTGGGAAAGTAGAAACAAATAGTACAATCATACACACTCTGTGTATACATGTTTTTAACTTATTAACAGTTTTAGATAGTTGGGTGATTTGTTGTAAAGGCAGTAAAATAAAGTAAGACTATTCTTGTTTGACTTGCTTCAGGTGGTCTATTGAGTGCAGTTTGTGACATTATTTAGTACTAAATTTACAATAATATTAAAACTATAAATGAAACATTCTTTATTAAAAGATTCATAATGTAGCCTATAGTTTTTTTATTTCAATATCAGTATTTACAATCTACCTACAATCTAACTACAGGAAGCCATTTGTGTTAATTCTGTTGTTTAAACAGTTGTGCTATATATGTATATACACATGTATAAAACACAGATACAGTAATTACAAGATATATGCATGTTAAAATTCCTCAGTGAAGTGTACAAACATTTACAGCTTTTCTTTTTACTAAGCACCAACTGTCTGAGGATTAACCGGGAAGGAGTCGTCTTGGATTGTGATTCCGTCAGTTGTGGCTGCAGTTCTCTAAAACTGTGTTGGTTAAGCAAATCATGATTAATGAATACTTCAAACCTGAAGACTTGTCAGATAGAGGTTAGGGAATCTAATCATTGACTAAAAACCCAGGATTTAATCTTTTCCTTTTCTTATAGCGTTTTAATTGTGTATTGTTTGTAGTGTGATCAATGTTTTTTTAGTAGCATTGTGTTAGGAAAGTAACATGTAATATTTTAATTATATTTGACTAAATATCTTTAGCTGAAAGAGACTGAAGGTCAGAGTCAGTAAAATAAGTCAAAATTCCCACTACTAGAACTAACCTCAAAGTAAAAATAACCACAGAAATGTCACAGGGAAAACAAAACCATTAACAATAGTGCACAGTTAGTAATTACTAAAACAGGCCTTTTTACAATAAGTGGCTATCAGAATATTTTTTTCGTCCTTCGTTTGCTCCCATTAGGGGTTGCCACAGCGGATCCGTGATCCGCACATTCGACTTGGCGGGGTTTTACGCTGGATGCCCTTCCTAATGCAACCCTCCCATTTATCCGGGCTTGGGACCGGCTCTAAGGCTACTCCCTAACGGCTACGTATTTATGGCCAATTTAGACTCACCAATCCGCCTAATTTCCTGTTAAAGCTAGTTTATTGTTTCGCAAGAAAATTATGACTAATGACCAACTTGAATTTAATTGATCTATACAAGCACAATTTATGTTAAAATTTAATAATTGTAAAGCTGAGGTAATAGCCTGGTCAACGTGTAATCCTATCCCTGCATTTGAATTTGATCAGGCATGATGGCGTCTGCTTGATCTATTTCTGCAGCATAGGACATAATGTACGACTCATTTGCTCGTTCGCACACTGCGTCACTGCCATAGATTCAAACCGAACATTCTGACCTTTTCCACAGAAACAATTCTAAAAACAAATAATTTTTCCTTTGATCCTTTGAATCATGTTTGGCACTAACTCAATGGACAGTAGAGAAAAAAGCAAATTGTCTTGTAATAACCTGTGTTAATACAGTAGTAGCCCTGCAATGGACTGACCACCGTAACCCAGAATTAGGGAATAAGCGGGTAAGAAGATGAATGAATGAAAACAGTAGTAGTTATCTAAATTCAAATTCTAATCGAAGAAAGAGATAACAGCTTTGGCCATAGTAACTCGAAAAACAGTTGTTTTGCTATTGGTAATTGCCCACGTAATTCGGCGGCTGCCCTTACCTTGCCACTCACATCAAATCATACCTTCCTGCCTAGAATGAGAATTAATTGGATCTGAGTGTTTAAGTGTGTACACAGCAGTTGGGAGCAGATGGTTGTGTTAAACGCCAAGCTCGGTGCACAAGCAACATAACATCAAATTTAAATTACACAAAATTTTCTATTCCGTGATTGCAACGGTTTCCTATTTCAGTCTATTAGGTAGCCTACAAATGTTAATCATGCACAAACCATAAAATATTAAGCCTTGGTTAGCTTAAGGCAGATTTATAGTAGCTTATTTTTTTTAGCTCAGATGTAGCATGATTGTGTGCGCTAATTGCGACATCTGGTTTGGTGAACCTATTGGTTCTTGATTTGATGATTGGTATATTGGTATAGCATAGAGAAATCATGCTGTAGGTAAATGTCTGAAATCTTTGGACACTACCATTTATCCAGAGGAAAAAATTATCAGCCTGGCCATTAATCTGCTGTCGGGGGAGCTTTTTTTGCACATCCTGTTTTCTTGATGAGCTTGTTCATAAGAACTTTAAAAGAGCTCAGAACAGAGGAATTAGATCAAAGAGAGTGCCAAAGGAATAACAATAAAAAGATGAGAAACAAAACGTTTATAACCGAAATTTCAGTGCATAAACCTAACCAAATATAGAGGAACATATGGATTCTGCTCTCTGAACCTTACTGATACCCACTAGAGACTGATTGCAGGAAAATATACAACAAAGAGAAATGCGAGCATTGGTCAAATGGCTAATGCAGTCAGAAACTGAATAAAGAGGTTAAAGCAAATCAGGCCAACTACTTAGGTAGTCAAGGTGATTCTCACTTTACGAGACCTGCATCTTTCAAGCGATTTCCCATTCAGGCCTGCCTCACAAAAAGAATGTGCCAGATAACAGAAAATCATCCATTATATAGCCCAGCAGCCTTCACTATTAATTCAACGGCTGTGGCGAGGGCAAAATGATAATGATGCAAGGGAACGGAGAGGAACAGGCTGCACTGGGTTATAAATAGAAGCACATGCGATATGAGTCTTCTGGTTGCCATGGTACAGCACAGTGTTGAGTTTTGGGGATTTGAAAACATTTATTTATTTATGTAGACTGTCTCAACTGCATGAGCAATTATCATTCATATGTAATCGCCTCACCCTGTTAGGCAGGTAACCTGTTAGAGTTTTTCTTAAATGAAGAAACAAAGAACATTTTAGTCTACAAACAAGTATTGTTATGTTTTATAAGAACTACAAAAAAAATTGGTATTGGTTTATGAACAACTACTGACAGGTTATAATAGCTTTGTACTGGAATAACAACAGAAACCATCTAAACAGCTAAAGTTAAAGCTAGCTAGTAACTCAATACCTATGTTTAATCATCTGAGCCACCGTCGTACAACTTTCCCATTATTCATTAAATTACCGTTTCACCATATTTCTGTTATGGTGAAAGAGCCACTTTGTGTTCTCGTAGTGGTTGAGGAGCCAATTTGTGTTCCCGTGGTGGTCGGGGAGCCACTTTCTGTTCCCGTGGTGGTCGAGGCGCTCCACCCTGGTCCCGTTGAGGTTGAGACACCTCCCCCTGGAGGTCGAGGCACTTCCCCCTGATTCCATTGAGGCCTCATTCTGATCCTGTGGAGGCCTGGAGGCCTCGTTCTGCTCCCATGGAGGACAAATACCAGGGTCCCTCCTTTGAACAAAGGATTGTGCCTGAACCCGGACCCCCAGGTTACCCTCTGTCTATGTCATGAGTTTCAGCAAGTATGCCACATTGTGTTCCCGTGGTGGTCGAGGAGCCACTTTTTGTTCTCATGGTAGTCGGGGAGCCCCATCCCGGTCCTGTGGAGGCACCTCCCCTTGGTCCCGTGGTGGTCGGGGGCACCTCCCCTAGTCCCATGGAGGTCAAGGCACTTCCCCCTGGTCCTGTGGGAGCCTTCCCCCTGGTCCTGGTCCTGATTCCATTGAGGCCTGGAGGCCTCATTCTGCTCCCATGGAGGCCTGGAGGCCTCGTTCAGTTCCCGTGGAGGACAAATATCAGGGCCCTCATTTGAACAAAGGATTGTGCATGGACCTGGACCTTAAGGTTACCCTCTGTCTATGTCATGAGTTTCAGCCAGTATGCCACTTTGTGTTCCCGTGGTGGTCAAGGAGCCATTTTGTGTTCCCGTACTGATCGAGGCGTTCCACCATGGTCCCGTGGAGGTCGAGGCACTTCCCCCTGGTCATGTGGAGGTCGAGGCGCTTTCCCCTGGTCTCGTGGAGGTCAAGGCACATCCCAGGGTACCGTGGATGCCTGGAGGTTATATTCTGCTCCTGTGGAGGACAAATACCAGGGCCCTCCTTTGAACAAAGTATTGTGCATGGACCAGGACCCCAGGTTACCCTCTGTCTATGTCATGAGTTTCAGCATGTCTTTTGAGTTATTTATTTGTTAAAATGATTTTCTTGGTTTTGCATTAGTCGTGTTGTCTGCCCACCTCTGTCTTTGAGTTTCTGAATACATTTATTTTTGTTTAGTAGTTGTTTGGATATTTGGTTTTGCTATTTTCTATCTTTTGTACCTTTATTATTTCTGATAGTTTTGCCTAGATGTTTATATTGAGCTTTTTCCTGTTATGTCTAAGTTTCAAGTATTGATTGTCATGTTTTATTTTTGTCTAACAGTCAGCTTCAGTGCCCATCCATCTGTGTAGTTATTTTGCCTGTTTGTTTTATTCTAACTAGGTTGCCAGGGCGATGACGTAATATTTAAGGCGACGCGCCGGTATGTTCGTCGTGGGTTCATCGTGGATAGTATTTTTGGTATAAGTTCTCAATACCTTGGAAAAGTTTGGTATGGTTGCGTTCTGTTTAGATTTTGTATATAGTTTTATATTTGCTCTTATTTTGTCCCTTTCGTGTATCGTATCGTACATAGTGTTCAGCTGTGTGTCTTCATGTTTTGTTTTCGTGTTCACCCTTGTATATATCTTTGCACCAACGTTATAAATAAAACACCTTCACTTCAATGCACAAATGGATCCGGCTTTCTTCAGTGCTATCACCTCAGCGTCACAAAACAACCCATCTCTGACGGATCCAGTGGGAAGTACTGAGGTGAACTACTTAATTAAGCCGTTTAGCCCTGAGTTTTTGTCGGCGCGGCTAGCTACTCTAGCAATAGCCTTCGATGCTACAGAGGCAGCTAGTCGCTGCTCTCCGTCTAAAGACCCAGGCCGGGCAATTGCTAACTGGACAGGCTAACCTCCTAGCCCGATTGCTAGCGCCGACACTGGCTAGTAAGCTTCCGGTCCTGCCTGCGAGGTACAATGGCAATCAGGAACTGTGTCTGGACTTTGTTGCTCAGTGTCGCCCCTTTTCACACACGCTCACCAGTTCCCATCGGCTAGAGTTAAGTGCGATTTTTTTTTCCACTTTTGTTAAGCAACGAGGCATTATTGGCTATATCTACCATCTGGGAATTATACTGGCGGCAACCTGTGAATATTGACCACTTTTGCACTGGATATTGGAGGTCTTTTTGGGACCTTGTGAGCCTGAGGATATGCCTGCATCAGAGTCCTGTGCGCCTGCATCAGAGCCCTCTGCGTCTGCCTTAGAGCCCTCTGCGTGTGCCTCAGAGTAGTCTGCATCTGAGCCCTCGTCTGTGTTACAGCAGGTTTACGATCTTTGCGTCTGGATCTAAACCCTGTTTCTAGTCCGGTTCTGTCCAGTTAAGTTTCTTCAGTACAGCTTTGTAGATGTACGGTGTTGGTTTCGTTTATGTTGGAGTTGGTACTTTAATAAAAGCCTGTTCTCACAGATTGGTTCCTGCGTGTGCTTTAACCCGTTACAATTTCTTCACATCTATTCTCATAAATGCATCTTCACAAATACAAATATTCATTTATTCATCCATTCATCTTCTAACCTGCTTATTCCCTAATTTAAAATCACCAATAAACCTGATGTACATGTTTTTGGACTGTGGGAAAATACTGGAGTACCCGGAGCAAACCTACCAAGCGCAGGAAGAACATGCAAACTCTGCACAGAAAGACCTTGGAATCAAACACTGAACCTTCTTGCTGTGAGGCGACAGTGCTACACAAATATTTACCTGATTATTGGTGCTGTTACTCAAATTCAAAAAGTAATCATTGCCAAAAGGACAAAATTAGATTTGTGTTTTCTTGTCTCTCTGATATGCCAAACCTAATGCATCCCTGCATTAAGTTAGCGTTAATGCTTATTACTTGCAGCATTTAATGTTTTATGACTTACATCTACTGCATAAGGATTAATGATTAATACCATCATTTTGTTTAACAGTCAGATTCAGTTTCCGGGACCAAAACACAATTTTGCTGTAAAATAAAGTGGTTTAATAAAATGTTGAAACATTTATCCATGTAAAATTAATTTTAAGATTTGCATTATTGCAGATTCATAGACGTATAAATGAATTTGTATAAAAATTAAACAACAGCAAAATTTAGGCTGTTAAAAACAAATATACACATTCAATATATGCATGTATGTTGGTACTTTAGTATTTAAAGCATATGATATATGTATTAGATAGGGTGTCCCAAAAAGTATTGCTTACATTGAGATTCTTATTGACTCATTTTATTTTTTCAGTTATTTTCTGATAAAATTTACTATAAAAACTACAGTTTTTATGCATTTATCCATTAATCTTGATTCTACATAAATAAAAAAATGTATTGTTGTAAGTACATATGTCCTGTATGTATCAAACATATTTAAATAAATGTGTGTTTGTGTGTGCATGTGTATGTCTTATGTATAAGCATGCATGTTTACAGGATTAATGACATTTTTGAACAGCTTGAATTCCTTGTCTAGAAAACTCAGACAGGAAACTATAGCTGGATTTGAACAGCTTTAGAGTGCAGAAAAGTCTGTTATTTACAGATTAATGAATACAAGAAGATGTGTTCAGGGTGCATCTCTCCTGCCTTTCGGCCCTTAGAGAGCTGGGATAGACAGCAAACCAGATTGCAAAGCAATCATACAGTAAAGGTATGGAAAAGTGGAAGCTAGTGCAAATGGTTATTTGTGAGTATCAGTATGGCTGCATGTCTAAAAAAAGCATTTTTATTTTTTATTACTATTGAGTTCTGCACACTGGCAGCCTCATGTGGGTGGAATGACCGTGCCATGATCGACGTCTTCATTAATGAACTGAATGACGACATCCAAGACCTGCTATGCTCACGAGACCTTCCGGAACGCTGGCAGGATACCATGGACCTAGCCGGCAAGATCGACGCTTGAAGGAGTCAGTGAGGATAGGGGGCCAGACTCGCGGAGGACAGAGTAGACACACCCGAACCGATGCAAGTGAAGCAAACTCAAATCTCAGATGAATGCCTGCGTCGCCGTAGGGAGAGGGCCTGTTTCTACTGTGGTAAGGCCGGCCACCTCCCTCAATCTTGTCCAGTAAAAGAGAGGGTCCCCGAGGGGGAGTGAGGGCCCTAGGGGACAATGACAATAAGACCTTATCCTCAACCAGATCTTGCCTCGAGGCTTATGTCGTTCATCATTCTCATCGAGTTTCGACGAAGGCCCTCATTGACTCGGGTTCCTACCCGAACCTAATGTGCGCTTCCACTGCAGCTGATCTTCGCATCCCGGTGCACACTCTGCCTCGTTCTCTACCAGTCCAAGCACTAAATGGTAACCGTCTGGATGCCATCACGCACCAGACTGACCCAGTCCAGCTTCAGGTCATGGGTCAGGCTGGTGCGGAATGGATCATCTTTCTGGTCATGAAGGGCTCTCATGCAGCCGTGGTATTTGGGCGTCCCTGGTTTGTCCGTCACAACTCCCCGTACAGACTGGACCTGATACACCATACTCGATTGGGGGTCATCCTGCGCTTCATCCTGCCGTCAAGCTACCCCCAACAGGGTCGAAACAAGCATGCACAGGGAGGAATATCCAGACTTCTCCAAGGTCCCGCCGGAATACGCAGACTTGAGGCTGGTCTTCAGCAAGTCAAGAGCCGTCTCGCTCCCTCCCCACCGTCCCTATGATTGCCCCATTGACCTTCTTCCAGGCACCTCTCCCCCTCGGGGGGGGTTATACTTGCTGTCAGGCCCTGAGACCAAGGTTATGGAGACCTATATTGTCGAATCCCTGGCTGCCGGCATAATCCGTCCGTCGTCCTCCCCGGCTGGGGCCGAGTTCTTTTTTGTTAAAAAAAAAGATCAGTCCCTGCGGCCTTGCATTGATTACCGGGCCTCAACGTTATCACGGTAAAGAACCGATACCCCCTGCCCCTCATGACTTCCGCCTTTGAACTTTTCCAGCTATCTTCACCAAACTAGATGTAATGCATACCACCTTGCACGTATTAGAGAGGAAGATGAATGGAAAACTACCTTCAACACTTCCTCTGGCCACTACGTACCTGGTTGTCCCCTTTGGCCTCACTAATGCCCCAGCTGTTTTTCAGAAGCTTATTAATGATGTCTTGAGCGATTTTCTGAATCGCTTTGTTTTCGTGTATCTGAACAATATCCTAGTCTTCTCCCGATCCCTAGATGAACATGTCAGTCATGTCCATCAGGTTCTGCAACGTCTTCTGGAAAACAAATTATATGTAAAGGCAGAGATCTACCAGACCTCTGTCTCTTTCCTAGGGTTCAGGGTTGCACCCTCGATTTTAGAGATGGAACCAGCTAAGGTCACTGCCGTCAAGGACTGGCCCGGTCCGTCATCTAGACAAGCTCTTCAGAGGTTTCTGCGTTTTGCTAACTTCTATAGGAGGTTCATCTGTTAGAGTGGGTGGGGGGAGCAGGGTCAGGGATTTGGAGCGCACCCAAACGCAGGATTGGCGGGTTTTAAAATCCATTTATTGAGGGAAAAAAGGGCAAAAAAAAAAAAAATGAGATTTAAACTAAAGAAAATACCGTGAAAATAAGATGTGAACAAAACCTGACGTGAACAGACAAGACGAGATGAGATCATGAACATGAACTTGAGAATGGGGAAAAAACCATTCAGGGGGAAAAAGGCGAAAAAGATCCAACGGCCCCTAGGAGAAAACTGCCGGCTTATAACGCGCAAATTAGCGCTTGACGAGACTCAGCTGCACACCAGCAGCGCGCTGGACACGCTCATCCCAGAGGAGGACGTGCCATCATCAGGAACTTTAGCTCTGTCGCTGCTCCCCTGCTGGCCCTGACCTCGACTAAGGTTCCGTTCATGTGAAACTCACAAGCTGCCCAAGCAATCGGCCACCTCAAGGAGAGGTTCACCTCAGCCCCCATCCTCACCATTCCAGATCCTACCCGCCAGTTTATTGTGGAGGTGGACGCCTCTGAGACAGGGATAGGAGCCGTTCTGCCTTTTCTGTCCTAACCGGTCCTGTAATTTGCATTTAGAATTTATTATATTCCCCTCTCTCATTTCTTGTCGCTCTTTTTCCTTTTTTTCCCCACCCATTATTGTTCACGGCGGTTTCTCCGTTTCCTATCCGTTTTTGCATCCCACGATTTATTTTCAGTTTCCACCCATTGTGGCTCTTTCGCACCCGTTTTCGGGTTAGATAAACAGTAGATAGATTTTCGGGTAATTCTCCTGCTTTTCTTATTACCTCCCCTTTTTGCGTTTGGGTTCTCTGTTCTGGTCTACCCCTTGACCCCTCGTGACAAAAGGCCCAGAGAGAGAAGCTATGGTATTTTAAGAATACAGATATCTCATACATATTCTGGTATGTAGTTGGTCATGCAGAGGAGTTTAACGTGGAGAAGGGAATACAACAGAGGTCCCATTTGACGTAGGAGGTCAGACAAAAATCTCCTTGGACAATGATGTTTGCAGTGTGATTTGTGATCTGTTGTGAGAGCAGGAAGTAGGTGGATAAGAACCTGGAATGGTATAGGTTTATTTTAGAGAGAAGTGGAATGAAAGTCAATCACAGCAATACACGCGTCAGAATAAAAGAGAGGCAAGTAGAATTACAGGATGATGAAGGCACAGGAATTTAAGTACTTGGGATCAAAAGTCCAGAGCAACAGAGTGTGTGGAAAAGAGGTCAAGAAGGGAGAACAATCAGGTTGGAATGGATTGAGAAACATGTCAGGAGTGAAGTGTTACAGAAAAATATGAGCAAGAATCAATGTAGAAGTTGGTGGGTAATACAGCTATTTCGTAGGCATTACAGACAGTGGCACTGAGGAAGACACAGGAGAAAGAGTTGGAAGTAGCATAGCTGAAGATATTGAGGTTCTCTTTTTACTTTTCGGATTAGGAATGAGTACTTGAGAGGGATTTTTTCAGTGTTTGTGTAACTCCCATGGATTATACATTTCTTAAGCAAGTGCTCCTGATGGCTTTTAGCAAAATTAGTTAGTTTCTAGCTCGATAAATTAGACCCATTAATCAAAGCAAAACTGTATGTGCAATGTGTGTGCCATACAATTAGGTCTCATGAAACAAATCTTTGAATTCTTTTCTATGCTAATTTGTGTATGAGGAAACAAGTTTTTTTGAAACACTGTCTACTTTTGGAAGTGTATGCATATCTGTTTACCTGTCGTATGCCAAGACGATAAGCCATGATACGGTCCACTGACTCAGGGTTCATCTGTGTCCACTGCAGCTTATAGCCATAAACACGAGGTCGGTTCTGCCACAGTGGACTGTAGGTGTCATAATAAAACTCTGGAGCATATGCTTTTCCTGTAGAAAAGAACAGACATCTTGTTATTCATCTCAATACAATTGTTAATACATCAGATAATAACTGCCAATACTTACAGAAGAGATGAAAGCACATTTGTATTTAATGTAATCATTCACTATGTCAGCAAAAGTTCAGCACATTAATATGTGTATCCTCCACACTTCTGGTAAGGATTTTTTTTCACACTTTACAAGCATAGCTGTGGGGATTTGTAAGAGTAGCAGAATACCATTATAAATAACACTAAAATGGGTGTAATTTCCCCCGATCTCCACTTGAGGGTGCCCGAATACTGATAAACGGTTTTCTTTTGTGGGTCATAGGGCAAAGGCGCCATATAAAAGTTAGCGGTTTGCTAACCCCTGTTGCCAAGTATTGTTTGTTGTTCTGACCATCTCTCGCCTGTTTCATCGTTTCTGATCTCTTCCTGATAACTTTTAAGATTTGTCTGTTTGGATTATATATGGTCCTGTGTTCTTAACACTGCCTGTTTGCTGACGATTAGATTAAGCCTATTTTTGTGGAGAGTTTCTGCATCATGGTTCTGACTAAAAGTGATTCCTAACAGAATACTTCGCTTAACACAGGTCCTTCAGAACTCCCCCGTTCAGTCTACGCTGCATCTACATGAGGAAGCACTACACTCTATTCCACTCAACTCCCTCGTAAGCCAAAACCCTGTTTCCACCGTGGCTGTGCAATCTATGACAATCATATCTCTATGCTAAAATACAGTGAATATACTGTGAACCTGAACGATGCCAGGGATACATCAGGCAATGCCACATTGTGTTTGAGAACCAGCCACATTCATTCGCTACTGAAAGCAAACAGTGTGCTTGGGACTCAGATCCACTGATAAGCACCTCAGCTGAACACTTCATTCAGCAAATGTGAGTGTTTGAGTATCCAATGGGGGTGCGGGGCTGGATGTTGCCACTCAACTACTGAGGCTGCGGCAGGGCACGCAATCAGCTGCAGAATACACTTCTGAAGTCACCTTCTGAACTGTTGGACATCAGAATGGAATGAATAAAAATACACTGAAAGTGCTGTTCGGGGAGGTATTAAATGTGAACCTGCAGATGGAGCTGGTGTGGTAAAGAGGACATGTATTTCTCCAGCCAAATGGATAAACAAACTGCTTCGGAACAACCCTACTACAACAGTACTCATGACTCCTCAGGTTATTTTACTATTGTGGGGTCCAAAAAAGTGTCCCTCTGCAAACAGTGTCATCAGAAATGTGTTTACTGGTCTCTGTGAAACTATGCTTTAATCATGTCTCCCGTGTGTTCTCTGCTCTAGTGGTCTGCGCCAAAACTAAGAAAAAAAAATAAAAAAAGATCAAGATCTCTGCTGCAATACCACTCCAGAAAACAGAATCTACCCCTTATTCAAACCAGAGACTACAGCCTGAGTCGAATGGAAAACTGCCTTCATCACGCCCAAAGGTCACTACAAGAATACCCCTGCTGTCTTCCAATCATTCATTATTGACAGACACAATGTGTGTGTCTTTGGATACATCGACAGCCTGGTAATCTATTGCCAAGATGTCTCAGCACGAGGGCCACATACACACTGGGGTACAGCAACCTCTCCAGAACCAGCTATTTGTCTCAAATCCGATGGTCCCTGTTCTTCTTTGGATTCTTCTTCTTTAGATTCTATTTTTCAGTAGCTTATCTGCCCGGCTCAAAGAATGGCAAATGACACCTGCAGTCCAACTGTCATCGCCCAATCAGGAATTGTGGTGATACCTCCAATCCTACTATTCCTGGAAATAGGCCCCATGGAGCCATTTCCTTACTTGGGCCGAATATACTCAAAACTTGCTGACTCATTCCTCTTCGGGCATGACCCATTTCCAATGTGTGCTAGGATACCTGTGCCCTCTGTGGAGGAATAGATGTAACACAGTTTCTGTGTTTTGGATAGTGCCCATGTGCGACTACAGAGGGCTGTCAGCAAACAGCGGGCGAACTCCCACACCCTACTTATCACCCTGGTCAGCTAGTATGGATGTCCACCGAGGACCTAAGACTAAACTTGCAATGCAAAAAACTCCCAAGTAAGTTGGCCCATTCAATATACTTACCTCCTGCAACTGCCCCCTTCCTACTGCATATCTTTTGCTTTCCACATTTGTTGATGTTGAAACCCCACCATGGCAACCCCCATGCAGACCCCGTACAACCAAGTCCCACTGAAGTAGAGGACAATCATGCTGACCCGGTTCATAAAATCCTTGATTCCTATAGGATAAGTGGTGCCATGGAGTATCTGACGGACTTGGAGGGGTATGGGCTAGAGGAACAGTGTTGGACATTATGAACGTCCTGCCTTATGCCTTCATTACAAGAAGTAATCCCCCCGATCACCACTTAAGGGCGTTACATAAAAGTAAGCGGTTTGCTAACCTATGTTGCAAATTGTTGTTTGTTATTATGACCATTCTATGCCTTAAGGAATTAGCCCAGGATTACAAAAAAAGATTTTGTCAATGATCTCAAGGCAGCTGTAACCATTGTAAACAGATCAGTCAGACAATTTTTTTGAAATGTGTTTTTCTGGCTGAGTTTTTGTTATTCTGTTTCTAAAATAAAACAACCAATACAATAACATAGAAGGATCTTTTTTTGTCAATGGGCAAATGTCCAAAATCAGCGGGGGATCAAATATTTTTTCCCTAGATGTACACAAACACACCATCTTGTTTCAGTTCATGAAGGCAATGAATAAATGCATGTATTTTATAAAACTGGGTCACTGCTTTAAAAATAGCCTTTTGTATGGAATATGCACACCTATAAATCTGTAAACAGCCTTTAAAACTTAACCACATAAGTATTATAAAAGATATGTTAATAAGGGAGAAATGTCAAGATGATTTTTTTTGTACTATAAAGCTAATCTATGTGCAAAGTGTAAGGAAGCCGATTGGGCCACGCCCCTTTTTGTAGCGTCGTCGTTCTTGAAACAAGATGGCTCCAGGGCGATGACGTATTATTTAAGGTGACACGCGGATATGCGTGTCGTGCGTCATTGCGTTTTTGCACGGACTTCCGCCCCTACGAGAATTGCACACATTAACTGTTTTGGACTGAGATCTGTTATATCTACTAAAGCTAAGTACTGAAGTTCTCGCTGTGGACATTTAAGTTTTAGTTAAGTTTCTGTATCGATGTGTTATGTTTGTTTTGTTGTGACAGTTTTCTCCATGTGTGCATTCCCGTGTCTTCTTTTGGTTTTCCGTTTAGTTGATATTATTTAATAAAGAGTGTCTGCATTATGGATCTGACTAAGGGAAGTTCGTTACACAAAGACACAAATGAAATGAAAACTATCAAGAATCATTAAATTATGTACTTGCATATCTATAAAAAACGTATACAGTCAATGATGTAAATGTGTTTAGTTACATTATTCCAAGTTAAACACGTTTCTACTATTTAGGGAATAAACAATGATTTGTTTGCTGATTTTAAAAGCTGGTTAATTTGTGAACAGACATGAAAAAAGCAGCTCCTTCTCAGACAAATTCCAATATTGCCATTGACAAACGTCTGGCTTCAACAAGACTCCATCATGTGTCTTAACATTAGCTGTATATATCCCAAACCTGACAACTGAACACTCGGTCAGAGCTTTTAAAGAGTAATTGTATTTCTGACAGGTGCTGATGAAACCACAGACAGAGTTGTAAGGAAAAGGAGTGTGGCCAATGACATCAAGGGATGTGAAGTTGCTGATCTCTGCAAGCATCCTCATAAAGCTGCCAGCTGTGTTTATGTCAGCCATGACTTATTACGAGGCTATGGTAGCCCAGACATTTTTAAGTATTTGGAGATTTAACCCTGCAGCCTGGGCTATCATATTCCTATCAGGGACTTGCTTCATGCTCATCCCAAATAGCACAACAAAAGTGAAAGTGAGTGAGAGAATGGCTGAGTGACTGTGTGGTTGAGTGAGTCACTGTATGGCTGAGTGAGTGAGTGCTAATTGTTTGGCATTTTGGCAGATGCTCTTATCCAGAGCAACTTTCATTTGGTCTCTTTTTTACAGCTAGTTCCTGCTTATTCCCTAATAAGCTTATTCCCTCACGGGGGTCTGCTGGCGTCTATCCCAGCTCGCATAGGGCAAGAGGAAGGGGTACACACTGGACAATTTGCCAGTCCATCGCTTGGCAACACATAGACAAACAACCACTCACACCCACTCCTACACTTTAAACCGAATGTTGTAACTAATTATTTGAACTGAATTGTATTAACTTAAATAATTACAATTAGTTTATATTAATTAACTTTTACGAGTATTTAGAACTTTTTCCTATTTATGACTTTGTAAAAATTAAACCTTTCAAGTAAGTTTTGCTGTTTTAATTTACTCAAAATCTTTCAACCTTGTGATTTTATGTATGACGTCATCCAGCTTCACGTAAACTGTTTTTCCCGCGCTCATGACTCGTTCGTACTTTCCAAGATGGCGGGTTGGCCTCGCTTCACACTACAATAAGTAAAATATCCAAACGTTTTTAAATTAGACGTATTATTGGCTAATTTAGCGCAACTATTTTTTGTTGTACTTCATGTTAATACTCTTTGTATCAAGTCAAATAAAACCTTTTGTCAGTGTATATATATATTTTATATACCGTCTGGAAAAAACGTTTTATATATACTGCCTACTAATACTATTGTCAGTCACATGGTATTTGTGTTGTTTTTTTTGTCTATTATAGGTTTCAAGTGGACTGGAAGAGGAAATTGTGTATAAACATCTATCGGTCCTTTACAGTATAAGGTGGCGGACCAAGCTCAGTGTCAGCAGACAAAGCTCTGCCCCTCACTCAGTGTTAGCAGACGAAGCGCCGCCCCCATGATTCCCGCATCCTGGGAACTAGGTTGCGCGTCGTGGGTTGTTAAAGTACAGAGTGGATAGTAGTCTTGGTAGAAGTTCTCGCTTTCTTTGGAAAGGTTTGGTATGATCGTGTTCTGTGTAGTTTTTGTATATAGTCTGGTAATTATTATTTTGTATATAGTCCCTTTCGTGTATCGTCTCATTTATAGTGTTCGCCTGTGTGTCTTCGTGTTTTGCTTTTGTTGTTTTTCACTGTATATATTTTTGCACCATCCTGTAAAATAAAA
Organism: Pseudolaguvia tuberculata; assembly: GCA_026260255.1. Taxonomy (NCBI): domain Eukaryota; kingdom Metazoa; phylum Chordata; class Actinopteri; order Siluriformes; family Sisoridae; genus Pseudolaguvia; species Pseudolaguvia tuberculata. The sequence continues at coordinate 10,229,578 of JAOTRA010000006.1, read as the reverse complement.
TAAACGCGGCATTATTGGCTATAGCTACCGTCTGAGAATTATTCTGGTGGCAACCTGAGGATATTGGCCACTTCTTGCACTCGTCTGCGCCTGCATCTGAGCCCTCGTCTGCGCCCTCATCTGCATCTGCGCCCTCATCTGCATCTTTGTCTGAACCCTCGTCTGTGTCTGAGCCCTTGTCTGTGTCGGAGCCCTCGTCTGCGCCCTTGTCTGCGCCTGCGCCTCCGTCTGAGCCATCAACTGCGTCTGCGTCTGAGCCCTTGTCTGCGCATGCGCACTCATCTGTGCCCTCGTCTGCCCCTGAACCCTTGTCTGTGCCTGCACCCTCGTCTGCGCTCTCGTCTGCATCTGAGCCCTTGTCTGCATCTGAGCCCTTGTCTGCACCTGCACCCTCATCTGCGCCTGCGCCCCCGTCTGCCCCTGAACCCTCGTCTGCACCTGCGCCGTCATCTGAACCTGTGCCTGAGCCCTCGTCTGCGCCTGAGCCTGAGCCCTCGTCTGCGCCTGCATCTGAGCCCTCGTCTGCACCTGCATCTGATTCCACTTTGGTCCCTCCTGTGTCCCCTTTGATCCCTTCCGACTCCCCTTTGATCCCTTCTCTAGTGTCCCCTTTGGTCCCTACTCTAGTGTCCCCTTTGGTCGAATCTCTAGTGTCCCCTTCGGTCCCTCCTCTAGTGTCCCCTTCGGTCCTTCCTCTAGTGTCCCCTTCAGCATCTCCAGTTTTGTCTACGAACAGTTCTTGGGCAAGCGCCTCCTTAGAGACTATGAGTTTGGTCTGTTTCCCTGTACCTGTTTATGTTTGTGTTTAAGTTTGTTTATCTAATCCCATATGCCCTGATCGCCTTCATATGTTGTTGTAGTTGTTGTGTCTGTTGATTTGTTCTCTCCTTTTGTTAACTGGGTACTTTCTTTCTCCCTGTCTCTCTCTCTTAACTTCCTTGGTTCCTTGTTAGGCCCCTGTTTCTGCTGATTAAAATTGCAAATTTCATAACTTAAAAAATTTGATGTAATTTAGACAATTAAGAATCACCAATCAACCTAAACTGCATGTTTTTGGACTGTGGGAACACAGTACCCTGAACAATACCCACACTAGCGCAGAGAGAACATGCAAACTCTGCACAGAATCAAACCGGGATATTTTTGTTGTGAGGCGACAGTGCCAACCACTACGCCACTGTGCCGCCCATAAACATATTCATTTAATTGAATTAAAAGATCCTATAGATGATCCCAGTTGAGATGGTTGTTTATTCAAATCCCAGGATAATTAATTTGCCACAGCTTGACCTTTGCCATTAAACCTTGATTTCCTGTTTGTATAAATGAGGCAGACGTACAGAGGGTACGGAAGAATTGTCTAAATTTTTCACTCTGTTATATTTGTACAATAAAAACTGTACACTGTACAAATTGTAAATAAAAACAAAATGCAATGAAGTGGAAATTTCTAAATGTTATTCAGAATAAAATGTAGATAACCTATCAAATGTTAAAATGAGACATTTTGAAATGTCATGCCAAATATTGGCTCATTTTGGATTTCATGAGAGCTACACATTTCAAAAAATTTGGGACAGGTAGCAATAAGAAAGGTTGGAAAAGTTAAATGTACATATAAGAACCAGCTGGAGGACCAAATTGTAACTCATTACGTAAATTGACAACATGATTTGGTATAAAAAGTGCCTTGCAGAGTAGCAGTGTCAGTCACGAAGTATAGATGGGCAGAGGATCACCAATTCCCCCAATGCTGCAGCAAAAAATAATCGAAAAAATATTTGAATTTATCTACAGTGCATAATATCATCCAAAGATTCAAAGAATATTGAACAATCTATGTGCGTAATGTTCAAGGCCGGAAGGCCATACTGGATGCCCGTGATATTCAAGCACTTAGACAGTACTGCATCACAAACAGGGATGCTACTGTAATGGAAATCGCAACATGGGTTCAGGAATTCTACCAGAAAACTTTGTAAGTGAACACAATCTACCATGCCATTCACCGTTGCCGGCTAAAACTCTTTAGGTCAAAAAATAAGCCATATCCAAACCACGGCTCATTTAATATGGACTGTGGCAAAATGGAAAACTTTTTGGTGTGAGACAAATAAAAATTTTAAGTTCATTTTGGGATACTGGGACATCATGTCATCCGGACTAAAAAGAACAACGCCAATCCAAGTTGTTATCAGCGCTAAGTTCAAAAGCCTGCATATCTGATGGTTGCATGAGTTCATATGGTATGGGCAGCTTGGAGGAAAATCACCATCAATGCTGAAAGGTATATTCCAACAATGCCAGACCACATTCTACTTCAATTACAACATCTTGGCCAGCCAATTGTCCAGATCTTTCAACCATAGAAAACATTTGGCGCATCATAAAGAGGAAGATGCAACAAAGTTGTTCAACAGTTGAACAACTAGAAGCCTGTATTAGACAAGAATGGGACAACATTCCTATTCCTAAACTTGAGCAACTTGCCTGTTCAGTCCCCAGACGTTTGCCGACAGTTATAAAAAGAAGAGGGGATTCCATACAGTGGCAAACATGGACTTGTCCAAACTTTTTTGAGATGTGTTGATGCCATCAACTTAATTTTCCCTTAAAATGATACATTTTTTCTCAATTTAAACATTTGTCATCTATGTTGTATTCTGAATAAAAAATTGAAATCTGAAACTTCAACTTCATTGCTGTAAGGAAGCTGACTGGAAACAAAATGGCTCCAGGGCGATGACGCATTATTTAAAGCGACACGGCAGTATGCGTGTCGCGAGTCATTGTTTTGTACGGACTTCAGCCCCTAAGAGAGCAACACGTGTGAACTGCCTCGGACTGTGTTTGTGTGCAATCTGCTAAAAGCTAAGTACTGTGGTTCCCGCTGAGGAAATTAAACTGTTAATTTCGTTAGCGTATTGTAGTTTTTGTTTGTTTAGTTACGGCAGTTACCTCCGTGTGTGCATTTCCCGTGTTTGTTTTGGTTTATGTCCTTATTTATATTATTTAATAAAAGAGTAACTGCATCATGGATCCGACTGTGAGAAGTACGTTACAGAATGACTCGCATGTTAAGGATCCAGCGGTACTCGCGCAGTGGGGCTTGCTTTCGGCGCTAGCCCCCCGCTAGCCCCACTGCCTGCGCGCTTGTTAGCCCAGCCTTCGCCTGCAGAAGTTCCCGAGAAATTTAATGGTGATCCCGTTAAATGTCCTCAGTTCGTGGCTCAGTGTCACAATTATTTTTTGAGTTACCCGAATGCCTTTTGTTCCTCCTGCAAGAAATGCGCGTTCATTTGTTTACGTTTAGAAGGGAAAGCACTGGACGCGGTGGCCACGGTCAGGGACATTAACTTACGCCTAAACTGGGATGATGACTTCCTCCTCTCCCAGCTCTTAAAGGAGTTTACCCCTGGCACCGAGTAGGAGGTCTCGCTGGTTAAAGCTACCCGGATTCGCGGCAGTATGGCGGACACCGTTTCACCGTATGTTAATGGGGTTTCCAGCCCAGCGTCCCAGAGTGCGTACTTTTACCGGACCCCCTTCGAAGTGGTTGAGGCCAGCCCAGTGCCACGACGCCACCTGATGTCACAGGTCCTGAATACTCAGTTGCGGCCCTGCAAGCGAGCTGGATTCGGGGGTCCAGCTAAGGGTCAGCTTCAACGGAGAAAAGCTTCGCCAGAGCCCTCGACAATGTCTCCAGAGCCCTCTGTGTGTTTGCCGGAGCCCTCTGCGCTTTCGCCTGAGCCCTCTGCGCTTTCGCCTGAGCCCTCTGCGCCTACGCCTGAGTCAACAGAGTCTTCGTCCTCCACAGAGTCTTCATCCTCCACGGAGTCTTCGTCCCCCTCATCATCCTCGACTGTGTTTTCATCTGTGTCGTCGTCTGCATCAAAGACTTCATCTACCTCATCACCAGAACTTTTGACTGTGATGTCTTTGGTGTCCCCTGTGCTGTCTTTTGGGTCCCCCTCTGTCCCTCCTGGGTCCCTCAGAGTCCCCTTTGGTCTCTTCGTTTCCCTCAGAGTTCCCTTTGGTCCCTTCGGTTCCCTCAGAGTCTCCTTTGTTCCCTTCGGTTCCCTCAGAGTCTCCTTTCGTCCTTTCGGTTCCCTCAGAGTCTCCTTTTGTCCTTTCGGTTCCCTCAGAGTCTCCTTTCATCGTTTTGGTTCCCTCAGAGTCCCCTTTGGTCCCTTTGGTTCCCTCAGAGTCCCCTTTGGTCCCTTTGGTTCCCTCAGAGTCCC